>OY987242.1:33314405-33684510 GCA_963920765.1 Ulota crispa
GAAGGGTCTGCAATCCTCGTACCCCAGGCAGGCTCTTTTCAACTTTCTGACTTGAAAAGCTGGCCTGCAGCATTCTCCTTGCGTTCAATATCCCTTCACCAGTAAGCTTAGTAGAGATATAAGTAACGGGTCTATATTATAAATGAGGGACACAAATGTCTGAAAATTTGAGCTCTAGGCTTCACCAGCTTTCATTCAGCTTTTTGAAGATTTACTTGTGAGTGCAAAACTTTCCGTATTCATTTGGTTCAATAATTATCATCAAAAGAAGATAAAATTAGTGTGCACATATTAATTACAAATAAAGGGTAAGGATGGATGTCCAGAAGTCCATTGCAAATGAAGGGGTAAGTTGCATTTTATTACATAGTCCCTTCAAAATTTTATATTTCATCATGTTTTGAGTAGTGCTCACAAATGTTGCTATATTGAGCAAAATTCTGAAAAAGGTTGTGAAAATTGTACTAGTTGCCGGCATCAGAGTTGGAATCTGAAGAGAAAGATAACACAACGTTGGCTCTCATGTGTGGCATCTTGTAAGAGAAAATCTCAAGTGTCAATTTGGTGCCCTTACGCTTGAAATTTGGCAACCGAGATGTTTTGAGAGGAGAAATATAAGAGTTGCATTCGAAAAAATGTTGCCAAAATGTTGAAGGTTTCCAAGATTAGCCCCTTGAGTTGCATCTTTATGGAGCCCAAAAGTTCTTGTCTTTTGGCGATATGGATACTTATTATTAAGTGCAAGGTTTTGTTCTAGAAACCCTAAAGTTGAGTCTCCCTCTTCTACTCGTAACGTTGGCATTGTTGTTGTTAAATAGGAATGGAAGAACAGGAAAAACAAATAGCCTTAAATACGCAAAAATGTGTATAGTGACTAAAACATTATATACACACTTTCCTTGGAGCGGTCGGCTTTGGGGGGTTTTACAAGCTCCCCAATAATCATAACTCCACAATAATACATTAATTTTTCTTTATTTTCATCTAGAGATGTGAAGAAGTGCACATCTATATATTTAATAGAATATGATTTACCAATCTAGCGATCCTTTTATCGCTATCCTTTTATTGTGCGGGTAAATAAACTTGCATGGATAAAAACTTGCTTGGATAAAAAAACATGCATGCGTAAAACTTGCACATGTAAAAATATGCATAGGTAAAATTTTGCGTGAAAAAAAAATGCATGGGTAAAAAAATGTATGTATAAAAAAATTTGTGGATAAACGTAAAAATGTAACAAAATTGCATGGGGTAAAAAAATGTATGTATAAAAAAATTTGTGGGTAAACGTAAAAATGTAACAAAATTGCATGGGTAAAAAACTAAAAATATAAAAATTTGCGTGAATGATTACTACGTGGGTAAAAAAGTTGTGTAGTTAACAAATAAATAATATTTTTTTGCATGAGAAAAGAGTGATGTTCCTTTTATTGCATGGATAAAACAATCTGTGGGTATAGAACAAAAAATGCTTTACTGCAAGGAAATGTTTGCTAAACAAAAACAAATATTTTATTGCATGAGTAAAATTTGAAATTGGAGTGTGGGGTAAGGTTAATTGGGATTGCATAAGAACTAGATACTAGCAATAATGTGAGAATAAAATGCCATTTAAATATTTTGTTATACAAACTTGTTTGGAATGGGGAAAGAGCAATCACGTAACAATACTTCCGGGCACTGTATAGTGCCCTCCAATAAGTCCTCATACACCCTATGTTGCCTTTCAAAGAACTTTTTGCTAAAATGAAATTTAATTGGTATTTTTGGTTTGGAAGCGTAGAATTTTGATTCTTATGCAATCTCAATCAAGCATATTGAATTTGATTCCTCAAAACCAAAACCTCATTTTTGGTGAATTGTTTTGTATTGAATTCACGGGCTTTACATGTAAATTGATTAAAAAATATTGGTGATGAATTATTGAGACTTGATTGCATGATTGTTTAGGAAACATCCATAAACACATCTTTATGCTAAAAATAACCCCCTTAAGTAACAAAAATTTGATCTTCATAAGGTTAAGTGTAACATATGATATGTCCAAATCTTCTAAAACAGATGTTTTTATTTTTAGGTAGCATTTCACCAAATAAACACAACAACTAAGTCACAATGTATGAATCAAATAGCAAAGTTTGATCATCATAAATAATATCCATTAGCAAAGTTCTTTGAAAGGCAAAACAAGGTGTATGAGGACTTGTTGGAGGGCATTGTACAATACCCTCGAATAAACTTTGTCACCCTTTGTTTTTTCACTTACAGGTCATGTCATGTTATGTTTTGAAATTGACGTCAATTGGGCTATTTTGATCTTGCATTTTTTAAATCTCATTCTTGCCCCCAATCCCAACCAAGCATATCAAAATTCAACTTCAAAAAGATAAAATCCAAATTTTGACAAATTGCTTTGTGTCATAAATCATGATTTTACATGGTTTTACAAGAAAATTGATTGACAAACATTGATGATGAACTTTGGAGATTTGATTGCATGGATGTATAGGTAACATCCATACGCACATGCATATGCACATCGTTCATGCTAAAACAAAACCACTTAAGTAAAAAAATTGATTTTCATAAGGTTAAGTGTAACATGTGATATGTCCAAATCTTTTAAAATATATATTTTCTTATGATAATCAAATTTGGCTATTTTACTCAAACATTGTGACTAATTTTGTAACTTTGAACATGTTGTTGTGTTTATCTAGTGAAATGGTAACTAAAAATTCAAAATATCTATTTTAAAAGATTTGGACATATCACATGTTACACTTAACTTTATGAAAATCAATTTTTTTACTTAAGTGGTTTTGTTTTAGCATGAAAGATGTGCATATGCATGTGCGTATGGATGTTACCTATACATCCATGCAATCAAATCTCCAAAGTTCATCATCAATGTTTGTCAATCAATTTTCTTGTAAAACCATGTAAAATCATGATTTATGACACAAAACAATTTGTCAAAATTTGGATTTTATCTTTTTGAAGTTGAATTTTGATATGCTTGGTTGGGATTGGGGGCAAGAATGAGATTTAAAAAATGCAAGATCAAAATAGCCCAATTGACGTCAATTTCAAAACATAACATGACATGACCTGTAAGTGAAAAAACAAAGTGCGACAAAGTTTCAAACTTTGTTAACCTTCACTGAGGGGATCCCTTTTGCTCCCCAAATATGAGGAACCCCAGTTAATGCCCATTTGCTAGCTTTGGCCAAGGACCAATCATATTTGAGGATTTATAACTATAGGCTCCCCAGGTATATAGCAAGGAATATCCCTCCACGGCTAGGGGGGAAGAATAAAAGCTAGTGAACAATGTTATGTTATTTGAGGGTATTGTACAATACAATACTACAATATACATTTGGATGGAAGTTCCTTTATAGTTTAGGAAATTGCGTGTTGTGCAATGATCCAAGTCATGAACATAATGATATTTATTCATATGCAAATGCCATGAAAAATGACAACATTGCTTTTAAAGAAGGTACAATTAGAGAGGCTTCTTTAACCATGTAACGCCACAGGAGCCATTTCCTAGCGCTTGAATGAATGTCCAGGGACGTGGATGACAAGTCAACTTGATTTTTCATCCATAATTTTGTTTTTGATCTATCATGTTGGGTTATGATAAGTATTTAATTGAATTTGTAGCCTTGCTAGTGTTTCTTTTTATCTAGATGAGAAGTTCTAAAGACTAATTTTGGAAGGGATGATGTAAAGATGATCGATTAGTTGAGAAAAATCAACTCTTTGCATAATAAGGAAGCAAAGAAACATTCAAGTTAGGCAAACCAAAGCAACAAGTTTATAGCATATATTAGAGACCATGATGTCACAGACATTAAATACCCATATGACTAGGAGAAGAAGAAATTGGTCAAGTATTTGCCACAACATGTGATAAGATTAATATTGATAAAAAAGAAACTAACAATGCTAATGAGGTTAATGCTAATGAGGTTTTGAATGAAGATATATAGAAATGTCTTTGTAGCCAAAAATATAATGGTAGCAAAGTTTGAAGAGCAAATTGAGGAGATTGCAATGACATATTGTAGAATAAATAATTTTGGAAAAACATGGAGAGATTAATATAACTTCAAAGAAGATATATGAAAGGCACGTGGCCGACTAACACAAACTATGGATAGGTGTTGAAGACAATCAACAATGACAAAGAAAGTTTTTATGGCACATGTCAATGAAAAATAAGATTCAAGATTTTGAAGTGAAGCAAAACTTTTTAGTAACATATATCCAAACATTTTAAAATAACTCTATTATTGCAATGAAAAAGGAAATGAAATTCAAGTGGAGGCCAAGAGCAAAGATGTAGATTTTGATGAGTCAAACATCTTGGCTAGACCTTGGCACATCAAGGAGGATGTGTAAGTTTAGAAGGAGTGTATGTTGTGTAGTACCATAGTGTACATATTAAAAACTAGTCCGGTTCTGATTGCATTCACTCTCTAGGAATTGCTAACATGTTCTTTCAAAGATCTATGACTTTTATTGATGAATTAGGTAGGCTTAGCAATATCTAATTGCGTGCACTCTTTAGGAATGGCTAACATGTTCCTAAACAAAGAACACAATTAGAACCCAAACTAAATTTGAGACTTCTACCTTAACCCCTAAATGCCCAATTGACCATTTCCAGGTCACTGCCCTTTTTTGTGGGCTGCTTGAAATATTAAAAAACATTTTTTGAGAAATTTAAAAATACTTTCATATAGGAAAGCAAGTTTACTTTCCAACCCAATTTGAATCATGTCAACCCAAGTTAAACTCCATTAAGGAGAATTTTTCAAAAACAAAAACTACAACATTTGTTATTGTTACAAAATTTATTATTTTGGGAAACTAATGATGTTCTCTCCATCAAAAATATTTCATTTTTGAATTTTCAAATAGAATGTCCATTTTTAACCAATCATACCAAATTTTAAACTGTCAATAAAATTTGTAATTTTGATGAATATTAAATGATAAATGCTTCTAAATTCATTAAATAAGAGTACAAAACATTTTTTGAACATTTGGCCGTATGGATAATTGCTAAACATCATGATTCTTCTTTTCTCTTTTTAAACAAACTTCATTGAAATTACAAGAATATTTTTTTTGAACGCATTTATGTTTAGCCCTTACCCCCTTGAGAGTTTAGGGGTTAACTAAGATAGAATCTAAATACTAAAGCTCCACAATACATGAAATTAATCTATATGATTAGAAACTTCTCCATTAGTGCACCTCCGTAATTCACTTGTTTCTTGAATTAGAGCAAGTTATCACTATTAACATTAAAAATGTGGGGTTTGATAATTGTACTAACTATTTGTAGTAATATTTGTCCACGTGTCCAATATCCAGGCGCTCCAAACACTGTGCATTCAATCATAAAATATGCATCAAATCACAAATTTTTGCCAGGGGTTCTGAAACTCTCAGATCCCTGCCTACGGCATATGCACCCCTCAGTAGAATTGCAGAATTCAGACAGTGACAAGATATTTACTCCACCACTGGGGACTTTGACAGGGCAAGTAACTAATTAACTCAGTTCAGAGGAAGAGTACAACCCAAGGTTTACAGCTCACTACCATTTAATTTTCTGTTTTTCCCACAGAGCATTTACTCCTAAAGGACCAAAGAGCCCAATATGGGCAAACAAGGTTCTTAGAGCTGCAAAAGTAGACAAAAAAGGTTTCATAGTTCACTTTTTGATCTGCCACTCAAGTTCAAATGGTGTTGCAAGTCCAACAAAACTTTTGGATTGGTTTGTTGTTCCTTGAAGAGCTTGTTTTGTTCTAGATTCAGCACCCAAACATTTGATATTTACTATTTCCAATAGTGGGAGTGCATTTAGGCCCTACAAATTATATTGTGGATGGAGGACTTTTGGATGGGATGGGTTGGAAGCCCACATTCCCATGTATATGGGAGAAGGTTGGTGATGTTTCACGTTTTTTTTTCTCGATTGGGCAAGGTTTTTGTAGCTTTGAGGTAGTGAGCCAACTAAATCCAGTTACTTTGAGTGCCCATATATTTTGGAGTTTTTACCCATTTGTGGATTTTTTTTTCATCAAGTACAACTAGACACGGTCTCATGTGACCAACCATTAGGAATTTATTTATTTTGCAACAAAATCCCATCAAAGTCCAAAATCCATATTGTGCATTGCTACCCATATTAACAATTACGAGATTCTCAACGGTGGGGATTTTGCATATTTACTTGGATTTGAAATCAAGCCTTAACATTTGATTTATAGTTGGGTATAGAATGATTGGTTTGGATTGTGTGAATACATATTCAACTTCCTAAAAATTTAGGGAATATGTTGAAGGTTTCAAATTGGAAATATGCTAAATTTTCATAACAAGACGCTTAGGGGTTAAACCCAAATGTGAATTTTACTATTGGCTCACATATCTAAAAAAACAATCTAAACTGCAAATTTAACATTATAGTATTCACATCCATTGTAGTAAAATGATAAACAAAATGTAGAGATTGGTAGAAGTTTGCTAACTTTAGCCACGTTTGTGAGTACAGTAGAACTCCTCTAAACCAATATCCTCTAAAGTGATATCCTCTATAATCTAATATACAACACAAATCTCAATGTCAAATCATACTTTAGTCATAAACCAAAGCAATTAATTCAATAGTACTATTACTCCTTGGTGCTATCCTGGCACTAACCTCAAGGTAACTAAAAATAACTTACTTAAACTAATCTAGTTCTTGGAGTCCCAACCATATCAGTTTAGAAGAGTTCTATTGTATTGCTAAACTTTTAGTATGAAGCTCAACAATTGCAGCTCACATAAAACTAGCTGTTACATTCTTATGTCAAATTGAGTTACCTCACAAGTTATTTCAATTAGTGCAAGACTTTGAATAGTATAGGACTTTTTCAAGCAAATTTGGGTGAATTATCACTAGAAGAAACCCGTGTTTTTTATAACGGATTTTTTTGAACGTCCACTTGTTTTTATGTTACAATTAATGTTAGAACTAATATCAAGATGTTAATTCTAACATCAAGATGTTAGTTCTAACATCAATTATAACATAAAAACAAGTGGACGTTCAAAAAAATCCCTTATAAAAAACACAGGTTTCTTCTAGTATATGTTTAATTAGCGCAAAGGTGCAGTATGGATTTAAGCATTTTACCCTTGTTATCCAAAGTGGGGATTTGATTACAACCTTTTGCCACCCCTCCACTAGCTACTTGGAGATGTAGCCTTAGAAATGCAACATCCTTCATACGCTCTCTTTGACACACCTACTAGCAAAGTTTATTTGGGATTTTTGATATTGAATTCACACAACTTGATACAGAATTTAAATAATATAGTCCACAATACATCAAATTAACCAAAATCACTTTAAACTTAGTTTATTGGTACATCTTGCAAATTCACTCATTTCTTAAATTAGTGCAAGTTAGCGTAATAGTGCACAACGCACTAATTAAAGTATCTTGTGTAATACTTGCTATCAAAGTTTAACAATCCCTCAATGCCCAAGGGGCAAGGGGCCAAAGTTTTACCCCTTTTCAAAGATACCTGGGCGTTGAGGGATTAAGGCCTAGTTACAAGATCAGTACCTTTTATCTGCTAGCACCTTGCTATTGCACTAAGGGCAGGTTTGAAGAAAAATTGTTCAACAAATTGATGTAAATTTCTTTTGGAAACCTTTTTGCAGAAAAAATAATGTGTGGGGAAAAAAAAAATTGTAAAGTATTCATATTTGTGATATAATCATGTTGCCAAACCTTGGGTTTTATCTACTTATAAATACTTGGTAAGAATGTACCAAAGGTATTTGTAAGCCTCCGCCCCTTGCAAAGCCACGCTCAAGTCACTAGAGTGTGAAAAAATAATCTTTGTCCCTTTCATATATAAGCCATAGGTTTAGAATATATATGGAGGAATATGCATGGTCCACCAATCTCCTTATGATATTTCTTTTTAACCTTCTTGCCAAACTGGACAAAGAGATTTCAAATTAGTCACAATTATCAAATTGTTGTCTTTGAAAGTGAGATGAAAGATTAATGGAGAAAGCTAGGCTCACATGTAGTTTTAATTAGTTTTAACTCAAATCATTATTGGTCTTATGGTAATTAGGATTAGGCTTTATACCATATGGTTTGAAGTTGTGAGCTTGATCTTTTGAATACCTAAATGTTATGATTTGGCTCATATGGGCATCTTCTTTTGTTTACTCTAATGTGGTGAATCGTTTCTAGTGAGGGCTTTTGTGAACTCTTTGCTTTTATGTGTCTTTGAGTACACTTCACAAATAAGTGTTGTGGTACTTGTGGGGATTGATGTTGGAGGTTGGTAGTTCTTTGTTGTGTTTAGGATTGTTTTCTGGAGAAAACTTTTTGCCTTTATTTGACAACTAATATTTGTTCTCTTCACATATACCAAATCAATTGTGCTGTTATTTATTCCATGCACATGTTACTGCCATTTGGTACATTGAGGGCATTGAGGGAATTGACCTGAGGGTTGCTTTTGAACAAGGGTTGGATGTTATTTTAGTCCCTTTTAATTTTTGAAAGGAATGTATTGGGAATCTACTATTTTGTCACTTCTTTATGGTCAAGGCCTTGCATATTTCTTGGACTTTGTTGTTTTTACGTCTTGAGATCATGACAAAGAATAGATTTTGTAGATTTTGGTGTTGAATACTCCATTTTGCACCTCCAACACAATCATCTACACTAGCTAGGAGGCCCATATTTTACTGGCTAGACAACAAATTTCACAACAAGGATATTTAGGGTTTATAATTACAAATTCAAATCTAACCACAACTAAAATGGTGAATCATGATGGCAAAGAAGAGTGACAATGTTTTTAGTATAATTATTTCTAACAATATTATTTAATTTTGTTTTCAGGTATCATTAATCTTCTCCTTCCTACATAGTTATCTAGAGTGATAAGTTGCAAAGGCAAAGTACTCTAGGTGATTCCAATTGGAGCAAGCATAAACATTTCTTTTTTGTTTCTTCAAGATCTATATCAAAATCTGATCAATCATATAATTTAAGGCATAACAACTTGTTATCATTTTTCTGGTCATTGTATATAATTATGTTCATCAAATTATTGATTTTTTGAAATAATAGAACAAAAACTAACCAATTACCTCAATTTATTAGCTAAAATGTTAACAAAATATCAACAAAATATCAACAACATATCAACAAAATTAAGTATCAAAGAGTCAATTAACCCCTAAAGGCCCAAGGAACCCACTTTGGGCTTTATGAACTCACGCAAGCTCTATTGGCTTCATAATTTGGGAATTTTTCATGAGATTTTTAGGATGGATGCTACTCATCATAATCTACATGTGAAGCTTTATTTCATGTCATTCCGATAAGTAATGCAAAAGTTAGAAGGTTTTTTCAATTTCAATGTCAAACTGGGCAGCAAAAATTATATTCTAAAATTATATTTTTATTTTTTATAGAACATTATAGATTGATACCTACTCAAAAAAAGTTGAATCACTCAATTCCAAATAACAAGGTAAGAGTTAAAAGGAATTTTATTTTGCGGGCAATGAAGGTAGGAAGAGGGTAGAAAAAACATATGAAGTTATCTTTTACTCTCAATTTTGAAAATTTTCAAATGAAAATGAAAATTAAAGTTACTAATTGTCTGTTAGAGCATTCTCACCATTGGGATTAACAATTTTCAAAATTTTCCAAAATTTATTAGCATATTAGTTATAATTTTCATTCATCAATACCTTTCACTTTACAATTTTTGTAAAAATGAATCCAAACATTTTTTTGGTTAAATTTTTTTATATATGCTTTCAACCCATTTTCCAACATATTGCAAAAATTGCACAAGAAATACAACATACAAGTTTTTCTCTAAAAAGTTTGAAAAACAATTCTTCACCTTCTGGAAGGATTAGAAAAACCTACATTTTGAAATTTAGGCACACTGATTTTACAATTGGTGAGGATATTCATTCTCAAATTTTGGGACAATGTACTTATGCTAGTCAACCAAAGGATCCTACGGTTGGATTTATTAACATGTTAAGTTTCAATGAAGATTTTGGTCTTACTATGAGAACTAGTATTTTGAAGCAGTTTTGGGCCTCTAAACACAAAAAAAATTTAGGGGTTAAATGGAGCCTTCACATTACTACAAAAACTATATAAGGACTTTCCTCAATCATGTAAGATTACTCTAAAAATCTTGGCCAGTTCCAAACTAGTATTAAAACAAGAGTTGCTGAAAATTAACGAGAACTCTTAAAGAAAAAGAAAAATGCTCCATTTGATAAGCTGTGGCTAGAAAGTGAGTTTTGTTCATGGGCATCTCTGTTGACTTCTTCAAGATTGTGGACTATTTTTATCTAGGTAGATATGAGACCAAAAAACCTCTACCATTAATTATATCTTGAGCTTAACACAAATTTGTATTGGGTGAATACTTTATTTGCAATGGCGTGTAGAAAACTTTGTTATATCTTGTCTTCTATATTGTGAAAATAATGAATCAAAAAGGTTAGAAAACAACAATGAAACTTTAATTGATGTACAGTACCTTTGCATATCTTTACGCCCAGCCCATTCTACTATTCTAAAAACTTAACATTCTACACAATATAATTGACAATTTTGTATTTTGAATCAATGGCCTATAATTCTTATAGAATCCTAATCAAGTATATCAAATTTTGAGTTTCAAAAATCAAAATCCAATTTTTGGTAAATTATTTTAGATAAAATTCATGGGTTTACTTGACAATTGATTAAAAAACATTGGTGATGAATTTTTGAGATTTGATTGCATAGGTATGTAGGAATCATTTGTATGCACATCTTTCCTTTGAACTTAAATTTTCAAAAATTTTCAAAATTCCTTCTATAGAGATTTTAGTGTTGCGCTCATCATGACCAAATTTAGTAAAATAGATATCTCCATTTTTTAATTATATTTTAAAATGTGACTCATTCATTGTGGTTAAGTTTGCACCTTCGAGCAGAGAAATATGTTTACTTTGCCAAAATCTAATTAAAGAATGGAGATATCTATTTTACTAAATTTGTTCACGATGAGCATAACACTAAAATCTCTATAGAAGGAATTTTGAAACTTTTTGAAGATTTCAGTTCAAAGGAAAGATGTGCATACAAATGATTCCTACATACCTATGCAATCAAATCTCAAAAATTCATCACCAATGTTTTTTAATCAATTTTCAAGTAAACCATGAATTTTATCTAAAATAATTCACCAAAAATAGGATTTTGATTTTTGAAACTCAAAATTTGGTATGTTTGATTAGGATTGTATAAGAATTATAGGCCGATGATGCAAAATACAAAATTGCCAATTATATTGTGTGAAATGCTAAATTTTTGGAATGATAGAATGGGTTGGGCGTAAAGATATGCAAGGGTAGTGTACAAAGAATGCTTGAAACAAACATAAACAAAGTAATAATCGAAACAATGAAGAAAATAACTAAGCCAAAAGTTGAAAAGAAAGGTTACTGACATGTCAAAACTTGAGGCAAATAAAGGGCATTTGACTAGGTTTGTGTCAAGGCTAATTTAAGTCGTGAAGAGAGGTTTTGAATTGGTTGAGCCTAATTTCTTTACAAGCCTTTATTGAGAAATTAGAGTGGACATCCATACAATGGTCAATTTTGATAAAGTAAAAAATGACAAAGTGTTAATTGATAGCAATGCATAGAAAAGCGATTAACCCGTAAAGGCTCAAACAACATTTTTTCTTGGCAACATAGCAATTTCGGGCAATTCATTAGAAATGGATTTTTTGTTTTTTTAGGTCCAATAATTTTCATAAATTTTGACTTCATAGTTCAAAAATTACTACATGATATGTAGTTTTCTTTGTTTGTGAGGCAGCTTAGAAAACTTCTTTAACCCTTAAAGAACATAGCGTGCCGCTACAACCGGTAAAATACAAGGTATTTTTCTTGTATTTGGAATAGATTCACACCTTTACAGCATTTGAGATCAACAAAGAAGTTGGAGAATAGATCAAAGCAGTTCTAGTGAGCTACTTGAGATCCCAAATTAAAACTTCTTACTGGTAGCAAATACCAATTATACGACAACGTATATACTATGTCATATGGTCCTTTAAGGGGTAAGGGTTAAGGGTTAAGAATTATATTCTAATTTTTGATTTTTTGTAATTGATTCTTTAGATTTATATATACGTGGGAAGCTTTGGATCTTTCAATTTTGATTAAAGAGATGAAGGTTATGAAAACTTTTAGTTTGCTTGTATGTATGGTTTTGAGAGACTCCATACCTACCTACAAACTAAAACTCCTCAAAACTTTAATTTTATTAATCAAGATTGAATAATTCAAGACTTCCCACGTATATATAAATCTAAAGAACAATTTTCAAAAAATTAAAAATTAAAATGTAGTTTTTAAAGAAGTTTTCTAAGTTGCACATGCAAGGAGCCCAACAAACAAAGAAAACTACATATCATGCACTAACTTTTGAACCATGTAATCAAAATTTATGAAAATTGTTGGACCTTGAAGCTACTCCTTGGACACACCGTGCGTGAAAATCTCAAGAAAAAAAAAATCCATTTGTAGGGAGTTGCCCAAAATTGCTATATTGCCAAAAAAAACAGAACTTTTTTATTTCAAGGATTAATTAGCACAAAAAGAATTTGTAACCATGATCAACCTGGTATAAGGTGAAGATCTTATTTTATAGAGTTTTTGTTGAGAACTTAGCCAATATTGGCAATTGAGTGTGATTTGTCCTAGAGAGTTGTTTTAATTTTGTGACCTACTAAAACCCTTACTAAATGTGTAGTTTAGTCTCAAACAAAGCATCCAACATACTTTGAAAATGTTTTGTCAAAAGCTTTCTAACTACATATCATGCATACAAGTTGTATAAAAAATATCTCATTTGTGGTACTCAGTTAGAAACAACCAACACATTATTAATTTCAATGCATCTCAAATATTTTGGATAGTCCTACTCCTTCACCACTCTTCTCCCAATTCACATGGAAGTGACTAATAGGATTTTAGTTTGCCAATCTTAGAATATACTTTACTCTACTAACTACAGTAAGCATCTTGTACCTTTGCCAACTTTGCTAGGGCACACAAGTTTGTTCTTATATGATTTTATGTGATTTAGTTTAGAATTTGGATGCACATTGAAACATCTAGATACACATTGAACCCTTTTAAAGGATCAAGATGGATATGTTAAATTATTGTACAATAGAATGGGAATGAATTTCCTTTGTAAAGAAAAAGAAATTTGTAATATGGTTTAACTCCTTCCATCCCTTCAAAATCTCCTCCTTGTGTAAAAGTGAAGTGTTTGCTGCCATAGTCAATGGACGTCCAAAGTAGACCCACATTAGGATTGCATTTGACTATGTCTTCTAAGAGCATTAGAGCATTGCCACCGCAAACGCAAAAAGAGACGCAAAAGTCATTGTTGCGGGAAGGGAGAATTTTTGAGCTCCACCGTACCCATGCAAAAGTCTTTCTGGATTTCTTGGGCAACGCTACAAGCTCCAAATCACGCTACTCTCCAGGGCTTTTGCACTCATGTTACAACTCACAGAAGTACTCAAATCTGTTGAGGGATGGATCTTGCTTGTTTCCTTTCTTGGTGTTGGAGACCAAAAGCAACAAAGTTAGTGTGAGTACACGATGGAAGTGTTCCTGAAAGGACAGAGCCGGTACGTGAAGTGATCCACGTGATAGTTCGTCAAAACTCTGGTTGCATTCAATGTTGCAGGAGAGCGGTGGTGATGCTCTTAGCTCAAAAGACAAACAATTTTGCTTTGGCTGCTTGGAAGATGTGTTGTTCATGCAACATTCCTTGAACATTGGGTAAGTTAGTGTCAATTTCTATGGTCTATGTTTGTATAACTTCGTGTTTCTCCAAGCTATTATTGGCTAATGTCTTGTACTACACTCTTTATGGTCCTTGTGAGCTTAGGTAAAGAGAAACGTATCCAAACTTGTGAAATTGACAACTTAATTAGAAAAATGAAAAAAATTGTATTAAGGTAGTCGGCTCATAAACCGTGCAGACACTAACCGTGCACCTTCATAAATGTTTTTCACATGTACATGTTGTTTTTCAGAGCTTTCAGTAATGTACAAGTAGTGTACATTTAAGAAGGTGCATGGTTTTAGAGTCCTATGATCTTTCCATTTCAAAATTTTATAAGTAATTTCACAAAGCTCCAAAAAATTTAAAACAAGTTGGGTTAGATGTCAATTCCTCTTGTCTTTCAAGGAATATTTACTGAAAAATATTTCAAGAAGTTTCACCTCCCCAAAATTCAGTTTCAGCCCTTAGATGCCCGGTTCTTGCGCCTCCTACCTTAGTGGTTAGAAGACCAAACTAGAATGTCATTATTAGTGTCCATTATATAAAATTGTAAAAACCCAATCTACCAAAAAATCATGTTCAAGCTCCCTCTTGGCAAGCTTACATTACTTTCTAAAAATTGCTACAAAAGACCTTCCTTACCAATGGCTTGCATGTAATGTTGCCGTTGGGTCTTATACTTTATCACTGCAATAAATCTTCTATCATTAGGGGGTTTCAAATGTACCCTAAACCAGCAATTTTGTTCACGTGAATGAAATTGGAGAACTAGTTAGTCAAGCCACCGTTCATGTCCTTGCAATCATCTATTCAAATATCTGAATTGTAGTGAACTACTCACCACCCTTTCAGTTTTACCCACAATTACCAATCCCATACGGATCCCTTGAACGCCATCGTTGCTTCTAATCTGGAACCCTTTGTCTCCACAATTGTCCGCTTCTAATCAAGATTTCTTCAACTCCACCATTGTTGCTTCTCGTGCATTGCGATTCCTTGAATAACCTTGACCTGGCAATCAACCCTGCATCCAAATTGTATAGAGGTGCGGAGCGAGAGACAAAGGCACAGAGTGAGAGCCGAGAGGTGATCAACAACACAAACTAGAGTGCGCACGCGGGAGCGACAAGAACACAAGCGGAGGAGCTAGCGGGAGAGGCAAGGAGGGAGAGACTTCACTTTGTTCACGCATGAACGACCCATGAGGACCTCCTGGAGGTCCTCATGAATCATTCATTTTTGTGACATCACGTTCACAATGAACGAAAACTCATTCACAACCATTCGTTCACAGTTTTTTTGAGATATATGAAACCCCTATTAGTGTTATAAGTAAAAAGTTGAGATCTGTACAATTCTCTAAACCACTGCTTTTATTATGAGATTCTGAATTGCGCATTGGTCAGAATAAATCACGGCATTGAATTTTACTTTGACCTCGACCTCCTAGTAACTTGCCTGCATTTGGTCTGAATTTATAATATCGACCAAAATAGAATTTCCTTCAGTCCTCATGCCAACTCTGTCCTTTGAATTAAATGTTGTAAGTTTGACAGTGTAATTGGCACACGTGGCAGTACCATATCGGCTACAGTCTGTATTTTAGTACCACATTATACTCGATGACTATTTGCCAGACACTGGCTAAAGGGAGTCCCAAGTCCTTCTGAGTTTTCCAAAATCTGATTGGTCCAGAAACTGAACGTTTGGGATTTACATGGTAGTTCACACCAGGGTTTAGAGAGAACCAGCATTTAGGGTATTATTAGCCGGTTAACTCGTAAAGGACCAAGCCCATTTTTTTACTGAACTGTCACTTTTGGGGGAATGAGTAGAAACGTAGGGAAAATAATTATTTTTGGAAATCCAACTGTAAGATCTTGTCCTAGATTATGGGAGGTACTTGTGGGAAAAAATCAGCTTATTTTAGATGTAGAGGAGTGAGATATTGACATTTGAAGTGAAAAAAGAAGTTTTTACCCTATTGCCCAAAAATTTCAAAATCCTTTGATTGCTCCAAAATCAAAAAAATTGCTCTACGCAAAGTTGAGGTTTATTTTCACCATGTAAAAGACCAAGTTAGGTAAGTGTGGGAGAATTTTCAAATGAATTGGAGGTGTGAATCATACTTTGTAAAATCCTGCAATCCTGTACGGCCATCAAATTTGCAAATACACGAGGCAAAATTGGAGGATTTATGTGAAATTGAGAAATATGAACCACATTGATCCAAATGGTGACAACCAAGGAATCTTAGTCTACTACTACTTGGAAAAAAAAATCAAAAAAAAAATTCACAAAGAGCTCAAAAAAGTAAAGTACCAAAAGCAAAAGGAATGAAGGTATGGGAGACTCGTACCTGCCTGCAAACTAAAACTTTTCACTCATAAATCAAAATTGAGTGATTCAAAGCTCCCCACCTATACATAAATCTAAAGAACCAATTTCAGATTTTTTTTTTGAAAAAATGTTATTTTTTAAAAAGTTTTTGTTTGCCCAATCTCACATGTTTTCAGAAATTCATGCATAATTTCTTCAATAATTGTCAGAATGAAGAAAAAATAGATGCCCATGTAGATATTTAAATTCCTCATCTTCAATAAAAATTTCAAAAAATCACCCAAAGTAGTTTAGCCATAGATACATGCCCAAGATCCCATTTGTCCCCCGTAAGGACAATGGCCCTTTAGGGGTTGAAATTGTAAAACAAAACTATTTAAAAGATAAAAGAACCAAATCAAAATTCTCAAAAAGATCTATCCATTGTGTATCAAAGTATAATTGTACAAAATTTATAGGAAATAATTGGGCATGCTTGTGAAAACAAGTTTAAACTGGAAAATGCCGGGTTTTAGCTGGTGAAGCTATTTATTCTCTTAGAAATGGGTTCAGACAATGTATCACATCTTGATTGGATAATAAAATTTTGTTGGTTTGCTAGTGAAGAGCTAAAAATTGGGATTTGTGATTTGACACTACGTATCAAGTTCTGATTCAAGGTGGAACGAGGATTTTTTGGAAGTTTTGGCACTAACAAAGTGGGGCTTTGCTCAAGAGTTGGGTCACAACAAAAAGAAAGATCTTATTTGAGATTGAAGTGAGATTTTTTTTTTGTTTAACCCCTAAAGTTATGAACATTTTTTTTTGGCAACATAGCAATTTTGGGCAGCTCACTATCAATGGGTTTTTCTTTTCTTTTTTTTGAAATTTTCACACATGATGTGTCCAAGGAGTAGCTTTAAGGTTCAACAAATTTCATAACTTTTGGCTTCATGGTTCAACAATTATTGCATGATATGTAGTTTTCTTTGCTTGTTGGGCAAACAATGTTTTTTAAATTACATTTTTAATTTTAATTTGTTGAAATTGGTTCTTTAGATTTATTGTATATACACATGGGAAGCTTTGAATCATTCAATTTTGATCAATGAGATGAAAGTCAAGATGAGATTTTGTTTGCTGGCAGTTTTGGATTCTCTACTCTAAAATAAACTTTGAGGCCCTTTACGTTACTCAATTTTTGATTTTTTGGGAAAAAACAAAAAACCTAAGGATGTAGATTGTTTATTACAACATTAAAACCACTAGGATTGACATTTTTTGTTTCCATAATTAAATTCTTAATAATTTCATGGTTTGAATCATTCTCTACTTCTTTTTACTTACTATTTTTTCCCCATGTGTTGTACAATTCCAAATGATTTGAAAGTTTTCAAGTGTATACCCAACTTGTTTTGAAAACAAATCTAAAAAGTTACAACCATTTTGGAAATTTTTTCATACAAATATGACCTTGTGAAATGCAGTTGCCTAGATTTTTGCAAGGACAAAAAAATGGCTTTTTGTCAATTCAAACTAAAATATCTTACAATCTACATGTTGAAAATTTTTGAATTTTATTTCACATCTTTTTAAACTAGTATAGTACAAGATCTTACGGCTACATGTGTTAAAAAATATTTTTTTTCTTTTACATTTTTAAAATTTGGTACTTGTACTAGAAATGACAAATTTGGAGCGGTTTTGGTGAAAAACTTAACTTAACCCCTGAGCGCCCGGAGTTTTTCCGGACCTACGGCAAGGGGGTTTAGGTTACAAGCTGCCGCTCCTTCGCCATTTTAAGATCCATTGAATTTCACCGTTGAATTAGGAAGTGGGGTCTGGGCTTTTGCGATTTAGCTTGTAAAAACCCGCTTCCACCGTCTGGTTCGTCAAATTATGTCAGTCAAACTTGAGTTGACTCGTGGTTTTTTCGTTGAATTGAGAGTGCTTCCTGGTTTACACAGGGGTTCAAAATTTGCTGGTTGATGGCAGGGGCTTCACCGGCTCCGAAATGTCGTGCATCCCATACCCTGCTGCGTGGAGGGCCACGCCGCCTCTCCCGCTGTCTCTCTGCGCCTGTTCGTTTCTGGTGAACCCTAGACGTTGGGATTCTGGCTTGGGAAACGACTCAGGCTGGGAACTAGAGCAGGGGATTTAGACACATTTGGTTTTAGGCATTTTGTGAACACAGAGGGCGGATTTTGTTTAGGGTTACTATTCAGGTGACCTCCGGAATATGGTGAAAAAAAAAAATACATAAGTGAAAGGCCCATTCATTATAGAAAATAGATTGAAAAGCCCATTCACAAGAAAAACAAGGACTCCAAATGGAAAAGAAAATACACAAATAATTGAAAGGCCGATTCACATAGAAAAATAAATAAATTGGAAACCGCATTTACTGAGAAAAAAAGGAATCAAGAGGGAAGAAAAAAAGAGGCTAGACACATAATTGCAAAGCCCAGTCGCAGTCAAAGAAAGGGTTAGGAGGCCGATTCACATTCCCCCAAAAAAAAATCCACAAGACATCTGACATGCAGTGAAAATATTTTGGATGAAGTGGCTTTAGCTTTTTTTCTAACCAATAAATGATCGAGTAGCAATGATGGTTACATTTTTTTTTATAGATGTAGAGTTGGATGGTTTCAATCTTTCATCAAAGCTAAATCTCATAATGGTTTTGTGAGACATTAAAATATTGCATCAATAGGGTGAGGTGACATCAAGTGGAACCTTGAAAATTGGGCTCCTACTCCCAAACCTATGTATAAAAGTTGGTTACATATTTTACATTTTTTCAAAAAATACTATAGAACAATTAGCCACACCAATTTTGGTGTAACATAAAAGCGATAATTAGCACAAGATGTTTTCAATACTAACATGTACATCAACAACAAAGAAAAAAACACTTTCAACATACATAAATGACTGAAAAGGCTCATTTAGAGGTTTAGGGTTTAGGGACACTATAACAAACATCCACGACATCTATGCAAGAAGCAATTACGTCATATAGAAATAATTGAAGTGGCCACTCATACAAGAAAAATGAGGTACAGACTTGCCCCCGGTCATGAACACTCGATCCCCAGTCGTCCCGGTGGCCAAGAGCCCGGAAAATAGAAGGCAACCTGGGATCCGAACAAATCTCTCCTCAACTTGAACTCCTTGGGCTTGTCAACCCACTCCGGCAGATGAACACCTTGATGCATTACGCTCTGGTACGCTCAAACCATGAGTAGCCCTAAATCCCAGCCCAAGAGCCCTTATTTATCAATTTTGAGTGACAGGATCCTGGGCGTGGGGCGCTTAGGGGTTAAAACTTAAAACATATTAGTATTTTTTTGGTTTTATTATTTTACGCTTTGTTTCCAATAAAATTGGGATTTGATATATAACTAGAATTTTTAAAATTGGGATGTGGAACATAGTGCGAACAACCGCTCCTAAGTGTTTCCTGCAATTCGTGTTATGTCTTATGAAGTTCACCTGGCTAAGGTGGCAATCATCGCTGTAATTAAAATTGGATGAACAAGGTAACGTAAATTGTCATTTTGAATTGGGCGAAGTTGGTAATATGAAGGTTTTTTTGTACAAGTTTAAATCTATTTGTGTATCCGAATTTAGCATTTTTGATTAAGTATTTCGACAGTTTTGCCAATTATTTGGATAAATAGTTGCTAATGTCGGTGAAATTGTTTGGCCAAAAAGAAGAATTGATAAAGTTGGCTGTCGCGATTCAAGGCCAAAACTGGTGTTTTTAGTAAGATACTGATGATAGTGACCATTCTCAATTTGTTAATTGAAATTGAGTAGTTGTAAAATTAACGATACCACAATCTCGCGACTTTTTGTATAGGCCAGGTATTAAAAATTGCTAAATAAGGCTTGTGATACACTATTGAAAAGGTGTTTTCTATAGCTTTTCAATAGTATATCACGCATCCAATTTGGAATTTTTAAAAATAATCCTAAGAGTTTGTTACAAAATTGACGGTAACCAATTTGGAATTTAAGCACATTTTCAGATTTGTTTTTGACAAGTTCCCAATCTTGCTACTATGCTTTTACTATGCTTGTATTTAAGAGGATGCTATTTTGTTAGCATAAAACAGTGAGCATGTGAGCAATGAGCCAAGATTTTGATAGCTGGAGCCAATTATGAACTCAAAATCAATGGAAAAATTTAAAAAACCACACGTTTTTCAAAAAATGAACATTATTATACACCATTATAAGGTCTTATGTAAACATTTATAGCTGAAATTTAATACTTTGACAGAAAATTTAGGCTCACAACTCATAGATCCCCACTCACAATTTAACATTACTCGCTTGCTTTCCTCCCAATACACATAACTGCTTGGCGAAACCATTTGTTAAACAAATGTGGGAATATACTTCACCAATCTTGTAAATGCCTTTGATCTTTGCCAACTTTGCCGGCAAAAAAATCCGGATATCTGCACATGAAAGCCGTCATTCCTTTGTTTGGGGTCCGTCCTTGGCAAGTATTTATTTGCAGAAAATCCCTGTTTGGTCAGTCATTCCCTTGTGGGATTTTGTCTTGAACTTCTCCGAGACAAGGGAATAAGTTAACAAAAAGACAAGAATATATAACTGACATCAATCTCTTATCATACCAGATTGCAAAACTGCAGCAAACTGATTATATTTCATTGATTATTCAAGCATGACCTAGTTTAATTGGCGTGAATCTGAAAGTTGTAAGTTACCTGAAATATATTTTGTTTGTATGCTGTTGACTCAACATTCCCAGAATTGGTTTTGGGTTTTAGCCAACATATCATTCAATAGCCTGAGGAGAGGCTGCCTTTCCCTCTCTTCAGGTATCATGCACGAAATCCATCATGACAATTTTTTTTTTTTTTTTTTTTTTTTTCTATTAAATTTTTTTTTAATAGTTTTCTGACATGGCTAGTCCCCACATTGACATATGTGCACTAAATGTCCCCATAGCTAAAGATGAGTGTGGAATATTCCACACCATTTCATCTGTAGGGAGGGCATCGCTACCAAGCACGACTGAATGTTATGAAATGGCTATAACCGTGGCAAGAAAGGAGCTATCATTGCAACATGGAAGGAAAATGGTAAAAGCACAGCAAATAATTCAAGGAAAAAAATGTAAAATTTTGGATAATTTTGTTCTTTTGAAGTAGAGTATGACTTGTAAATCTGAAGGAGATTGTGGAGTTTGTTGATGGCTACTTTTGGTTAATGAGTTTGTTGCAATTGTTAACCAGTTTTGGAATATGTAAAATATTGGCTATTGTGGCACAAAATTTCAAATGTTGTAAAACAAACATCATGTCACTAATTTTGAAATTGAACCCAACTTTTGTTAGCAAGACTGCCCATTTTGCAATATTAGAGATTTGCACGGTAACAAAAATAAGCCACAATAGTATGGGTTACAATTGACATACGTAATGAAAAGTTGTGGTTGCACCTACCTCAAACTCTGCACTTCAGCTTTTCTAGCAAATTCAAATAAAATCTAGTGAAGGTTGTTGAAGTTAATGTTCAACTTTAGAATTGCAAAGCAATCTTACCTTTTGGTGCAAGTCAATTGCACATACACGCATTCTGTGCAATCAAACCTAAACTGCACAATAACAAGCAATTGAGAGTTGGGCCGCATAATTTTGTGCACAATACCAAGCACGCAAGTGGTGGTGTGCCGTTGCAAGTTTGCAACTAAGATCAACGCCTCAATGGGTAAACCGCTAAACCTAAATTCCACTAGTTCAACTAACCCCACCACTAACCTCAACTTGCTATTTCTATGCATGAGCAAATCAGAGGTTGCAATTTGGAAGATGGAGATGTTGTTGGTGAAGCAATAGGTATCACTAGAAGAAAAACATTCAATAAACAACTCTATCACAACAACTGCACAACATCTGCATGGTTGTATTGAGTCATTTCACAAGTATTTCATAGTTGTTATATGGTTGTGTAGTTGTTTTGTAGTTGTTTATTACATGTTTTTCTTCTAGTGTATATGCTAAAGATAGCTAAGGATCAATATCCTTGAAGTCAATGAAAGGAATGGATGCTAGTTGTGGAGTGGGAGGAAATAGCAAGCTGCGATTTGACATTTTCTAGGTAAGATTTCTTGCTCAAATCTCCATTTTCTTCAATTTTTTTCCTATACATGAGTACAACGCACATTTTTATTTTGTAAAAATATAGCTAAATTTAGACAATTTGGGGAATGCTATTGTTGAACATCTTCAATGCAATCTTATATAATTGGCTCAAATAGTAGCCACAATGATAATTTTGCAATTGAGAGTGGACATAGGGTTTAGAAATTGGTTTATTGGGCTCTTGTGCATACAGTGTTGTGTTCAGGGGTGTTGTGTTCGGGGTAGAGGAACCCAACAACCCATTTGCCATGGAAGAACTTGCTAGCGTGATGTTGACATAGCAAGCTAGCATCATGGGACTAACACAAAAAGTTGACTCACTCCTTGACACACGGGTGAGGGTGTCTAGAATTAGGATATGAGGTTTCAAGGAGTTTTAGGGGAGACTCCCAAGTCTTTCCTTTTCTTCCTCCAATAGGTTTGGTTGTTGTCATGAGGATGTTGACCCCTAAAGCCTTGAACAACCTTTTTTGGCAATATAGCAATTTTGGGCAGCTTACTACAAATGGTTTTTTTTCTCTCTTTGAAATTTTCACACATGATGTGTCCAAAGAGTAGCCTTGAGCTCCAACAATTACCATAGCTTTTGACTACATGGTTCAAAAGTTGTTGCATGCTATGTAATTTTCTTTGCTTGTTTGATAGACCAAGCAATTTAGAAAACTTCTCCAAAAATTACATTTCAAAAAACAAAATTAGTTCTTTAGATTTATGTATATGTTAGGGGCTTTGAATAATTCAATTTTGATTAATGAGATGAAAGTTATGAGAAGTTTTAGTTTGCTAGTAGGTATGGTTTTGAGAGACTCCATACTTACCTCCAACATCTCACTAATTGAAATTGAATGATTCAAAACTTCCTACATATATATAAATCTAAAGAACCAGTTTATTTTTAAATTTTAATGTAATTTTAAAGAGATTTTATGAATTGCTTGGTTTGTTTGACAAACAAAGAAAACTACATATCATGCAACAAGTTTTCAACCATGCAATCAAAAGTTATGATAATTGTTGGAGCTCAAGGCTACTCCTTGCACTTATCATGTGTGAAAATTTCAAAGAGAAAAAAAGAAAAATCCATTTGTAGTAGGCTGCCCAAAATTGCTATGTTGCCAAAAAAAATTCTTCATGATTTTAGGGCTTAACCACATTTTTTGCTTCACTTGGAGTGCAAATTAACTAGCTGCAAAATATTGCTTTGGGCTCTCCTTGGACATGCGCTCCAACTATATGCATTGGTTATTGTTTCCATTGTGTCCTTTTTTTCTTGCCACCTCCACCTTATTGATACAAGTCCTATATGGCACAGTCAAGGAGACTGCTTTGAACATGAATGAATAGTGAAAATTCTTGCAACAAATTGTGCACATAATGTGCATTGTTTAATTAGCTATACAAAGATGTACAAGTTGTAATTAGATGGCATGCCATTTTGTGGAACTAGGGTAGAAAAGCTCAACTTATTCACAAGCCAAAAAAATGTAGGAGTTTAGGTGTTTACTATCTAGAGATTGAATTCAGAAACTTTGGATTTAGAGACACTACAAAGGAATAGTGTCAAATTGGACATCTTCTGTCATTTGGACATGTTGATTTGTACATTTTTTTGTCACTTCAAACATTTTTTTGCCATTTTGAACACTGTGAACACTATTTCTTGAATTTTATGTTTGCATTTAAAAATTGAGTGTGAATGGTTCTAAAATGCATTCAGGTTCAGAAGTGTAGTGTAATGTGTATGTAGTTTTTTAAGCAATCGGATAGTAGGCTATATACGGTTGGAAGTTGCATAGCCAAAAGTTAGTTACAGAAATGAAGAGACTTTCTTTCAATATATAGGCTATGAAGTTCTTGATGTTTCTTTGGAGCCAAAATTAGAGTCTATCTTCCATTGCAATTTCTTTGTTTTTTTTTGTATTCAACTTTTTATGCTTTATAATATGTATGTGCCCAATTAGTAAAGATTGTAGAAGGCAATATTCACTTTGTGTTTGTATTTTCTAACTTACAGATTGCAAGATCAATATTGTATGAGAGTGATTTGATTTAGTTGATGTAATCTGATTGATTTAATTGATGATTGATGTGATTGAAATGAACTTTGATTGAAGGTGATGGCCAAATGTAATTTAATCAGTAAGCATAACAGATTATAGCCCAAGTGTAATTGTTTAATTACAGTTTGAGAGAGGCAAGGCAATAGTCTGAAGTAGATTATTTTATTTGTATTCAAGGCATTGGCCAATTGGAAACTCAGTGAATGAGTGTAACAGGCTATAGCCAGAGCAAAGACAAATAACTTGCAGAGCTTAAGGCAAAGGCAGTGTTTGAACATTTGTTTATAGAAATTGAGACTATAACCAGAGAAAGAGTGACTCAGTGATTGGGAACTTAGGGTAATAGCTGATTGCAAACTCAATGAGTGAGTGGAAATAAGAAGAACATAGCCGGAGTTGTTATAGAAATTTTACTTGTGAAAGAAAAGGTTATGATCTGAAATGTGTGTCCATATTGTGGAAGTTAAGACTATTGCCATTGATGGTGTCTCAGTGATTGAGAGCAAAAGGCTATAGTCAGACCATATTTGAAAGTGTATTCCTTGTTGTAACAAGATGCAATTTTTAATTAATTATAGCCAAGGCAATTAGCCAAGGAGATTATACTTGAAAAAAGTATCCAGACTATTGCCGGTTGATTAACAAAGATTATGCAAGTGTTTTCAGATGATAGCAATGCTGAAGGCAATTGACATAACTAGAAATGGAAAACTCAATGCATAAAATAATTTAAGAAGTGAGATGCTTCTGAGAAGAATAGTTGTTGATTGTAATTGAAGTTGGAAGGTTATAGCCCGGATGGTTAAATCTGAGAGAAAGGCTATGAACTGATTGATGTGATGCTTGAGTAAGAAGATGATGGCCATGATCTAAGGAGGATACCCCGCTTGTGCCTTTTATAATTGGAGCAAAGGAGAAAGACTATAGCCACAGCGTGAAGCAAAAGACTATAGCTAAGTACAAGCTCCTGATTATTGCAAAATACTGCAAAGTGAAAGCAGATGTCAATTGACAAATGATGTTGTTTATTTATATAGTGATACATGATAGTTTTTGTGATAGAAACTGAAACATTAACTTATGGATTTAGTATTCTATGATAGAAATTGAACATGTTATTGATTGAATGGAATACATATCGACTGAATGATAGAATTAGGGTGTTTATGATGATGTGAAAATCGTGGATCATTTAACCATGCAAATGATTAATTCTTTTCTGAATCCTTTTTGAACTAGGCCATAGACGAGCTGAAAGCAAAAATGGTTAAGGATAGAGATTAATATAATTTGCTTGTATGGTTATTGATTATAAAAGATTGACGCATGGTTACTGACAGACAATTACTGCCAGACTATTGCCACATTGAGATGTTGATAACACACAATAACAAGACTATAGCCTCGGACTATTTGGTCACTGCTTGTGACTATGGCCAATGACTATTGCCTGTGTTGTGTGATGCATGTTAATTCCCTTAATCCCATTTTTTCAATTCTTTGATAGTGATACAGCATTTG
The DNA here is from genome assembly GCA_963920765.1 of Ulota crispa. Classification (NCBI taxonomy): domain Eukaryota; kingdom Viridiplantae; phylum Streptophyta; class Bryopsida; order Orthotrichales; family Orthotrichaceae; genus Ulota; species Ulota crispa. The sequence goes on from OY987242.1 coordinate 33,340,437, forward strand.
CATGGGATTGCATACATGTTTAATAGACTGATGATTAGTAAATGAAATTCCCATGTGAGAGGGTAAACACAAATCCATTTATCCAATTCCTAAATAAAGATACCTTTGTCATAACATTTTCATTATAATTCCTTAATTGAATATTATTTACCTTACATTTGACCTTAGATCCTATAACTTTAGTTATTTTGGACTTTCCTTGAACAAATTTGGTATTAGCTTGTCCTTGTGTTTTGCAAAGCTAGTCCCCAAATTATTACTACAAACATGTTTAGTCAATTCAGACGAGTCAATTAATTCAAATAGTTTTTCTTGTAGTAAGACCTTGATGTAGTCTAGAACAGCAAAGAAGGATAAAATTGACCAACTCCAAAAGAAGAGGTATAACATTACTTTTACCCTTGTATGCAAAAAAATTTGGGTTTTCCCACCTTGGCCTCCTAAAACGGCATGCTGTCTAACTCCAACTAACATGTATTATACATAGGATTGCATTGAGGATGCCCTAACACTTAAATAACATCTTATTTTGTGGTGGGGAATTTTGAAGTTTGTGAAAATAATATGAAACCACTACTAGAAAAGGGTCATTTTATGACTAGTGCATATGACTCAAAATTGTCATCCAAAATGAGTCATATTTTGGAGAGCATACAATTTATACTAAACATGACTCTATTATATGACTCTCCAAAATATGACTCATTTTGAATGACAATTTTGAATCATATGCACTAGTCATAAAATGACCCTTTTCTAGTAGTGAACATATATAGATGCCTTGCATGAATGCACAACAAATCACAATAGAGAAACAACCACATGGAGAATTGATTTGAAACTTATACAAGATTCAACTGGTCCTTCAAACCCCTTAGGTGCACATTGCAAGTAAGCATGGAAGAATATGGATGAATATGATGTTGCAATCAAGTGCAATTGATGACTTGCATTGAAATGAATTGAAGGACCCCTACTTAGGCCACCGCAACTAAGTAGTATTTTTTCATAAAGAAAAGTCTGTGAACATGAAGCCCCCAAGACTAGTTACTTTGTTTTAAACATTGAGGTTGCTTTTTGTAAGGAAGTTGAGACCAAATTGAAGCTCATAAAGATTTTAGTAATGGCCTCTAATTGGTTGAATTACTAAAAATTGTTACCAAGGCCTTTACACTATTGGATAAAAGTCAAAAATTAACAATAATAGAATGCCCTAAAGATTGGATTTGATACATTTCCAAATTCAAAAATTGGGGAAGTCAAGAATGGAAGACCAAATTTTTGCATTAGAGCCAGGCTCTAGTTCATTAGTAGTTGCCAAGAATGTTGCCATTGATTTGTCTTAACTTGGTTGGACATGAGCTTGAGGACAATATGCCATAACTCTCTACAAATATTGCAATTTGCGCACGTTTGTGGATTGCAAAGCCTTGAGCAAATTCATAGTTAAGGAAAAGTTGGAAGGCACTTGATTAATCTCTAAATGATCCGTTGGAATTATTTTGTCCATGAGATTTTTTCTTGAAAACAAAATATTCTCACAATTGCATCCACGTTGGAACTTGAGGTGAATCACAATAATTGTTGGCATTTACAAAGTATATTTTTGGACTTGTGAAAAATAAAAATAAAAATTTCACATGAAGAATTTGTGGCATGTGCAACAAAGTCCTTTGGATATTGTAGAGAAAAATATTAATAAAACAAGATCCTCTTATGCAATTTAGTTTTGTATAGGTTGACCATGTAGTTTCCTCACATAATGGGCCCTCAAAAAAAATTAGTGGTCCAAGATTGACAAGATCACTTTGTTCACCTTTTTCTTGCATTTTGGGCCTTTCATGCATATAGATGTTTTTATTATTTGTACAACAATGTTCAAAAAAATTACAACTTTTTCTAATGTTGTGCAATAAAAGCCTTACTTGCATTGTTTAGATTTTTTGTGCCTTTTAAGCAACCTTTGTATTCAAACTACGTATTTTACAACAAATAAGCAAGATATGTTGCAAACTATTTAAGGGTGAAGGGGTTAAGTTAGGAGACCTCTTATTACAAATTACTTCATACTAGGAACTAAGCCTGTTTTGGAGATTTTTGCAAAGATTTTTGCACTTCCCAATCTTGGCCCTTATTAGTGGATAAAATGGTCCCAAGACCTTTCCACTAGGAGTCAAGATCAAATTTTAGAAACATAGTTTAGTGTTTTTAAAAACAATATTTGACACGGCTCCAGTTCCAAAATTCAAAACCTCCTAAAATGGAAGGCCTATTCTTGGCAATAACCATTGTCAAAATTTATTGAATTATGATTATTTACATTAAAAATGTTCTTTTGAGATAGTCAACATTGTTGGATGGAATAAAAATCTCAATGGCTCTACCTAGTTATTTTCATAATTCTTTTCTTTTTGAAAATTTTAAGGGACGCAGCAATGACTTCAAATTATTTTTGGGCCTCAAGGCATTTTCATATAAGAAGATTGGCCCCACTTATACATTTATTATAATGGGTGCTTGGAGTAATTCTTGAAGCTGTTTGGGATGAAATTTTGGTTGAAACAGTCTCAAGTTTTCATGGCCTTGACTAGCTGTGTAAAGTGACCCTAATATGCACTTGATTAGCAAACCATGCATTTCCTTGACAAACTCTCATACGTCCTCATTGATGAGCAAGTGCATTGACACATTTCCTTCAAAAGGACATTGGCTATGATAGTCATTAACAAAATTTTCAACAAAAATGAACCCTTCCCTAGAACACAAAATCTAAAATTCTGATTTTGAGGAAAATCGAGTCCATATTTTATAAATATTACGATATACCTTCTACATAGATAGTATAGAAAAGTGACAAAACTACATATTTGCAAAAACAAATTGGTTTTTTTCAAAACCAGATTTTGTTGCCCCATTTTTCATGAAATTTTCATTTTTATCAAAATTTACCTTCATTAATTATGGCTTGAAATTATCCACGGTCCTTCATTTCCTCACCCCCTTACAAGATGGGTTGCTCCTTCTTGTAAACCAAACCCAGTTTACAAGAAATGGACAACACCACATGGTAAAGTGCATGCCGTCCTTTCTCTTACGCAGAAATAGTACCACATCGCACCAATTAAATACAACGTGATTTTCCATGAGCCCAAATATAAATATTACATGGCCAAAATATCCAATATTTTTTATAAAATACACATAAAATCATTAAATTTTTGGTGAAAATAGTATTCTACATAAGCAGACTAAGATCCATTGAGCACTCTTAACAACTCATTAAATATTTGCTATCTCTTGCTTGGTGTAAAATTTTAGTATGTGGTTACCATCATTGTAAGCATATAAAATAAATTGTTGTCCCTTATGTTTTTAGTTTGATTTCAATTGGTTTATTTTGATTGTCCAATTTTCAAGTCCGTGTATTATTCTGTATATTTAAAAAAAAAAATTGGGTACTCTTGCAATGGTTATAATCATAGGTTCTAGTTTTACACCAAACAAAAAAAGGAATATCCTTGGTGAATTATTTAGAGCGCTAGATTGATGAAGCCCTAATGACTTTTATCAAGAATATATATGAAAGTACAAACATGTGGGTTCACTATGATATTCATTTTTTTCATATAGTGCATGACATTTATAATTATCAAGCCTCAAGTTTGAGCAACCAATCTATTGCTTCATCTAAAAAAAGCTATCAAACATCCAAAACCATCAAAATGAAACTTGGATTTTGTTCTTCTGGTGGAATTGTTTTTAAGCTAATAAGTGTATGTGTTGTGCTTTGGTATTTCTTGTTGCTCCAATGGTGATTATGAGTATCATGCACTAACTTATACTCCCTCTGTCCCTCTAAAAACATCCAAATCACACACATTTCTTATACCACTAAAATCTCCCATTTGTTAATTTCAAATGCTGAGAAAGCGTTTACCATGTTCAATGATCTCATGGGGCAAGTTAAGTGATTAGAGAGCATTCCTCTCCTAACAAGCTTGGCTTTAACCATACGAGGTGTCATTGTTGCTACTAATCTTTAAATCATCAATAATGAGGAGCTACTGCATACACGAATATGGTACGTTTTACATGGAATTTGGGTGTGCACACAAGGACATCAAAGTTGGAGATTTTACATACATTTTGTAAATGATATATTGATTCTAGAATGCATGTGTCACTAGCACAAAGACTAAAAAACACAGTTAATCCTTCTCAAAGAATGCTTTCTGGATTAGAGGGACAGAGGGGGTACTACAGAAGCACTTGGAAAACAGAAGAAGGGTTGGCTCGGTTTAAAAGCGCCGTAAAAAACACTTTTATTTCTTAGCAAGAGGCGATGACAAGACAATTTAAGAGAACACGTGTGGAAACCTCACTGGTAGGTAATACTGGCCTTGAAAAAATATCAAGGGGATGGGGAGGCCAATAAGTGTGGGTCAGTTCCTACTGTGTGTATCAACCTCCCATCCAAATGAAGACCAACAGGGAGGTTCACATGATTGACAGCTCCAATCTTAGGCTAAGGGCCGGATTTCATTGAGGACTTGGATGTCCAGGTTCTGGAGGTCCAGCGGGATTCTATTAAAAATTTATCTCCTCCTAGATGGTCGATCAGATCTCCAGGCTTCCAGTCCGTGAAGATTGGCTTTCCAGGACCTAGAGGGCTTGTACGTACAAGTCCTCAATGGAATCTGGCCCTAAGTTTCCATTAAGGGCTTGGACTGGACGTCCGGCTTGACCGGGGTAGAGGAACAAAAATTCCTAAAATTCTCAAACCGTGTACATTTTAAAAAGCGACCTCCGGTCAAAAGTCCAAGTGCTCCAGGCCTGTTGGTCAAGCTTTACGGAGCCAGAGCTTGGACCTCCAGGCTTAGACCTCCGGCCCCTCAATGGAAACTGGCCCCTAGTGGTAAGCTTAAGTACCTAGTAACAGAGGATGATAGAGTTTAATGTTTGCAAATAGTTTCTGGGGATTGATATGTCTACCACACCCTTTCAGCTATTCTATCACACTGCAGGCGTAAATTTTAAATTTCTACCATCAAATAGTTGAATTTGAGAATTTGGAATTCAGATTTGGACTTAGAGATCTTGATTTTGTCGAGAACCATAAAAAAAGGTTGTAATTGAACAACACCCAATGAAAAAGCTTAGCTCAGGGGAAAAGTATTACTTTTACTTCTATTTATAAAAAAAAGATAAGGTTTTTCATTTGGTTTTGCTCAATTAGAACCTTTTTGTGATTCTAAACTAAATCACGGTCTCTAAGTCCAAATCTGAATTCCAAATTTTCAAATTCAGCTTTTTGATAATAGAAATCTAAAATTTACTCTAGGGTGTGGTAGAACAGCTGAAAGGGTGTAGTAGACATATCAATCCCCATAGATTCTCTCACAAATATGTACAGTTCATAAATGTACACTATGTGCAAATACGGAATTGGACAAGTTCATTAACCCCTAAGCGCCCAACCCATTTTCACCAAAAATTTGGTTTGTGGAGACCTACAACTTTGATACATAATGTCTTAGTCAATTGGATGATTCACAAAAAGTGACAATTGGAAATAGTGGACAACCTATGTACAAAAAATTTTGCAAATTTTGGGAACAATTGACCGTGAGAAATTGGAGATTATAACATTCAATCAAACAACACATGACAATAGAATCTCAAATTTTAGCATGTAGTTGCTATTTAATCATTTATACAACTTCTACAAGCCTCTGATTTGTCTCAAATTTTGTGAGTAGCAAGATTAGATGTGAATGCACACACTTGCAAATTACTGAAGATTTTCCTTCTTTGTATGTTAAGTTTTGGGGCTTCAAACTGTTACTGCATGAAAAATAAAGACCGACACAATTGACAAGGACAACCACAACAAGAGTTTAGAGCATGCTTGAACACTTGTTGGCTAATTCCCTGCTACCACAAAGCCCATGCAAGGAAGCTTGCAAAAGGTATTGATTGATGCAACCTATAAGACATTGCTTGCCACCCTGCCCCAAATTGTTTGCCCAATCAAGGATCTTGAAATATTTGTACAACATTTGGCTTGGCTTGCCATTACTCCACTTGCATGAACCAATTGAATGCCTTGATACTTGTAGTTTACAACAAGGCTAGAAATTAGATTTAAGGTAGGAACACCCATAAGCGTTAGTTCCCCATAACCATCACCTCTAAAATCTTGAAAAATCTGTACAAGTAAATAGATGTAATTACAAGGATGTACAACAGGTGAACATGAAATTGTAGAGTTGGTTATGGGTGCAATGGCACTTTGCTCTTCAAAAATTCACAACTTATTCTCACAGTATCCAAATAATACATTTGAAAGTGCAAACTCATTATTTTTCTGTTGCTAGCAAGATCTTTTAATTTGCTAAATGTTTATTGATAATCATCATGTTCTAATCCCTTAAACTAACGCTTATGGAAGTTCCTACTTAAGGTAGGAGGCTTGAACTCTGTTAGGGCACTAAAACCACTCACCTCCCTAAATGATCTCCGTCGGTACATGTCCTTATTCATAGCCTTTTAGAAATGTACAGTGGACGTACATTTGAGGAGGTGGGCGGTTTTAGAGCCCTATGACCTTTCCACTTCAAAATTTCATAACTAATTCCACTTTGCTCTAAAAAATACAAAATAACTTAAGTTAGATGCCAATTCCTCTTGTCTTTCAAAGAGAATTTACTGAAAAATATTTCAAGAAGTTTCACCTCCCCAAAATTTAGTTTCAACCCTTAGATGGTCGGTTTATGAGCCTCTTGCCTTAGTGCCTCAAAGGAGCTTGTAAAATCATGTGAGGCCACTTTTAGGCCTTTGTCAAGGGTTAAAAATGAGATTTTTGGAATTTTTGTTTTGAAGAATATGGAGTCCATGTTGTGTTTGTTTGTTTGTGAATGTTCCAAATGATTAGGTATAGGGTTTTATAAACACTACAAGAAAAACATGCGTAAATGATTGATCCACAAAAATTGCAAATGTTCACAATGATTATTAAATGACTAAATTATAATCATTACGTACATTTACAATCATTGGGGAATAGTCATTTAACCCCTAAAATTCTTTTGTGTTTAGAGGCCAAAAACTACTTCAAAATACTAGTCTCCAAACTAGGGTCAAAGTCTTCATTGAAACTTACTTTTTAACAAGTCCAACTATAGGATCTTTTGGTTGATTAGCACAAGTACATTGTCCCAAAGTTTGAGATGTATTTCTTGTGCAATTCTGGAAATATCTTGGAAAATGGGTTGAAAGCATATATAAAAAAATCTATCCAAAAAAAAATGGATTCATTTTTACAAAAATTGTAAAGTGAAAGGTATTGATGAATGAAAGATATAACTAATATGCTAATAAGTTTTGGAAGAGTTTGAAAATTGTTAATCCCAATGGTGAGAATGCTCTAAAAGACAATTAGTAACTTTAATTTTCATTTTCATTTGAAAATTTTCAAAATTGATAGTAAAAGATAACTTTATATGTTTTTTCTACCCTCTTCCTACCTTCACTACTCGCAATAGAAAATTCCTTTTAACTCTTACTTCATTATTTGGAATTGAGTGATTCAACTTTTTTTGAGTAGGTATCAATCTATACAATTCTATAAAAAATAAAAATAAAAATTTAGAATATATTTTTTGCTGCCCAGTTTGACATTGAAATTGAAAAAACCTTCTAACCTTTGCATTACTTATTGGAATGACATGAAATAAAGCTTCACATGTAGATTATGATGAGTAGCATCCATCCTAAAAATTTCATGAAAAATTTCCAAATTATGAAATTAATAGAACTTCCCCAAGTTTTCAAAAAGCCCGAAGTGGGCTCCTTGGTGCTTTAAGGGTTAAGACACATTTTTCTTATAATGAAGAAGTAATAACAGTTTATTTTTGCTCGCATGGACATCACAATTACACTAGGCACACACTTACTCCTAAGTCTTCACACCTCATATGTAGCTTAAGATATGTTCGCATGTAGTATAATTTGAATTACCATTTCTAACATAAATTTTGCATAAAATGTATCTTAAGGTACAAAAGCTCAATAATGAATGTGTATCGAATAATATGTTCTAGTAAATTTGGATAAAAAAAGAGATATGAATTGGAGAATGTTTGACACTCATTACAAATATGTTTAATGGTAGGGACTTAAGAATTAAGGGTTGGGTTTAAGAGTTTCCACTACTTGAGGCCGACTCATAAGTTCTCAAATTTTGTTTCTTGACCTCCACATGAGTTTAGAAAGAATTTGTCTTAGAATTTAGAACTCACCATCACAAAATCTTGGTTGCTATAACATTTTATTCAGCAAGTCCTAGCTACTAGAATGCACTACTAGATCAACAATATTCTTTTGGATGATTTCATTAGCCTAGTCACATTCATCCTAAAATGCATGGAAAAGTAAAGAAACAAGCTGCAGCTACACTGTGAGAGGCTATAAGCTTATCCATGTAACATTTGCTCACTTTTTAAGTAAGGTGCTGATTCAAACTTACTCAAAGGAAGCTCAGCTACTCTCCATGCAAAGCCTCCTTCCATGCAGTCTAGAGTAAAGAATGGATGTGATCATTCCATATGTGCACATCTATATTAATAAAAGAATAGTCGTCAGTCAGTTAGGGCCTATCATATGATAACGTTCAATCAGTTAGGGCCGGCATAAGTTAGGTTTGAGCATGACTAGGATTGAAAAGGCATAAATGGATAAAGTAAAATCACCTATGACTCTTTTTTATCTACTTCACTAAACGTTAACAACAAATCACTGGCAGTTGCACCGTCACTGGCAGTTGCACCACAACTTTCTCTCGGCCAAAAGATGGCACGGGGATAAGGGGGCACGGGGCTAAGGGGGGCACGGGGATAAGGGGGCATGGGGATAGGAGGACATGGGGATAGAGGACACAGGGATAAAAGGGCACGGGGATAAACTCGTTGGTACGACGAGCACAGGGATATGGGACACGGGGATAGGGGACATGGGCATAAGGAGTGGGGGGCATAATCTCGTTAGTATGACTAGTAGTATACTAGTCCTTCCATAAAACCAACTATTATCAACGCATTTCATTTAAAATCTAGCAAATATGATGCTTCTTCAAGAGAGACTTGACACTTCCATACATTTTTATCCATTCTTTGAAAAATGAGGAAGCCCTTGTAAGAAATGAGGTAAAATCCATAAGCTAGTCTGCCCAAAAAATAATAATAATTAGGGGAAGCCCTTGCAAATGCTACTCTTAACCCGTAAAGGACCACTTGTCCCTACAAGGGGACAAATGAGATTTTGGGCATGTACTTGTGGCTTATTTACTTTGTGTGATTTTTTGAAACTTTTATGGAAGATGGGGAATTCAAAGATCTATGTGGTCATCTAATTTATTCCTCATTCCAACATTTGACAAAGAAGTTAAAAATGAATTTATGAGAATTTTAGTTCGGCGAGCAGCCCAAAAACTTCTTTAAAAATTGCATTTAAAAAAATAAAAACTTGAGGTTGGTTCTTTAGACTTATGTATATGTGGGAAGCTTTGAATTAATTGATTCTAATTGATGAGATAAAAGTTATGAGAAGTTTTAGTTTGCGTGTAGGCATAGTTTTGAGAATTTCCACACTTACCCGCAAACTAAAACTTTGCATAACTTTCATCTCATCAATTAGAATTGATTGATTCAAAGCTTCCCACATATATGTATGCCTAAAGAACTAACCTCAAATTTTTATTTTAAAAAAATGTGGTTTTTAAAGAAGTTTTTGGGCTGCCCGCCGAACTAAAATTCTCATAAATTCATTTTTAACTTCTTCGTCAAATGTTGGAATGAGGAATAAATTAGATGACCATATAGATCTTTGAATTCCCCATCTTCCATAAAAGTTTCAAAAAATCACATAAAGTAGTTTAGCCATAAGTACATGCCCGAAATCCCATTTGTCCCCCATAGGGACAAATGGTCCTTTACGGGTTAAGGGTGCTTTGCAATGAGTACAATACCAAATTTCACTCAAATTTGAGAGTCCAATTAGTGTAAAGCCAAATGTTGGAACTTGGTACTTCACAAAACATCCCACATCCCATGTCTTGGTTTAATTGCATTTTGTTTACATGGCAACATTTATTGAAATTTTTGGTGCTAAAGCAAGTGGGACTTTGCGTTGGGACTTTGGATCAACCATTTTGCTATATCTAACTTTCAACCCAAGGACCAGTTTCCATTGGTATTTGGAACTAGAGGCCCATCTAGGTTGACCATGGGCAAAGAAGAGGAAAAAATCTGAAATCTTGACAAGATGTGCAATTTTGAAAGCAAGCTCCGATCTAGGGTTTGGGTGGTCAAAGAATGTTATTCAAATTTTATAGAGCTAGAGGCTAGAAGCCTAGACACCTCCAAGCCCCTCATAGAAATATGTTCTAAGTCTTATCAATATTTTTGCACAGAATATTCATGACTTTCTTTAGTAATCCCTTTTGGCCTTAATAACCTAATGAAGTTAGGATCTTGCATTAAATGTAGTCACAACTTTTCCACCTCATATTCAATCTTTAGAGAATAGGGACTGGCAAACTCACCTTGATTTGTAGAGGCCCCAATTTTTGAAGATTGAGAAATATTTCTCTTCACCTATGATGGAGAAGAATGGGGTGGGGGAGTGGAATCTTTTGCATGTGAAGTTTTCACCATTGCTTGGCTTCTTTCTTGGCTTATTTTCACCATCACTTTTCCATTTTTTAGCAATTTCTCCTCTTCATTTTATGGTTACTTTGCTTGCTTTACCCATTCTCTATTCTTCATTCTCCACCACTTATAAAAGGGGAGTCACACCTTCTTCACAAATAACTACTCCTATTAGCTCCTATTTCCACTCCAAAACTTCTCATTCTTCACATAAGTTTCATCCTCAAAAAAGCTATGACTAACCTTGATTGAGGTAATCCTTAAAAAAATTGTGACTTAGGGTATGTTCACACTTTCAAATATGCCGTTCAGCACCAATTTTGTTCACTTGAATGAAATTGGTGAATCACCCGGCCAAGTCACTCTGTCAACAAGACATGACGACCTCTTGAGGTTGTGACAACATATTCACTAATGAACAAAAAACTTGTCCACAACCATTTGTTCATTATTTTTTTGAGATATCTGAAAACCCCTAGTGTTAGGAGAGGTATTAACAATATGAATGAATTTTGAAAAGTGTGTCCAAATACATCTAATTTTCCTTTGCTACTACCACACTTAACACCAAGTGTGAACATACCCTAACCTTAATTGAGGTAAGACTCAAAGAGACGGGACATGGGACATAGTGTGAAGTACCCCCTCAACACCAAGTAGACTACAAACACACCCTAACCAACAACAATCTCAAAACCACTGCACATACCATGAAATTATCAACATGCAACACCTCAAATGCAGGGACCCCTTTCAAAGCGTCAGGCAAAAAAAAGCAAACCAAAGCACTTTTTTCCCTGGCCCTGGCCCTTTTAGACCCCTTCCTAACCCTAATTGAGGTAAGACTCGAAGAGACGGGACGTAGGACATAATGTGAAGCACCCCTCAACACACCAAGTACAAACAGAAACACACCCTAACCACCAACAATCTAAAGACCACTGCACATACCATGAAATTATCAACATGCAACACCTCAAATGCAGGGACGCCTTTCAAAGCGTCAGGGAGAAAAAGCAAACCAAAGCAAACCAAAGCACTTTTTCCCTGGCCTTGGCCCTTAAGGCTGAGGCCCCTTAGGCGGTTCAGACTAGCATCTGGTTGAAAATTTCTCAAACGTGATTGGTTGAAATTTGGCTTTTCTTTGCTGTTGGATTCACATTGCAAGTTTGTCCGGCACTTTGATATCCATCTTCATCACCATGGGAATCACCTTCTATAGCCACGTCAATGGCCAAGATAGTGAAGACTTGAGGCTTGCTCCAAGGGTGGTACCAAACTTGTCTGGCAGAAACACACTCTTGGATGACACACAATTACACAAAAAAGTTTCTATCGGGCGAAACACCGGATGTGGAGCCGATTTTTGTGTCTCGGCCGGTCGCTAGCCTAAACTGGGCCTTAGGCTTGGTTCAGACCAGCGGCAAGATGAAGTAGCAAAACTCGCACCCCTGCCGGTGGTCCGTCTGATGGAAACTTTTCCGTGTAATGATGTGTCATACAAGAGTGTGCCTCTGCCAAACAAGTTTGGTACCACCCTTGGAGCAAACCACAAATCTTCACTATCTTGTCCGCTGATGTTTGGTTAAATAAGATGGTCCACACGGTGGTGAAGATGAATGTAAAAGTACCGTACAAACCCGCAGTCTGAACCCAACAACAGAAAAAAGCCAAATTTCAACCAATCACGTTTGAAATTTTTTTGGCCGGACGCTAGTCTGAACCGAACCGGGCCTTAGGCCCCTTACTAACCAAAAAGTAAAAGCTTCTCTGACGGAATGTGGAGAAACGCGCGCTTGTGGCTTGTGCTGTGGGGCCTTTGTGCGATGGGGCCTTTGTGCGATGGGGCCTTTGTGCGACGACCCTCTTATTCTACTTCTTCTTCTTCATCGGCTGCTGTGCTCTCAACCTGCTGCTCGACCTGCAACGCGACCCCCCTCGCAAAGCTCTGGCACCAGTGTTGCATAGGACGGTGCAGCTGCTCCTGCTCCTGCTCCCTTTCCCAGTCAATACGTGACAGCCATGGCCGCATTCAGCTCTGCCAAAGATTTGCACTGAACCCCCTTCCCGAGGCGATCTTGCCGCAACAGTACTTACACACCCTCTTCTCTCAACATCGCCTCCGATCGCTCACTTACTTACTCACTCCTTGAGCCTTTGAATCCAACCTTTGATCTCTGGGGTTTAGCCAAGACCTCGCTCGTTGAATCACGATCAGCTCGCCCTTAAAAGTCTCCCCTCACGCGCTTTTCCGGCGTTGAGGTTTTACGAGACAATGTAGGTAGAGAGATCCACATTTACGCCTATCGAGCTCTGTTTTTACATCAGTTTTTGACTTGAGTGAGTAGTTGAGAGGTCGAGATGGGGGTGGAGTACAAGAAGAATCGGAAGTGCAACTGGATAGCATGTATCATCCTCCTCGCCATCATCGCGACGGCCATCGTGGTCGCCGTGGTGGTGATTAAGAACAAGAAGCACAAGAGCTCGTCTGGTAGCGACAACACGCCGTCCTCTTTCACTGGCAACTACACGCAGGCAATGCAGATGGCTCTCACGTTCGTCGATATCCAGAAATGTAAGTTTTGCTCGCATTTGTCGTTGTTTAATTAGCAAGTGAGTGAGTGAGTAGTTGCTGATCTGATCTGTTCTTGTGTCGTGGCAGCGGGCAAGCTTCCAGCGGCGTTTCCGATTTCTTGGAGGGGTGATTCAAACCTGAACGACGGGAGTGACGCGGGCGTGGACTTGAGCGGCGGATTGTACGATGCAGGTGATGCGATGAAGTTCGGGTTTCCCATGGCTTTTACGGCCACGGTGCTGTCGTGGAGTGTGCTTGAGTATGGCCCTGCCATGCAAACAGCGGGTCAGTTGGTTGCTGCCAAAGCTTCCATCAAGTGGGTCACGGATTACCTCATCAAAGCTCACCCTTCTGCCAATGAGCTTTACTTCCAGGTCTCTCTTAACTTTACTCTTGCTCACCTTGAAAATTTTCTACCATTTACAACCTCATTACACCATCATACTACTAAAGTCACAAGGACCTCTATAATATCACATTCCGACCTTTGTAATAACACATCTCCGATCTCTGTGATATTGTCACATAGATACAATTTGAAGACTTCTTGAAATTTTTACTTTGCATTATGTCTAACATATGAACATCCTAATAAAAACTCTAATGATAAATGCACAACGTAGCAAGCGGCAATAGCTAGTTTTTGCAAAAAAGCAACCAAGCACTGAACATGAAGAGCCATGGTAAAAGCAACCAAGCATTGAACATGAAAGAGCCATGGTTAATACTCCCTCTGTCCCTCAAAAAAAACGTTCAAAAAGCTTCCTTCTTGCAAAGGATTAACTGTGTTTTTAGTCTTTGTGCTAGTGACCACATGCATTCTAGAATCAACATACCATCTACCAAATGCATGAAAAATCTCCAGCTTTTGATATCGCCATCTGGGCATCCCAATTCCATGGAAAAAGTACCAGATTTGTGCATGTTGGCCGCTCCTCATTGTTGATGATTTAAAGATTAGTAGCAACACAATGGTTACCTCATATGGGCAAGGCCAAGTGAAGCTTGCTAACTTGCCCCCACGAGATCCACGAGATCGTTGAACATGGCAAACGCTTTCTCAGTGTCTGAAATTAGCGAAAGGGAGCTTTTTAGTGGTACAAGAAATGTATATGATTTGGAGCTTTTTAGAAGGACATAGGGAGTATCTCATAATCTTCGTCTTCCTTGGGACATAATCCAAAGTGTTAACATCTAAATCAGAATACTTTTTGATTCATGAGAAGGTGCACATACATCTTAGTTTTGTAGGTTATAATAAACCTCTTCCTCTCGACCAAAGAAAAACTCGAACACAATTGTATTATGTCGAAACCCTTTTTCGCTTAGGATCTCACCATTAAGGTTATGTCTTGTAATATTCAAAAGTCGAACCTTGTTATAAAAATGCCATCCTTGCACACACCTTAGAACAAGGGGTAATGCACAACTGGAGTTCTGAAACATGCTCTCAAAATACGAAGCAGATATTTCTCAACTCTTGGCTTGCAATGGCAACAGGGGAAACCTTTGCATTGACAAGGGTGCTACACTGAAAAGCAAACCAAGGTAGGAGGCTCTAATTTGGAGCACCTCCTCAAATGTACTATGTTTGTAAATGTTGTTTTTTATAGCCCTTTGACAATGAACAGGGCATGTACATTTGAGGAGGTGCTCCATTTTAGAGCCCTATGACCTTTTGCCTTCAAAATTTCATAAGTAATTTCACAAAGCTCCAAAAAATATGAAACAACTTGGGTTAGATGCCAATTCTTCTTATCTTTCAAGGAGTATTTATTGAAAAACATTTCAAAAAGTTTCACCTACCTAAAATTCAGTTTCAGCCCTTAGATGCTCCATTCATGAGCCTCCTACCTTAGTGCTACATTGTGGAACTTGTCTTTTCTTTTCTTTTTTCTTTCTTTTTTCGCTGTGCCGGGTTACTTGTAGTGTTTGTTTATATAATTTTTTGGCGTTTTGGGAGTTCAGGTGGGAGATCCAGCGGTGGATCACAAGTGCTGGTTGAGGCCTGAAGACGACGGCAACATGACGAGGCCATCGATGAAGTTGAACGCAACGGTACCGGGGTCCGAGGTAGCGGCAGAGACGGCGGCAGCCATGGCAGCAGCGTCCATTGTGTTTCGTGCCGACAACGCGACATACGCAGACTTGCTGGTGACGCACGCTCGGCAGTTGTTCAACTTCAGCAACACCTACCGGCAGTCGTACAGCGTGTCCATCCCCGAGGTGCAAGCTTATTATAACTCCACAGGCTTCGGAGATGAGCTTCTGTGGGGCGCTGCTTGGCTCTACTACGCCACTGGCAACAACGACTACCTGGCTTTCGTCACTGGAGTGGATGGCCAGAACTTTGCCCAATGGGGCGTGTTCCCCTCTTGGTTCAGCTGGGACCGAAAACTGCCTGCAGTCCAGGTACACTCTTTTTCTAAACATTCTATTTGCTTGAACCACAAAAAAACCCCCCAAAAAAACCGCAAAAATAAATTACAGAGAACCACAAAAAATTACACAAAAATTACATAAAAATTACAGAAGAAAAGAGGTCTTTGGGGGAAGCTAAGGGCCGCTTCACAGTATGGCGGACTCAGTTGAGAGGCAGTGGGATTGAGTGGCCAAACTTTGTCAAGAGGCCAAAGAAATGGGCTGAAAATAGGCAACAAAATATTGTTTTTAACACCTTTGGTTGCGCTTAGTGTGAAGCCTCCAAAGGCTGAAAACTGCTTGTAGTCTAGGTACTCTTTTTCTAAACCTCTAATTTACTTGAACCACAAAAAAACCACAAAAAAACCACAAAAAACCACAATAAAACTACAAAAAAATTACATAAGAAAAGAGGTCTTTGGGGAAGCTAAGGGCCACTTCACACTAAGGTACACTAGGGTAGGAGGCTCATGAATGGATCATCTAAGGGCTGAAACTGAATTTTGGGGAGGTGAAACTTCTTGAAATATTTTTTAGTAAATTTTCCCTCAAAGATAAGAGGAATTGGCATTTGACCCAATTTGTTTCATATTTTTTGGAGCTTTGTGGAATTAGTTATGAAATTTTGAAGTTGAAATGGCATAGGGCTCTAAAATGGATCACCTCCTCAAATGTACATTTTCTGTACATTGTTGAAGCCTATGAAAAACATGGACAACAATAATACATTTGAGAAGGTGATCCATTTTAGAGCCTGAGCCGGGTTAGAGCCTCCTACCTTATGGCCGACCGAGTTGAGAGGCTATAGGATTGAGTGGCCAAACTTTGTCAAGAGGCCAAAGAAATAGGCTGAAAATAGGCAATAAAATATTGTTTTTGACACCTTTGGTTGCCCTTAGTGTGAAGCCTCTAGAGGCCAAGCCTCAAAGGCCAAACTCTTGGCAATGAACTTCCATGGTCTCCCTCTCATCTTGAATGGCAATGGCCATAGTGTGAAGCCTCCTGAGGCCAAGCCCAAAGTCCAAAGTCATAACATTTATTAGACCTTCCAAATCTTAGGGCCAAGAACCTTTTGGCTTTTGATTAATTTTATGAAAAAAATTGATGGCCTCTCAACCATAGTTTGGGTCTCCATTTTTGCTTGACCCAAACTTTCTTCTTCAGAGGCTGTTGTTTTGGATGAAAGAGTGATGTCATGGGGGTGAGGGACTTTGGACTCTAGTATGAAGGGTAAAAAGGGTGAACTCTTGGTTTCTTGTGATCTCATTGGTGGAAATCGACTGCCTCTTGACCTTTGGCCATAATGTGAACGCGGTCTTAACATTATTGCCTTTTGTGGGAGTTATTGCAGGTGCTGCTAGCAAGACTTCAGATGCTGAACGCACCTTCAGACGCTTTGAATACTGTTAGTACGGGCTTGAAGAATTACAAGTCAACAGCTGATGGTCTCATGTGTGCATTTCTGCCTAATTCCCAGACAGCTACTCCTGATCGCACAAAAGGTAAAAATGCCATTTTCTACGAGAATTTGTTAAGAGATGGGATTTTTGTGACTATTACTTCATGAGGAAAATTTGAGTTCCTGAAAAACAAGGTTTTTTTGTGCTGGTTTTGCGCTTGATGCATGAATAGTAAGTGTTATTGTTTATCTTAGTGTGTTTTTGGCGTTATTTGAGAGTAATGTGCGGTGATGGTGATGCAGGTGGGTTGTTATGGGTACAAGGATGGTCTTCGTTACAACAAGGCATCAATTCTGGACTTCTGGCTTCATTCTACAGCGATTATTTAAGCTCTTCCAAGCAAACTCTCAGCTGTTCCGGCAAAACTTTTACTGCTGCTCAGCTGAAAACCTTTGCAACCTCTCAGGTGTGTTCTTCCTTACATTGGTTCTGAACATTCTTCCTTTTCTAGTTTTTTCTAGTTTTTCAACGGAGGTTTCTCTTGGTTGTAGTCTCAGAAGAAAACGTAACAAATGTGGTCGCTGCGTTCCATTTGAATCCCCAAGTAATTGTCTTTCCATGTGCTTTTGAAATCCGTTTACTTACTAGAGGTTACTCAATCAATCTAAAGGCTTATCACATAGTACGACTTCATCACGCAAATTTTGAAATTCTTCAAGTTTTGTGCAACGAACTAGCGCCTACAAGAAATTGAATCAGTCTTGATTTAAAGCGTAAACTCTAGAATTACTCATAACGCTTCCTTCACAAACTATCATTGAAATGAAGATATCAATGTTTGAAGTTAGACCTCTCAAACATATGCGTACTAGCATGAACTTTAGATGAGAACCTTTCAAATCTATGTGAGTAGCATGAACTTTACATGAAAGCCATTGCCGACATCGCCCTGCCAGTGACACCAACTGTGATTTTCACAGTTAACCCAAGTGGCTGTAAACACTTCTATGTGTGCTAAATCAGAAATTTGACACACATTTTGTAGCTATAAATTTAAAGGGGAAATACTATACCGTGAGCGGGGATCTTTGAGTCGTGAGCTTGGATTTTTTTTTGTCAGAATACTAATTTCCATCTATAACTGTGTCCAGAGGGCCCTATAATTGTGCCATGTTAAACTTTCATCTCTCAAAAACTTGCCCTATAAACTTCCATCTCTTAAAACTTGTCGTTTAAAAAAAAATTCCATTGATTTCAAGCTCAAATGCTCACAAAATCTTGGCTTCACCAATCATGGCTCCCTGTTTATGCTCACAAAATAGCTTTGTCCTAAACTCAAACAGACTGGTAGAAGTTTTATGCTCATTTTAGCCCCTTTTTGTGAACACTATTGTTTATGCTCATTTTAGCCTCATTTTATAAACACTACTGTTTATGCTCATTTTAACCACATTTTGTGAACACTACTGTTTAGGCTCATTTTAGCCACATTTTGGAAACACTTCTGTGTATGCTCATTTTAGCCACATTTTGTGAACACTACTGATTTGTGGGAAATTAATTGCAGGCAAACTATGTGCTTGGCAACAACCCATTGTCACAGAGCTACATGGTGGGCTACGGCACCAAGTACCCAAAGTTTTTGCACCACAGAGGAGCGTCGGTGCCGGTGAAGTCCATCATCAAGGACTGCAACGCCAGCTTCGCCTGGTACAACTCTCCGGACGCCAATCCCAACATCGCCTACGGCGGCATAGCCGGCGGTCCTGCGAAGAACGAGACGTACACCGACGCTCGAACCAACATTCAGCAGAACGAAGCCTCGGTCTACAACAGCGCGTCTTTCTTCGGCTTGTCCGCCGGCCTCTCCACCCCCACCCACGCCATCACCAAATCCTGGATCTAGGGTTTGGTTTAGGGTTTAGGGTTTTGTGCTGGAACTGGAGTTGCACTATGCTTTCTAGTTATGGTAGTTTAGTTAAACGTGTTGCTTATACAAATTTTGGTGCAACTTGCCTGGGGTTTTGTTTCTTAGACGGTGCTGTCCATTTTGTACTGTAGATCCATCGATATTCTCAGTTTTGTCACTCTTCATTTTTTTGTATTATTTTTCCTCGGCTTTTGTTTAGGGTATAAGGCCTTCGGATTATTTGCTGGTTTGCCCTACTCTCTTATTTGGTAAGAGGAAGGAAACTCAGTCAGTTATAGATCAAGCTACATTTTAAAGCACAATGGCAGTTCATGTCAGTACTCTGTTGTGTAGGAGAATGGTATTATGCAATATATTCTAAAACATGGAATCCATTTCCCTGTATCTTCAGATTCTGTTTCTTTAATAGTATTAGTCCATATTTTGTAAATTTTGTGTGGAAGTTATGAGAGTGGCTTGGTCTTCAAACCGTTGTTAGAGTAGCTTGTTTGGGTAGCTTGTTGTTGTGATTCTCTTTGCTTTGCCTTCAGCTTGTTGCTTGATTTATATCTGTTTCATTGAAGTGATTTGGTCCATTTTCTTTGAAATACATGAAGAGATGAAAATAAACCATGCAGAATAAGCTAGCAACGCTGTTTCATTGCACATCCTTGTTGTCTCTGAAGTTAGGTCCACAAAGGGGGAATAGGGGAGATCTAAGCCCAAAGCGGACCTGAAATTTTAATACACTTAGAAACAATAAACAACGTTGCAATCAGTGATCTTGAACCCTTAACCCCTAAAGGACCAAGCACTTTCTTCAGTGAAAGTTATTGAAAACTGCCACTTTTGGGGGAATGAGTAGAAAGGTAGGAAAAATAATTATTTTTGGAAATTCAACCGTAAGATCTTGCCCTAGAATATGGGAGGTACTTGTGGGAAAAAAATCAGCTCATTTTAGATATAGAGGAGTGAGATATTGACATTTGAAATGAAAAAAAAAGTTTCTTTCCCTATTGCCCAAAAATTTCAGAAGCCTTTGATTGCCCCTATATCAAAAAAATTGCTCTATGCAAAGTTGAGGTTTATTTTTACCATGTAGAAGACCAAGTTAGGTAAGTGTGGGAGAATTTTCAAATGAATTGGAGGTGTGAATCATACTTTGTAAAATCCTGCAATGCCGGAAGGCCATGAAATTTGCATATACACCTAGCAAACTTGGAGGATTTATGTAAAATTCAGAAATATGAATTACTTTGATCCAAATGGTGAAAACCAAGGATTCTTAGTCTACTACAATTTGGAAAAAAAAGAAGTCAAAAAATAAATTCACAAAGAGCACAAAAAAGTAAAGTACCAAAGGCAAAAGAAAGGAATTATGGGAGTCCCATACCTACCCGCAATCTAAAACTTTGCACTCATAAATCAAAATTGAATGATTCAAAGCTCCCCACATATATATAAATCTAAAGAACCAATTTCAAGTTTTTATTTTGAAATAAAATTATTTTTAAAAAAGTTTTTGGCTACCCGATCTTGCATGTTTTTAGAAATTCATGCATAACTTCTTCAATAATTGTCAGAATGAAGGAAAAATTAGATGCCCACTTAGATCTTTGAATTTCCCATCTTCAATAAAAGTTTCAAAAAATCATGCAAAGTAGTTAAGCCATAGGTACATGCCCAAAATCCCATTTGTCCCTCGTAGGGACAATGGTCCTTTAGGGGTTAAAGGACTGACCTTGAACCCATGGCCAACCAGGGGCTCAGACCGAGGAGAGTGCACTGTTCATGGGCAGTGAATAGCCTATGGCATGTGTTCAAGAGAGATAATATTCTCCTCAAAAGAAGGAAAAGTCAATAGTGTATCTTGCCCTCACAAAAAGGGCAGCAAGGACCTTGTACATCTTTTTACAAATTGGTGTCTTAAAAATATGGAGGCATTGAAAGCAGCTATTTTTGGCATTTAGTGATGTGGCACATCTCTCTGACCACTTTCAAGAAAAAAAATTTGAAAAAAAAATACTTTTCCACCCTCGGGGTGTGTTTTTGGTATTGAAAGGACAATTTTTGTCCTTTTGGATGGTTAGGGGTTAAACTAGCTAAATTGGCTATTTTGCAGGATTGCTACTAGATAATTTGTGCAGCTAACAAGCTTGTGAATTTTACAGGTGTTAAATTTGAAAAATTTAGCTTCTTAGCAGTGTTTTTTAGCCACTTGAGCTAGAAGAGAAAATCATATTTGAGATCACTGGTTGCAATGTAAAACCATTTGTTATTTTTGGGTTTTCCAATTTTGAGGTTAGCGAGGAAGGCCTAAAGAGCAAAATCCGGAGGACAACCCCAAACCTGCAAATGCACCTGTATTAGCTCTGTAACAACAGATATTTTGAAAATACACTAAAAATTGACCAGTTTTTGGTTGCCTTGTCATTAAAGTGGTTAAAATTAAGAATTAAAAAAAGGACTAATATAAGTGAAAAATATGCACCCGCTTTGAAGTAGTAACTCATTTTCTCCTTAGCCCTAAAGTGATGTTTGAAGTACGAAAATAAACCGGAAGAGTTTACAGAAAAGAGGATGTACAAAAATCTACACATTCCTATGAAGCGGAAAACAAACTACGAAGGAAGCTTGAAAGACTCCCGGAACACAGGTAGCAAACGCAACCAGCTAGTTCAGCCTTCATCACGGAGCATGCAGCCTGAACACAAACCCTCGTCATCTCCAGCACACACAATCTCGGGAAACCATAAAAGCATCTCTGCCACATTTAATATTTCCTGATCCCATATCTACAACTTTCTCTGATCAACTAGTGTGCCTCCGTAAAACTGAGCAAGGTTCTTTAGTCCTCTCGACATACACCGAAGCGTCCATAAACCGACTAATCTCTACCTCCCAGTGTCCTCGCTCTGAAAATGCTCTGAAATGCTCTGAAATGCTCGGATAGAGTAACCATTACAGATGCTCTGAACTTTTAGACAGGGACAGGGCTAGGAACTTGGACAGTTTAATATAAAGTTTGTGAACTTACGTAGAACAGCGTTCATGGAGAAGAACAAGCGAAACTATGAGCTCCAACAAAGGAACAAGTCAAAGGTCAGAGTCCAGTATGAGTACCGAGTTCAAAGTGAAGTGACACAAGTACAGGAACAATTTTTACAAAAGCTTGTCTGCACACACGCTCTGCTCACAAGGACCAGCTTCTGCAGCACCTACTCCCCGAACAAGCCAGTGATGAAGTCGAGCACGCTCTCCATGGTACCTCCGACGTCGTCAGGCACGTCGATGTCAGGCATCTGGAACCCGTCCTGGATAAAGTCAGAAGCCTCGTTGCCAGCAAAGCCCAAAGCAGCGCCCTGCGCCGGCTGCACGATGAAGTTCCCAAACGCATCCTTGGCATAATGCTTCCCGACTTGGTGCAAGCCGATGCAGATGGCGAGGATGGCAGTCCAGTCCACGCCAGGGGCGATGTCGATGGCGAACTCGGAGCCCACGCCCAAAGCGGCGTTCATGATCAACGTTTTGGCGGACTTGGTGAACACGGCGACTTGCTCGTCACGCTCATTCACAAGCTGGACGGTCCGCCCGGCTAGATCCAACAGGATTCTGTACGTAGGCTCGTGCTCTTCGTCTCCGTTGAACACCGCCAGGTTGTGTCTGATGGACTTCGACTTCAGTCGCGACAGCTTGGCGATGTTGCACACCGTTACCTCGCCGCTGGCGTCCAGGATTCGTTGCCTGCCGTGTCTGGACAATCCCTTGGGCCTTACTTTCAAGTCCGGCATTCCATTGTATCCTGAGAAAAGTCACCAAAAGGCAGCACCATTAGCCACATCACCAAAGATCTAGATACAGTGGTGCTGCTTGGTTAACGTCACATTACCAAAGAGCTACACCAAATAGTGCATTTAGGTTGCCCTACCTTGACAAAGATACTTCATGAATTACCCTTGGCTACATGGAGGAGTAAGTATTCCAGTAAATTTTGGTTCTATCTAAAATTCTAGCTTCCTTGCTCCTTGATTTTGGCGCTTTCTGCTACGCCCAACCTCTGCTTGCTTCCTCCATTGTTTATCACAATAATTATCAACAAGAGTTACTATTGGCTTGGTAAGTATCAAAATAGTGTGAAATGTCAAGAAATTAGTATGAGGCAACCTAAATGCACTATTTGGTGTAGATACAATGATGCTTGGTCAATGTCAACTTTTGTAACAGAAACGATTGGATAAGATCAAAACCCCACTCCCCTTTTGCCCAAAGCGTCTATCATGACATGAGCTTGGTTAAGGTCAAGTGCTTGCATATGGTCAACGTTTGCTTTTTTTCAATGCCCATTTTGACTCTCATCAGTTAGAAAGGCGTTTGATTAGTGTACCAGAAACATGAGTGGGAAAGTAAGTACCTCCAAAGTGGCAACCACCAGAACTAGGGAAAGTAATGCAAATGAAGTGAGTGTTTGTTTCTGATCAATGCTTGGATAAAGTCAACACTTTTTCTAGCCCCAAATATTGACCTTATCCAAGCACCACTGGTGTTGCTTTTCAGCTAGTTTCTAACCAGAAATGGCGAAGTAGTTTGGAGAAGTCACTAGCCTGAGATGTAGCAGATGGATGCCCACTCCCCTGCAGGGTCGGTTGGAATCACGCCTAGCGGATCCAAGCTGTTGTAGGGATTCTTGCCGAAGTGATGCGAGACGGCCGTTAAGCGACCGTCGGTGTCGAACATCCGGTTGTCGTCGAAGCTGAGATGCGCTTTCTTCCAAATAAACCGGATTTCTTGGTTGCAGTAC
The DNA here is from genome assembly GCA_963920765.1 of Ulota crispa. Taxonomy (NCBI): domain Eukaryota; kingdom Viridiplantae; phylum Streptophyta; class Bryopsida; order Orthotrichales; family Orthotrichaceae; genus Ulota; species Ulota crispa. The sequence continues at coordinate 33,364,246 of OY987242.1, forward strand.
TGGCCTCCCATCACAATCCCTGTGCCTGGCCTCTGTGGCACCAATTTTGCAAGCGGCGGTCCCACTGCCACTTCCACCAGGAAGTTGGGATCACTAATTTTCTGTAGCTCGGTTGGCCTCGCCGTTCCCTGCGCCATGGTGACTGCAACTCGAACCTGGCATTGAAAGTACAATTTAAAGATCTCAGGATTTACTACAAAAGTGCCAGTCTATTAGCAATTTCCATTGAACCTTGCCACTAAAAAGGAACACATGACGAAAAAGATGAAAGAAAGTTATTCAGAGCTCCATCGAATCTCTCACGGCAAATTTGGACCTCTCAGCTCATCACTATCCAAAATGGTGGACTGCGAAGGGACTCAGTGTTTCAGTTGGCCCATTCTGAACTGCCTGGTCAACAAAAACAAGAATTTCTACAATCTAGTTAATACTCCCTCTGTCCCTCTCAAAGCTCCAAATCAGCCACACATTTCTTGTACCACTAAAAAGCTCCTTTTTGCTAATCGCAAACGCTGTGAAAGCATTTGTTATGTTCAATGGTCAATGATCTACCAGTTAGAGATCATTCTTCTCCTAGCAAGCTTGGCCTTGTCCATATGAGGTACCATTGTTGCTACTAAACTTTAAATCATCAATAATGAGGAGATGGCAGCATGAACAAATATGGTACTTTTTGCATGGAATTTGAGTGCTTATTTTGCATACATTTGGTAAATGGTATATTGATTCTGGAATGCATGTGTCACTAGCACAAACACTAAAAATAAAGTTAATCCTTTGCAAGGAAGCTTTTTGGACGTTTTTAGAGGGACAAAGGGAGTATACACTATTGCAAACCCCCTGTTGAAACAACATGATACCAAAAAAAAAGCAACACAGATGAAAACGCCTTACTGACACAGTCAACTTCTACTACACACTACAGTCATTCTTAAGGTATCTCGTGATTGAACTGTCCCAAAGAAAAAGAAAAAACACTTGCCATGGGATTGCTCATAGGACTATTCATGCTTTTGTTCGTTACTGTCACCCCAACTACATTTTCACCAAAACAAGGTCATCACCTCCGCCATGAATGCCTCATTTGCTAATCCAGTCAAAGTTCAAAAATCAGGTGGAGATGAAGATACTAGACCTATTCCACAGACGACCAGAATAAGCAAGGGCAACCTCCAAAACCTTATAGCACTAGAGGAAAGCGCTCTAACTTATCCCCAAACCTTAGACCAGCAACACAGCAACAACATGAGAAACCGATGTCACATACCAAAATGCCGATACGAAATTAATCACCAAAACGCTCGTCTCTGACCTGCAAGAATCCAACAACAGCAGGTCCTTGTCAAGAGAAAGCGTCCCACTAACCCTAAAAAAGAAAAGACATAGCCAGTGCAGTGCGGAGTCGATCTTTCAACACAACAACTCGAGAACTTAAAAAGTACGAGATCTTACGAAGAATGCCTCGGGCTGGCTCCAACTCTCACTGAAGAATACTCACAGAAAACACTCGACTGATCCTGAATTGAACCAGCAGCGGCCGTACAGCAAGTTTTTATTAAACCGGTGTTGTGTTGTTCCGATGTGAGCAGCATCCCAAATTCCCGATTCCTGGCAAGGTAACGCGGAGAAGAATGTTGTGAACGAGTTGCTGTTCTATGACGTCAAAGTGCAAAATGGCAGAGCAGGAAGCAACTCCATAGCCGCTGGAACTGTTGCAAAGCAAAGGTCTGGGAAAAGCGCAAATCTACAAGTGGTGACAGAGTTTGGGCTCAGTTTACTGTAAGTTACTGCACATACGTCGATGTGGGGCCGGGGTGAAAACCTCAGGTTTCTCACTTGCCCAAAAAAAAATGTGAAAGTTTAACTATTACGGTAAGAGGCTCATAAACCGACCATCTAAGAGCTGAAACTGAATTTTGGGAGGTGAAACTTCTTCAATATTTCAATAAATTTTCCTTGAAACACAAGAGGAATTGGCATCTAACTCAAGTTATTTTGTATTTTTTGGAGCAATGTGGAATTAGTTATGAAATTGAGAAATGGAAAGGTCATAGGGCTCTAAAATGGATCACTTCCTCAAGTGTATGCCCACTTTACATTTCTAAAAGGTTATGAATAAGGATATGTACCAACGGAGTTCATATGGGAAGGTGAGCAATATTAGTGCCCTAACAGAGTTTGAGCCTCCTATCTTACCTTCTAGTGATTGAATGTAGGAATTTTGAATTCAGAGACACTTCATTAGTCTAAACTGATGAGGTGGATACCATTGGACAATACAAATATTTGTGAAAAAACCTGAGGTTTTCCACTCCGGCCCCACATCGACGTATGTGCAGTAGACTGAGCCCAGAGTTTGATCGTGGAAACTCGGCTGTGGCTAGATTTGGAGGGCTGTCAGTGTCGGATTTTGAAGTTAATGACTTCTGATAACCGACACGGTGAGCGAGAGAGAGCGCTTCAGAGAAGATTCGAGGGATTCTGCGCCGACGGGAGCCGTGCAGATTGCCTTGAAATCGGCGATGGCCGGCGATGAAACTCGAGAGTCGGGAGCGTGGGAGGATTTTTCAATGGCGTCCTACGCACACGCCCCGCCGACTACGGGATCCCATCCCCTACATGGGGCCTCGAATGTTGACCCCGGGGCCTATGACCGTAGAAAATCTGTATTTGATGCACGTGTCCCTTAGACGAGCCCCATCAGGGTCCGGGAAATATTTGAGATTTTTCGGTAGATTTTCTTTAGGGAATTGATATGTGTATCGCACCCTTTCAATTACTGTACCATATCCCAGAGTAAAACTTAGATTTCTACTATCAAAAAGTTGAATTTGACAATTTGGAATTCAGATTTGGACTTAGAGACCATGGTTTAGTCTAAAACCATAAAAAAAAAGTTGCAATTCAACAACACTCATTGAAAAAGTTTAGCTAGGGAGAAAAGTGTTACTTTTACTTTTGTTTGTAAATAAAGATAAGTTTTTTCATTGGGTGTTGTTAAATTGCAACTTTTTTAGTGGTTTTAGACTAAACCATGGTCTCTGAGTCCAAATCTGAATTCCAAATTGTCAAATTCACCTTTTTGATGGTAGAAATCTAAGTTTTACTCTGGGGTGTGGTACAATAATTGAAAGGGTGTGATACACATATCAATTCCCTTCTCTTTAAAGGACCACGCGACCATATTTTGGTCGTTGGAAGTGGTTTTTGGCCTGTAGGTTGAAATCACTCAATCATTTGGAATTTGGTCTTGAAGTACGCATGTGATCACAAGAATTTCGCATCCATCTAAAAAATAACAATGCAATTGGGTATGTGAATTGACAAATAATGATGTTTATAAGGCATGGTTTCAAAATATGTATTCATTTTTTGTCAAAGATGGATCAAAGCAACAACACAATACATCAAACATCCAAGAAGAATGTCAAATTTCAATTGCTCAATTCTAAAAAAAATCAAATTGCTTAAGAAATATGCTTGTATTGTTTTCCTATATAGTAGTAGTATAATTATAGTATTTGAAGATTCACTAAAATGGTGTTATCATTTTGGTTTTAAAATTTGTCATCCTACATTTAAGGCCAATTCTTGATTGTTTTCACTGATTGGATTTTCCATAACAATTATCAAATTTCTTGTAGAACCGTTTTAGGGTAGCAAAGAAAATGGGATTTTGTACCCTTTCTGTCCACTTAGCTACACCTTGTGATTGCTATTTTTGTCTATTTTGTGTGAAACTAGTCTTGTTGGAAAGGTGGGAAACCTTGCTTTCTAGAAATGTAAGGCTCTTTTCAATCAAAGCCTGCATGAAGCGATAACATTCAAAACCACACAAGCATGAAACACTAGAGGTTTTTTGCATACGGCTTGCTCAATCATTATAATGTTTCACCTCCAACGATAGATCTAGCTAAAATTGTAGTGCTTTAAAGTGAACAAGGTGTACTTCCCATTTGTACGGTTGGATTACTAAAAATGGGTCCATATTTGAGTTAATTGCACATCTAAGCTTACAGCCCTTGTTTTTAGTGGATTTTGTGAAAATGGGTGTGGTCCTTAATCCTTAAAGGACGGATGGATCACCGTGGCTTGCCTTGCCTATAGCATTCTACAGTGTTTTGCACATGGGCACTAGTAGTATTGCTTCAAAAAGTTAGAAAAGTCAACAGTGCATGGTGCCTTCATGAAAATTGCACGAAGGGCAACTCAGGAGCTAACACCATGTATCACAATTTGAGTTACAAAATAAAATGAATGTATCTCAAGAGGTAAATTTTTGCCTTCCATGATGCACTACACTTTTATGATCACTTTTGAAAAAAAATCAAATCAATTGGTCTTTTTTTGGAATACAAAGTTTTTTTTTGGAGGCAACGGACGTTTTTCGTCCGTGCCGACGTTTAGGGGTTAAAGGGTTAATTCCTATATTGAATCAGTTTATCAAGGAGCTCTTTTAGTTATTTTCTCTATTTCATACTATAAGTGATTTTTTTAAAGATTTTTGACTGTTTTTTAGCCGAAGACTACAAAGTGCAAATGGTTTTTTCATTTTGATTGGCTAGCATTGAACTAGCGGTTGGTTCTTCTTGGACCTTGACCCCATATAAGGTAAGAGCACCCAATTGCAACACCAGCCATTCTCTGGCATCTAAAATTAAACCTAAAGTAGACATATATGCACCCAAACAAGACACGAATGCACCCAAACAAGACACAAATGCACCCAAATCAAACACGCAAGTTGACATAAGGGAATAGAAATTGTGTAGGTGGCAATTTTTGATTGGGTGTGACATGCACATGACATAGTCTTGTTGTTGTTGTTTTTTCAGGGGTCTAGTGTCCACAATGGGTAAGTCTAGGGAGTTGTCTTCAACAATTCATAATTTATTCATATGATCTCAAAAAATTCCAAAAACAATTTTCCTTGCATCTGTATCCATTTCCTAACAAGCCCATGCCATCAGATTCTCAAAAGACCCTCCCAATTACCACATCTGAGGAAAGTGTCACATTTGGGTGCTTCTACCTTACAGTGAGGTGGCAAAATGGAGGCTTTAGCAGCAGAACCAACCGCTAGTTCAATGCTAGCCAATCAAAATGAAAAAACCATTTGCAATTTATAAACTTCGGCTAAAAACCGGTCAAAAATCTTTAAAAAATTACTTATAGTATGAAATAGAGAAAATAACCAAAAGAGCTCCTTGATAAACCAATTCAATACAGGAATTGAAGGAAATCTATCAAAAAATCTCAAATATTTCCCAAACCTTGCCATATACAATGAGATGGCAAATTGGAGGCTTTAGCCAGCTCGGCATCCGGGGTTTTTTTTAAACCCTTAAACACCAATGGGGACAACTTTCGTCCCTAGGAATACACAAGGGCCATGTACCATAGTGACACCCTGAAGTTTAAGGGTTATAGATATCAACTTATTAAAGTATTTGCAATGATTTATGATTTATGATGGTAATTAATTTAGGGTGGCTCATAACATTTAGTAGCACTATTAAAGGCTGCCCTCCCTCCAAGAGAAGAGTGTGGAATATTCCACACCTTTCTTTATCTATGAAGACACTTGGCTGAATTTGTCAAAGAGTTTATGAAAGAGAGGCTCAATTTAGTGCACATATGTTGATGTGGGGCCAGCCATGTTAGAAAGAGAGTAAAAAAATTGTTGTTTTCGTTTTATTTGTCAAGGATGAAGTTTGTGGATTATACCTTAACAGAGGGAAAGGCGGCCTCTCTTCAAGCTACTGAATGTTATGCTATTTTGGAAAATCACTTCAAGAAGCATGTTTTGTTCAAGAATAAAAATAGATAGAGTATTGGCTACCAATGGTTTTTTTATTACACAAGTAAAGAGGCACAAATGAAGTGTATTGGCTGCAACTTTTGAAAAAGTACTACAAGTGTGAAAGATGAAATGTGTGGCAAACATGACACCCATATTATTTAGGTTGGAGATTGCATAGGCAATGTCAATCAACCAATAAGGGAATTCATATATGGTCCTCAATCACAACTTGGCCATATGGTTATTAATTAGAAGTGAACATTGGCGACAGTGACACTCTTTTTCAAATTTATTTTCTTTAGTGATAATGAAGCATAAATTTTTAAGGTGAATTTTGGCTATTTTTAGCCAATAAAATACATTGCTCAGCATCCGACTAGGGTTAGAGCATCTCCATTGGATTGTTAGGAGTTTATTCTAGGGAAATATTGGGACATTGCTAATTTGTGAGCATAAAATTAACAACCCATGAGCAATGAGCCAAGATTTTGTGAGCAGGAATCAGTTTTGAGCTCAAAAGTAATGAAAAAAGGGGCAAGTTCTTCAAAAGATGATGTTTATAATGCATAATCATAAGGCCATCTATACACTTTTGTAGGTGAAATTTAGCCTATGTTAGATTGAAGACTCACACATACATGAGAACAAAATTTTGCTAATCAAAACGTTTAAGGGTTTCTTTGATAATAAAGAAATGAGTTGATTTGGAAAGTAAAAGTCAAATGCTTTATAACCATATACAATGCCGGGAATATCGTTTTAATGATAAAAACCAACAATAAAAGGAGTTTTTTTTTAAGTTATTTTTATAAGTAAATGCCATTATTGTTGCAAAGAACAATGGTGCCATCGATAATGCAAGGAACAAAAATGCCAGGGAAAAATAAAGTCCATTTAGCTTAGAATTGTCAACTTGTAGTTTCAGTGATTATAATGTATTGTGAAATCATATACATAATTAAAACTAAGCAGTTAAAGTAAAATTTTCAAAAAACTCAGAACATCAAAATCAAATCTCAAAACACCATTACTTATCGAAAATAGTTAAACATATATTGAAGTGATTAAATTAAACAAATACAAATTTGGAGATTTTCCCTAAATTTGTTGAACATAATCATTTTGTACTTGTAAAATACGTGATTGTTTACGCAAAGGTTTTGGTAGTAATAATATGATAAATACAATATGTGTTGTTGGAATCAAAGTAGAGTTGCAAAACCATTGCAAACTACAGAAGTTATTTCAAGGGAAAATTTCATGGATACCCCTAAAGTTTGTCATATTTGTATAGATACCCCTAGTTTTGTAGAAATTGTTCAAATATCTTTGGACCAAAATTTTCAAGCGTTTGTTTTGTTGTGCATGTCACTTCCCTTTTTTCTTTGTGTGCACACACAACAAGAAATAAATAATGTGAGCACAAAGGGAGGAGTGACATGCACAACAAAACAAGCATTTAATTTTTTTGATCCAAGGATATTTGTGAAATATCTAAAAATCAGCATTGACAAAGCTAACTTGCACTAATTCAAGAAATAGGTAAATTTTCAAGGAGTGTTAACAAAGTGATTTCAATCATTTACATTAATTCATCGTGGATTATGGTATTTGAGTAATATCTCACATAGTGCGCTCAAGTGGCCAAAACTCTAAAAGAGATTTTCAAGCAAGCAGGTAGCTCACCTAAAGAGTGTGTAGGGATGCCAAATTACAAAGGATGTGTAGCCCAACCATTGCTGGAGGACCGGTGAATGGTTGTGGCCAAAATCCTACTTGGAATTGTGAAAAGAGAACAAGTACAAGGGGCATACTAATTAGATAAAATTTAATGTAAAGGGAACTTGCACAAAAATTCTTGTAATTCTTGTAGTAGTTGAAATACAGTAGCTTGTATAGTGAAAAAAATTCATGAAACCCCTAAGATGAGGTTTAAGAAAAAAATCCTCATATCTTCTACCTCGTTACTCCTTCAAAATCATGACACATGGGACTAACTTAGAATTAACTAAATATTGTACATTTCAAACAATGTACAAATGCATAGTCGAAGTTGGAATTCGAAATTAGTTTTTGGTTGTACACAAACATGAATCATAAAATCTCCAAAGAATCATATTGTTTCAAGAATTCTCTGAAACGTTGAAGTCACACTAAAAAAAGGGAATTGATATGTGTACCAGAACTACTGTAAGTAGGCGCACCTATAAGTATGGAAATAAGGGTTTGGAGTAGGTAAAACAATTGACTAACTTTGAAAAAAATATTGTGTAAGTCAAGAAATGGAAGCCAAAAATATTGGCATCAATTTTGAGTTTCCAACTTCAAGCCTTTGTTCACAAAGATTTTTTAAAGTCCAAAATCATTGAAATTGAAAGAACCATGTGTAAGAGATGCTAAAAATAAGGCTTGTTGGTTCTTAAATAGTGAGATGGTTACTCCAAACCTCATGCTAGTCACCTACAACCATCACTTCATTACCCATAACTATCACTTAGCCCTGCAAGTGTCACCTTACCACACCCCGGGGTAAATTTCAGAATTGTATCATCAAAAAGCTGAATTTGAGAATTTGGAATTTAGATTTGGACTAAGAGACCATGATTTTGTTTAGAACCATAATAAAAGTTGCAATAATCAACAATACCCAATGAAAAACCTTATCTTTTTTTACAAACAAAAGTAAAAGTAACACTTTTCTCTAGCTAAACTTTTTCATTGGACGTTGTTGAATTGCAACTTTTTTTATGGTTCTAAACAAAATCATGGTCTCTATGTCCAAATCTGAATCCCAAATTCTCGAATTCAACTTTTTGATGATAGAAATCTGAAATTTACCCCGGGAGTGTGGTAAGTAGTTCAAAGGGTGTGGTACAGTACAAATTCTCGAATTCAGCTTTTTGATGGTAGAATTCTGAAATTTACCCCGGAGTGTGGTACAGTAGTTCAAAGGGTGTGGTACACATATCAATTCCCAAAAAAAAACTTGAAAGTATTTTGTATTGCACCATCGAGCAGTTTTCAAAAAAACTCACGACCATCCACTAAAAACTGTTACTTTACAACCGTAGTACACCATGTGTTAAAATTGAAAACTTCCACCATGACTATTTCCGATCATCCTGCTAATGTTTCAAAAGGCACCCTTGGGATAAGCGCAATCAGGTAGTTCAACCTTAAAATAAGGCACCTTAAGGAAACAGGGATAAAGGGAATCAGGGAGTTCTACCTTAGACATATTCGATCAGATTTACCATTGACGGCAATCGTGAAGGCATGTTGAACAGAAACTCTTCCCTTGTCATAGTAGTTCGCTTCCGATACTCGGCGATGGGAGGTGGATCATCATGACAAAACGAGCCAATACCCTGACTTCTCCTCGTGCCATAAAAAGCACATCGACTATTCCGTGTTTTGACACTAGAAACATAACCATGTACAATTCAAAATCCCAGGCATCTTCAGAAATCCTTGAAGTCCGCTCCAGAAAAAGTGTTCGAATGTCGACTTTGAGAGCGTCCACCATTTGGATTACCTCCTTTGGCAATAAACTCTTGTCGTGCTGCTTCCAGCTTCTCCAACTGAAGTGGCACCCACGCTGGGGTTCTCTTGCTCACTATCCAAAGTGCCTCGTTTGTAGTTTTGTGTTTGAAATCCGGAGATTTTAGACTGGGCTGCAATACCCAAACAACTCCATGCGCTTAAAAATCAGCATCGTTCAGAGATTTTACAAGCAGTAGTTAATGTCCAAAACTAAGACCACACCCACTGATATCATCATACCGGACTTCGACACAAAAGGACCAGGGCTTTTTTTTTCATTTTTTAAGAAGTGCGAAAGTGGCGATTTAATATGTTATAGTGGTGCTCCAAATTTCAACATTCATCCACATATTGGATAGAAAATATCACATTAGTACATATTACATGTCTATAATTTGGTTTTCATACACAATTTGGCAATTTCATCCATGTTTTATTTTTATTTTTAATTGAAGCCTTTCGGTGATTTCATCCAAGTTTTTTGGCATTTTTTTGACATTTTTTAGCCAGAATATTTGTTTTGGGTGCAATCTGGTACCAGAAAGCCAAAAAAAAAAAAGCCCTGAAAAGGACTGGTTGAACTGCTAGACATGACCTCACCTTTTTAGCCCGATTGTCCCACCAATGGTCCGGGTCAGAAAAGAAAGCGTTCCAGAGCTTCTCTGTTTCGGTATTGATCTCTGCGTACTTGCTGGCTCCTGTGACTCAGAAGCGTTAGATAAAGAGAAAAAGAAAATAGACTGCTCGCATGTTCACATGTTCAATCAAGCATTATATACAACAAAGCAAAATGAAATAGCCGCTACCTCAGATTAACAAAACAAACACTCTGCTAATCAGACAATTCCTTACAAGAATATCACAGAAAAAATTACCAGAAGATTGTGATTGAGTAGGACGAGATTGTGTCCACGGTGATGAGGTACCACGACCAGTGCCTGTAGTTGCTGTTCGACTACCTTCCACAAAATGTACATTATTCACTACCACCTGAACACCAACATTTCTTACTTAGAAAAACCTCGTCCAAGCGCCCATGGAGATATTAGGATAACGAGATACGAGGGAAGGTCGTACTAAACACCAAATGTACTTACAGTAACTCTACTACAAAGGAGCAACCATCTGAAAAGAAACTTGTCTTGTATCTAAGGTAGGAGGTTCTAAAATGGTGCACCTCCTCAAATGTACTCAATTTGTACATGTTATTAATCATAGCCCTTCAACAATGTACAGATGATGTTCATTTGAGGAGGTGCACCATTTTAGAGACCTATGACCTTTCTACTTCAAAATTTCATAACTAATTCCACAAAGCTCCAAAAATCTGAAATAACTTGGATTAGATGCTAATTCCTCTTGTCTTTCAAGGAAAATTTACTGAAAAACATTTCAAGAAGTTTCACCTCCCCAGAATTCAGTTTCAGCCCTTAATGCTCCATTTTAGAACCTCCTACCTTAAATTTGCAAGAGTGAAAACGCAACACCATGCATACTCACCCGAGCTGTTCGTTGATTTACGTCACCCTTCATGAACGTGTCCACCATCAGACGTCCAGTGACATACACTTGATCTCCTTTCTTCAAATGGTGTCCTGCAATTTCAGCAAGGGAATCCCAGAATTCCATCTCGAACCTGCACCGCAATAAATAATTCCTTCAGTTTCTAGTATACGTCGCGATCGAGCAAACCCTAAACCTATGATGTAACAATATTTTGTACCATGCACTCCTTCTGTACCTCTAAAAACGTCCAAAAAGCTTCCTTGCAAAGGATTAACTGAGTTCTTAGTCTTTGTGCCAGTAACACATGCATTCTAGAATCAATATACCGTGTATGCAAAATCTCCAGTTTTGATGTTGTTGTTTGGGCATCCAAATTCCATGCAAAAAGTACCATATTTGTGCATGCTGCCAGCTCCTCATGATTGATGATTTAAAGATTAGTAGCAACCATGGTACCTCATATGGGCAAGGCCAAGCTTGCTAGGAAAGGAATGCTCTCTAATTGCTTAACTTGCATCCCACGAGATCATTGAACATGGCAAATGCTTTCTCAGCGTTAGGGAGCTACAAAAAACATGTCTGATTTGGAGCTTTTTAGAGAGACAGAGGGAGTAATTGCATTCGTAAAAAAACTAATCACCATAAACCGCAACTAATTAATTCCAACAGGTAATGTAAAACTTCGGTAAAATTACAACTGATGCAAATTTGTGAGCCGTAGTACCAGTTTGGAAGCTCGTCTTTCTTCAACGAATTTCTGGAAACAGCCAAACTAATGACTATAAACCGCAACTAAGCTTAATTCCAACTGGTAATGTGAAAAACTTCGGTCATATTATTACAACTGATATATGCAATTATTTGTGAACCGTAATACCAGTTTGGAGGCTCGTCTTTCTTCAACGAATTGCGGGAAACAGCCAAACTAATGACAATAAACCGCAACTAAATTAATTCCAACACGTAATGTGAAAAACTTCGGTCATATTATAACAAATGATACATGCAAATTTGTGAGCAGCCGTACCAGTTTGGAGGCTCATCTTTCTTCAACGAATTTCGGGAAACAGCCAAACTGGACTTGGCCACCACTTTGCCAGTATCCAAGTACTTGATATCCATGTCCCGTCCGACATTCCCAATCAAATGCACAGTGTTCGCCATCTCCTTCGCCCATGGCACACTGCTCGGCCTCGGGAACTCACTGTTGCTGTCAATCTCGACCTCAAACCCTCCCGGCGCATCCGACTTCCATTGATTGGCCACCGCGACCTTGGGCGCCTGGGAATAAGACATCTGCCACGGGGAGTTTGCCACCACCACCGACGAACGAGAGCGCAAAGACAACGACGACGACAATCCTCTTCTCCGCAGCGCCAGTCCCGCTCGAGCAAACGACATCGATGCAGCAGAAGAAGAATGTGCCAATGCCGTAGAAGACATCACTCGAATTACAACGGCAGTCTGTGCCGCCATGGCCAAATTTCTATGAAGAATTGATGTCAATAACTGGAAGTGTACCGGATTTGCGAATTTGAAACGATCCGTCTCCGAGACGAGGAGCGAGTTCCGGGAGTCGGGGAAGGTGGAGTGACGACGACGCCATCGCATCGAGAAGATGTCAAGGTGCGATCGTGGTGGGGTGTCTGGGCCCATGACCGTCCTGGTTTTAGGGCATCTCCACCGGTGGTTCGGGCACGCTCAAAGTGGATGAAAAGTGTCGAGGCCCCTCTCAAAACCCTTTTAAAGCTGGGTCATCTCAAAACTCTTTTAAGGCTGGGTCACACAAACAGAAATTGGCGTTTCAAAACATTTGTTTGTGAAAAACATGTGTCGGGGTTACTGATTTCAGTAAAAGCAAATCTTTTAACTTTTGAGGGTCCACTTTTCTGGTTTGTTTAAAAATGTCGGTTTTGAGAGTCCACAAACCTACGTCTCAAACCTCCTGCCTTGGAATGGTGGAGAGGTTATCTTTAGCTGAATAGTAGATGAAAACTTGGAAAAGTGATTGTATCCTAGTTTTCCGAAAATACAAGTTACTCTTCATCCATTTCAAAACGCCAATTCTGAGCATGTGTGGCCTCGGCATCAAACTCTCTAATTTAGCGAGTCTAGCAAGCCACTTTTCAAGCCACTATTCATGCACTATTCACCCTAAGTTTATTGAGTTTTATTCTCTACTTCCCTAGATAAGTGGTCAACTGCTTATTTATGGGGTGTGTTGGAGTGTAAGGCCACCTTTTCAAAGAGCACACGTGGAGATTGAGAGCCTTCAGGCCTCGCCAAACTAGATGGAAAACTTTGAGCAAGCCTAGACTAGTGGAGATGCCTTTAGGCTATTCCTCAAGATTCGTTTGGCCTTTTTCAATTTCAAATGTTCTTTTGAATATCAAAAGGATTAATTAAACCCTAAATGCCCAAGGCACCAAATTTTGGTTTTCAAAAAACTTCAGGAAACTTTGAAACGTTGTTGATGGTACAAATTCTATTGGTTTAAGGTTTTTTTTCTTTGGAAAAGTTGCACACTGAAGTTTGCTTTGCCGTTCAAATTGAATTTCTTCCCTATCTTATTCTAATTGTTTTTGGTGGAAGGTTAACCGCAAGCATACATTTTGTGTCATGAAAAGTGTCATGAATAGTGTTGTGGTCACATTGCCTATGAGAAGTTGCCACATTGAAAAAACAGGCATCAAGTTGAGCAAAAGGTGAAGATTTCCCTTGGGTAGTAAGGGCCTTTTTATTGAAATTTTGACATCGAACAAAGTCTAAAATTGCTTTTGGACTAATTTCAATTAGAATGTCTTTCTTATAAAAAATATATATAATTCATTCACTCTTGAATTTTCTTTCACATATTAATTTTTGGTCAATAATTGAAGCTAAAATATTTCTTTGTATTAAACAATTGTGTTTTGACAATTGCGTTGGAGGCTCATTTGTGAAAATGTGATCATGGATTTGGAAGGTGGGCCATTAGTTTTTAAGGAACAACAATAAACTCTAAAGCATCCTAGGTGGTTGTTTCCCAATTTTGTATCTAAAGGTTGCCAATTTGCATTAGAAGTTTTGGGCAGCTCCAAAAAAAGAAAAAGATTCCATACTCATCATTGTTCAATCACAAATATCTTAAAATCCGTGTGGCCTTTTTGGATTCTTTTGGGTAGCGCCATGTAGAAGCCTTGAAGTTCAAGATTCAACAGTTACAATTTTGTTTTGATGTTTAATAATAATCTTAGAGGGACAATTCAAAAACTTCAAGGCTGCATTCCCAAAATGAGAAAAACACCCTTGGGCATTTAGGGGTTAACTACATCTAAGCTTTTCCAAATAAGCATTTTGAGCATGGTTTTTATTGGTCACAAGTTTAGCTACCCGTTGTACCAATGGAGGCAACAGCTTAATTCAAAGAAAAGACTTGGTGTAAACTATATTACACATGTACCCCTCTATCCCCTATTGGTCCTTTGCCATAAGGACTTAGTGTAAACCATTTTATGCATGTATCCCTCTCCTCTGCTGATCTTCAACATAAACCGCTTTATGAATGTACCCCTCTCTCATGTGGTTGTTAATCATAAAATATGACAAATTAGTGGAAGTTACACCCCAACACTCTCTCTTAACCAATTAGATTGAAACTGCTTTACTAGACATTAACAAAATGTTACTGGTAGTGGCACCACAACACTCTCTCAATGCAAATGTATCCTTATATATATAAGACTGGTATATGCAATGCAATTTGCATTGTTGGAATCTGGCATTTTCTGAGTTTTTTTCCCTTTTTTCTATAAGCTTGATTTTTTTTAAAAGGCAATTGGGCCTTAAATTGCCCAAGAAAAAAAACCCCTGATCTAGACTTTTTCCAAATACGCATTTTGAGCATGGTTTTTATAAGTCATGGTAAACTTCCATATTGTATGAGAAAGTGATTTGATTTAGGAAAGTTGAGATCTCCAAAATTCTTGTGTTTTTTTGTGAGAAAAGTGTAGGAACACAATTTTTCATTTCCAATTTTGTTATTTTTCGACATACTTTAAAAAATAGCTTTGAACTCCTTTGCCCTTTTCAAAAGCCTTCAATTCCAATGCAACATGGAAATTGGCCCTTACTCATTTTAAAGAAGTATGTGTTTTTAAATACTTGAGAATTAATTATTAACTTCTAGCCTCTAAAGAACCAAACTGTGTCTTTTTGGCAACATAGCAATTTTGGATTGCTCCCTACAAACAGAGTTTTCATTTCTTTTCTTTAATATTTTGACATATGATGTGCCCAAGGAGTAGCTTTATGTTCCAACAATTTCATAATGTTTGACTACATGTTTCCAAATTTATTGCATGATATTTAGTTTTCTTTGTTTGTTGGGCAGCCTAGGCAGCCCCGGAGCTCACTAAATTCTTTTAAAAATTATATTTATTAAAAAAAAAACTAAAATTTGTTTTTTAGATCAATGTGTACTTGGAAAGCTTTGAATCATTCAATTTCAATCAATGAGATGAAAGTTATGAGGAGTTTTGTTTGCGGGTAGTTATGGATTCTCTATTCTAAAATAAACTTTGAAGTCCTTTATTTTACTCAATTTTTAATATTTTAGAAGAAAAAAAAACAGAAGGGCGTAAATTTGTTATTGCAACATTACAACCACTGAGACTGACATTTTTCATTTTCATAATTGAATTTTTAACAATTTGGTGTTTTGAATCATTCTCTATTTCTTTTTACTTACTATCTTTTGCCCATGTGTTGCTCAATTCCAAATGATTTGAAAAATTTCAAGTATGTATCCAACTTGCATTGAAGAATGACTTCAAAGAGTTTCAACCATTTTGAAATTTTTTCATACAAATGTGACCTTGTGAAGTGCAGTTACTCGGGTTTTTGTAAGGACAAAAAAATGGCTTTTGTCAATTCAAACTCAAATGTCTTACAATCTAAGAGGTAGGAGCACCCATAAGTGTTAATCTAAGGGTTTTTTGGTAGGAAAATCAATTAATGAACTTTGAAAATAATAATATCAAGTTAGGAAGAGGAAACCAAAAACATTGGCATCAATTTCAAAGTTCCAATTGCAAGCATTTGTTTGCAAGGGTTTTTCAAAGTCCAAAATTAATAAAATTGTAAAGCCGTGTGTAAGAGATGCTAAAATAAATGGTTATTGGTTCTTAAATAGTGGGAGGGGACACTCAAAATTATCATGTTAGTCACCCAAACCACCACTTTGTTACCCTTAACCATCACCTCATCACCCATAACCATCACTCTATAGCCCACAACCATTTGTTTTTCCATTTATTAATCCTTGCCCCACTGTCAGTGACACCCATGGGGACACAACGCTTATTGGTGCTGCTACCTCTTACACTGAATTCTTTTTCATATTTTTTGAAACTAGTGTAAGGTAGCAGCATCCATAAGCATTGCGTCCCCATGCCCATCACCTGACAATGGTAGAGCTAATCAATAAAAAAACAAATGGTTGTGGGTGACTGAGTGATGGTTATGGGTGATGAAGTGATGGTTGTGAGTGACTAGCATGAAGTTTTGAGTACCCATCTCACTATTTAAGAACCAACAAGCCTTGTGATTAGCATCTCTTACACATGGTTCTTACAATTTCAGTGATTTTGGACTTTGAAAAATCTTTGTGAACAAATGCTTACAATTGGAGCCTTGAAATTGATGCCAATATTTTTGGTTTCCATTTCCTAACATACAATATTTTTTCCAAAGTTAGTCAATAGTCAATTGTTTTACCTACTCCAAAACGCTTATTTCCACGCTTATGGGTGCACCTACCTTTCTACAAGATCTTAGGGTTACATTTGTCCAAAAATGGACACGGATAGGAGCTTGGTTCCGGTTCAGGGGCCTGATCGGACTTCTCGCGTTTTTGGCGCCAAACACTGCCCCCTGTTTTTATTGAGGGCCATTCAGTCGGAGAGACGAAGAAGGATTGCATTGCATTGCAGGGACACTATTGCAGCACAATCACGTTATGTGCACAATACACGATTTTCATTTCCCCGAGATTGCGTGAATTTTCCAAGAAGAATACTTCCTTTCTTCCGAAACCTCGTACAGTTTTACTTCCTAAACTTCAGCTTGAAGCTCCTCTAGCTTATCGTGGTCGTGAAACTTGCAGATTGCTCCTTCACGTGGCCTTGAAAAGCATGCATTGACTCACTCAGCCTTCGCAGTCTCGGAGAGTGATGCTTATTGGACTCCGACTTAGGGTTTAACACGCTCAAAGCGTACGTTTCATTTCGCCGCATTCTCGACTTCGAAGTGCGGTGAAGTGGCAATCGAGACGAATGGCGGAGGATATGGAAGTGGACACAGCGCCGCCGCGCGTTCTGTCAGCTGCTCAGAAAGGTAAGGGGAAGGTGGACATGAGCAGCGGTCGACAAGTGAAAGGAGGACCGTGGGTGGAGAAGTATCGGCCTACTTCGCTTGCTGATGTGGCTGCTCATAAGGACATCATCGACACCAGTAAGCCTCCCTTTTGCATTGGATTTTGCATTGGATTTTTCTATTTCAGCAAAGATAGCGTCTATTTAGATTGCAGCGTTAAGGCTCATAATTTGAAAAGTTAGGGTTTGATTTGATGAGGTCGCTGGCTATCAGTGATTTAAAGTGCGCGTTGGTTTCGTCGTTACGTGTTTTGTGTTAGTTTTCATGCCATCAAAGCTTTTCTTGTGCTGTTGTGGTAAGGTCACCTTACCTAAAAGAGACACTTGAGCGTAGTTAATATTATCACAAATGCTTAATCGTTTCTTCACATGTTTCCAAAACGAAGAGGATTCCAAAGCAGCAAATGTCGAGCTACAAATGACCTAAAATTAACACAAGCTCTGATATTGCACAGTTACTATTACCAAGATAGTCAAAGCTTTACATGTTTTTGATAGCAAAGATAGATGTAGCGTTGAACGCTTTCAGAAGGCTCATAATTTGAAAAGATAGGGTTTGATTTGATGAGCTATCAGTGATTTTGAAGTGCGCGTTGGTTTCGTCGTCGTTACGTGTTTTGATCGGTTTTGTGTTAGTTTACATGCCATCAAAGCTTTTCTTGTGCTGTTGTGGTAAGGTCACTAAACGTGAAAGCGACACTTGAGCGTAGTTAATATTATCACAATGCTTAATTGTTTTCTTCACATGTTTCCAAAACGAAGAGGATTCCAAAGCAGCAAATGTCGAGCTACTTCGATACTGCATGCAAAAGCTATATGTGTTCGAAGTAACCAGCAAATGACCTAAAATTAACACAAGCTCTGATATTGCACAGTTATGATTATCAAGATAGTTAAAGCTTTATATATTCTTGTTAGCATATCAAACAGGAATCCTGCATTCTAAATAATACGTTTATTTGGACACCATAATAAAGGCTTTATATATTCTTGATAGCATATCAAAGAGGAATCCTGCATTTTCAAAGAATACGTTTATTTGGACACCATATGTAAGAGTTTTTATAGTCCAAATTTTCGTTTGGTAAATGACCAGAAGCGAGGTGTACATTCTCAAAGGTTAGTTGTGCAAAGTTTTGGTGTTTCGAATTTAGGTGTTCAGTAAACTCTTCCTTCACCTTCTTCCTCAACTTTCTTCCTTGATCTTGATGCTTGTGTTCTTGGTTGTGTGCGAAGTTGACAGGTTGACAGGTGAGAATCGGCTGCCGCACCTGCTGCTCTATGGTCCACCCGGCACAGGCAAAACGTCGACCATCCTGGCAGTGGCACGGAAGCTTTACGGAGCTCAATATCAGAACATGATTTTGGAGCTGAATGCTTCTGATGACCGTGGAATTGATGTCGTCCGGCAGCAAGTGCAAGACTTCGCAAGTACCAAGAGTATCTCCTTCGGGTAAGCATACGCACACTCTCTCTCTCACTCTTTCACATTTTCTGCTATTTTACTTCTTAACCTCTGTCTGTCGCTCTCTCACATTTTCTGCTATTATACTTTGAACCTCTGTCTCTTGCTCTCTCGCATTTTCTGCTGTTCTGCTTTGGAACCTCTTGCGATCGGACTAAAGCCTTAAGGATCAAGGATTCACGTCTTGGATTTGGATTGATCGTGTAGTGAAAAATGCACTGGTCAAATTCTAATCTCTAGAACCGTTGAAGAAACAAACATTGTATGTTTTGGTCAAGAAACAAATATAATCAAACAGTAGATAGTCTCCCATAAGACCTACTTAAAGTTGCTATGAGAGTCCAAGTTTCGGCTGTTTGGTCCTTTGGAGTCTCATTGCTGTACAAAACAGTCATTTCGTTCTGGGATACGAGGCTTAGGTTTGTATCGTAGAAGCCCACCCCTTTAGCTTCAGTAGGGTTTAGGGTTTAGAGTCCAAAGATTTGGGATTTAAACATGACTGATTGGATTGATCGTGTTGGAAAATGTAACTCAGATGGTGCCTAAGGTTCAAGTTAGGCTCCTTGGTCCTTTGAAGGGTTTAAATATGATGTTTGTGTCTCTTTCTTGCGGGATTTTCTATGGGGATATGCAGGCCAAAGGTGAATGTGAAACTCGTTATTCTGGATGAGGCAGATGCCATGACGAAGGAAGCCCAGTTTGCTTTGCGTAGAAGTAATTCCTTTTCCTCTAATTTCTTCCTTTTTTGCCTTTTTACTGTGTTTGCTTCTACCTTATGAAGTAAAGTAATTGAAAGCTCTTGAAGCTCTTTCCTTCAAGTGGCATGAGCTTCTTACCTGTTATGGAAGTATACGTCGTTGTGATAGCTTGATTGTTAGATCGATTTGGACCACAAATTGTTGCTCGTCTATGCAAGTAGAGGCTTATTTTATTTTATTCTGAAATCTCTGCAAATGGCAGTTATTGAGAAGTATACAAAGAGTACAAGATTTTGTCTTATTTGCAACTATGCTAGTAAGATCATCCCAGCATTGCAGTCTCGGTGCACTCGCTTCAGATTCGCTCCATTGGATCCTTCCAATGTCACAGAGCGTCTTCGCTATGTCATTCAGCAAGAAGGGTACGATCTCACCAGCACTTTACTCCGCAGTATATGTCGAAGCTATTGAAAAGTCTAAAGCTCAAAGTTTCCTAAATTCTCAGCTAAAATTAGAGCCTTTCCTTGGAAGCAAACAGCCGATTGTAGTAACTTTCAAATCATATATCTAGCGTTCAAAAAGGACATGATTTCTTCCTTTTGTTGGCACAATTCTGTTACCTTCCTTGAAGCTCTCCAATGAATCACTGCTTTTGTGTGCAGTTTGGATGTGACAGACGGTGGATTGGCAGCTATTGTGAGACTCGTTAATGGAGATTTGCGCAAAGCCCTCAACATTCTTCAGGTTTGTTTGCTTCTCTTATCTTTCCTTGGTAGCTCCTTCTATATGTCGATGGCGAGAAATGATATCTGGATATTGTTATGCATCTTGCAATGGCTGAAATGTAGCCATCTCAAGGATTGTACGAGCCTCAATAACGTTGTGTTGGTGCTATTGATTTGCTGTCACAGTCGGCACAAATGGCGAATCCTCACTTGACTGAAGAGGCTGTGTACTTGTGCACTGGTAACCCAATGCCAAAAGATATCGAGCACATTGCATTTTGGCTTCTCAATGAACCTTTCTCTACGTCCTACCAAAGTATCCTACCCCAAATGTTATTCTTCTGCATCCACTTGCTGTTTCCAATGCGTGCTTCTTAATTTGGAATTTCTTTGAAAAATGGCCTGTCCATGATATTTATATATATTTCTAACTATCGTTAAATACAAACGTGACCTAACATTCTCTAAGCCAAAGATTTCCTTGCTTAGGCATTATGTGACATCTCACCATTGGGAGGAGTATCTCCTGGGTTGGATTTGAACTGAACTGGCTAATGACATTCACTAGCAAGGTCTTTGTTTTCTTGGGAAGCAGAGGGACTTTTCAATAACGTTGTGGATGATACTTTCAAGGCTACGCAACTGTTGAAAGGAGTATTGATCTGAACTTGCTGAGCGTGTTTTTGTAATGCAGTTTATGTTATAATGCTGCGTTTTCATTCCTTGTCGCTTTTGCTTCATTAACCTTAACCTCATTCAACAGAGATAACGCAGATGAAGACGAGCAAAGGTCTGGCCTTAGTTGATGTTGTCAAAGAGCTTCAACCGTAAGTGCACCACTCCCTCCCCCTCCCTCTCTCTCGGATTATGAATATAATAACCCTGCTATCCTAATGGTATGTTTTTTTTGTTTATACTGTCCTTTTTTAGAAACTCCATTTTTGCTTATTCTGTTTCTTTTTGTGAGTTTGCAATCTGGTTGCTATTTGTCTTGCTTTCATACCTGCGGCAACCTCATATTTGCTAATATTCTTCTTTTCTTCTCTGTGGCAGGTTTGTTTTTAGTATCAACATGCCCTCTGCAGTGAGAGTTCAGCTGATTGATGCTCTTGCAGACATTGAGTATGGTTCACCGCAACTCTTTTAGTTTCTTTTTTTTTCTGAAACCCATCTGCATCAACCAAGGAACGCCAACTAGCTAATTAGAGTGCCAAACCTCCATTTAGCTAGTTTGAAGTTAATTAAACTAGTGTTTGCCTGCACTTGCAAGGTATCTAATGGCAAGTTAAGATATGTTTGCATTTAGTGTTAAAACCGGTGTTGGCAAAATGAATCTAGTCTTAGTTTCATTCGTATGACTCTCTCTAATACCACTGTAACACACCTCTAAGCTTTTTACGTTGGCCAACTGTTGATGTTTCGTTAATCTAGCACTTCAAACCTTTGGTTTATGCACAATTAGTTTAATCAGGAAGTGAATTAACTCGTGGAGATGAACGTAAAATCTTTGCGAGTTAGTAGCTTCGCCAAAATAGCTTCTATTTCCAAATTTCTGCTTAGTAACTAAATCCAGTGAACTAAAATTGTTACTTGGTTGATGCCGGTGGGTAGTTAGATCAATTTCTTTTATATAGTTTAACCAATTATTGTGTCTTGGCACTCCTGTTTACAGGTACAGATTAGCTTTTGGGACAAACGAGAAGCTTCAATTGGGAGCCTTACTCGGTGCATTTACACATGCCCGGACAGCGTTGGTGTCTGCAGCTCGGTGATGCTTAGAATTTGCACATGGTCACTAAAAAATCTGGCCCATTAATGTAGTGGCTGAAGCTTGTAATTCACAGGTGTCAGGGTTGACTGGTACAGGAGCACTCGGCGTGAGAAACACAAACTCACATGCAACTCATAGGTAGGTGTTCCAGCACTGCTATCAAACAAAAAAATGTTGATTTCAACATTCCCTTGAGAAAGTGCTAATTCAAACAAAATAGGTGATTTACAGCAATTATGATAATGGCATTGCTGTTATGATACGAAACCAAATGGTAGCCATTGCTATTGCGCAATCACCTGATCCCCAATAGTTGCACTCATCTCCTTGTACACAGTTTTCAGTACCTGAAGCCATTGCTGTAGCCAAGTGCCAATTTCAAGAGACAACCGGAGTATCAGCTTTTTTGTGAGGAGAATTGCTTAAAACCTCAAACGTTCTGGTATGAAGTGTATTGAGCAGTAGTTTAATATTGCGTCTTCCTTCTTTACGTTATGCTGGTTTGTTGCGGTCCTTTTGATTTAGTTAATGTTTTCAAAGTTTTGAAGTATTATTGAGTTGCTTGGGAGGTTTCGTAGCAGTTTTACGGTTTTCTTTAATACGATCTCTGACTTCATTTTTAGAAGATGGTTCGCTTGCAGTGATTTTTGTTCCCCTGGTTGCAATTTAACTAATCTTGGAATGAAAAAGAAGATACCTTGAGGAAGTTTGAGTAAGTACCTTATATGAAAACCAGAACCAAACTAATGCTATAGGACAAAGCCTTTTGTAGCATAGCTGCTTATTCAACAACACTTGAGGTGTTTATAGTTTGATAACTCTTACCGAAGAATTTCCCTCGGTGTTGTTGATAAATAATTCCCGCCCTCAAAATTTAGAGGTTGTTACAAGAAATAATCTTGTGCCAAAACATTATCTTGGAATGTTGTCCTAGAATACAAGGCTTTAAGCACTACAAGTATTATTGATGATATGGGTTTCAAGATATTGCAATTGTCTTTTTTTTTTGGTTAGAATTCAATTAATTACAAACTAGTGATTGGCTTGCTTGGGATTGTTACAAAAAACGTACAAAGAGGTTGCTCATAAGATTGGTCACATTGCAATCCTACAAGTATAGCCCAATGTCATGTCCCTCCTTATAAGTGCCCTTTACACATTGGTGAGCAAGGAGACATTAAGAGTGATGACTCCTGCCTTGCAACTGCCTTGCAAAAGATTTTGCAAAATACTTGGTGGTAAAATATGGGAGTTATTTCAAGGAAATTGGGTGTTGTGTTACGTGTTAAGCTTTACAAGCTTCAAAAGATAATGAAATTATGCATTTATGGGTCCTAAAAATGTGAGGATTGAAACTATGAGTTAAAGATAAATCTTCAAAGTTGACAATATCCTAAATGGTGTTATCTACATGATATTGATTTCTGATAGGTTAGAGCTTACATAGTACTAGTCCATGATATTGATTTCTGATAGGTTAGAGCTTACATAGTACTAGTCCATGATATTGATTTCTGATAGGTTAGAGCTTACATAGTACTAGTCCAAATAGAACAAATGAGTAGTTCATCATGGTCTATACAAGGCCGGGTCACACAAGACCCAAAACTGTCAGTGTTCAAGGCAAGTTGATTTATCAAAATGGATTCCTCACTTTTAGAGCCCCTTTCTTAGTTTCAACCTCCAGTTTCAAATGTTAGTTTCTAGAGTTGCAAAATTGCCAGTTTCCACTTTCCACCATAGTTCTAGTATTTTAAAAAGAATTATTCTTTGAGAGTGCCAAATTGCACTTCCTCGCGACGCTAGAACTTGGCTAGGGCTAGAATTATGGAGGTAAGGTGGGCTGGAAATAGGCTGAATAGTAAAAATAAGTGTGGCTCAAATTTATAAAACTAGCTACTGAAACTAGCGGTGTTGAAAACTGCCATTTCAAACAGTCAGTTTTAAAACTTGTGTGGCCCCGGCATCAAAGAGCAAATTTCAAAGTTGTAGGTTGTTTCTCCCATTTGAAGGCTTGAGCTAGAAGATATTTTGGTTGGGATGTTCCAAGGTTTTGGAAATCTTATTTTGTGGTTTCGAAAGGAAAATGTGTTGTTTTTTCTACATTTTGGTACTCTAGGAGTTCTCTTGGTGTTAAAATATTACCAAATCTTGCAAAGTGTATTATAAAGAAGGATGGCCTTGCTTTTCACTTCTACATAAAGCCATGGTAAATCTTAGTGGGTAATAGATGGTGAAGTTGGAATTCTCATTGTTGTTGTCATGGCTTCATGGGATGTCGTTAGGAACCTCTTGCTATCGTTTAATTGGTGTCTTGTTCTTTGGTAAATTGCTACAAATGTATATTGATGAGTATTGTAACATTTTGATAAAATAAATTTAGGGTCTTGATATTGCCACCCCCTTTTTGATACTGCCACCCCCCTTTTTGATACTGCCACCCCCCTTTTTGATACTGCCACCCTCATTTTTGATATTGCCACCCTCCTCTTTTACATCATTGTTTAGTTTTTAGTGATTTTTGGGGACAATTTAAAAAAAAGAATAGAATTAAATATGTATCAAACTAGTTGATTTTTTGTTGGTGTATTTCAAAATGATAAATTGTAATCAATTTTTTTGATAAGACAAAATAATAGAGTGTTGTCTTTTCTTATCGAATTTTTTTATTGCAGGTTAATCATTTTGAAATACACCAACAAAATAATCAATTAGTTTGAGACATATTTAGTTCTAAATTTATATAAAAAATGTCCCCAAAAATCACTAAAAACTGAACAATGATGTAAAAGAGGGGAGTGGCAGTATCAAAAACGAGGGTGGCAGTATCAAGACCCTAAATTTAGTTGGTTGGTCATCACAAAAGGACAAGTAGTATTGGTGATCAATAGAGTCAACTCCAAGGACTTTGGCATTTGTACAAACTTTGCTCTATGCCACTTGTTGGCATGCTTGGTTGCACATGTAGAAGTTGGAAAGTAGAAATTCCAAAGTGAATACAGAACTATAATTTGTACAAATACTGACATTGGATGTGTTTGGCATGCATTTAATGTTGTCATTTTTTAAAGAATGTGAAGTATTTTTGTGGTTGCTTTTAGTATTTTGATTATGCAATTGTGTAAACTCAAGCATTTCATCAAATGTGGAATTCAAACATATCACTAATGTTCATACTCTTCTTTATTTTAGGTTCTATATGAGAAGTTCATGTAGTAATATCCTTTGCTCCATGTTCTAATAGCTATAAATGTTGGTATCTTCACATTTCTTTCTAATTGGTATGCTTTGCATTCTTATGCAATATTTTTGTTGATATTATGATTCTTTTAATTCCACCTCACATTGTGTGCCACCGTGGCTCTGCCAGCATGGCTTGTGCCACCCTAGCCTTGTTGTAAACTTGGTTAGGGCATACAAACTGGGAGCTATTTCAAGGCTAGTTTGTGGCACCTTACCAGTAAGCACATGTTCCAATGCAATTCCAAGTGCTCTAGTAGAATTCCTAGAGCACTAGGAAACTAGCAAATTTGCCGCCTAAGGAGGTTGTTTTGACGGAGCCATTTCTTGGTTCTATGTTGCCGTGGTGGCATGGTTCCATTGGAGCCCTAAAAGTCCCTACAATTCTTGTTAAAGTGGCCCCCACCTAGAGGAATGCAGGACTAGCCCATTCCTAGTGTACACATTGTTGATGCTCTAAGGTCCCTAAACCCATTGAGAACATTACATTGTGAACAAATTGATTCAAGAATGACTTTAATCATCTTGTCAAAAGCAAGTTGTCCAATATGACTATATAACATGATAATTACATATCCTTTTTCCTTGATGTTAGAAACTCAAATCATATTTTATTAATCTTATAGTAATGTCAAATTCTAAAACATGATTAAGTTGCAAGATTGATTTTAAAATCCTTGACTCTTTACAATTTTGTAATAGTTTTTTGAAAATTACTTTAACCCATGAACATCCCAAACGCCCTTTGTGGCCATATGTATGGCCGTATGTACAGACGTATTTGAGCTATTCTGAGGGCTTTCCAAAAATTTTTATGCATCCACCATCATACAACCCTTCAATATGTATGGTTGTAATACTTGATTTCTAGCTGATTCAAACTTCTGTATATTGGTTGCGATTGTATTTGGTACCGTATCTCCAAAGCCCAAGGGACGTTTAAGGGTCTAACTTGACAATGTTCATTCTATGAAAGGAGCATTTGTTATATCTCATAAGTTTGAATCCCTACAACATCAAGGAACCTAGCACACAACTCTTAATTACTATCTTGAAATTCAATGATAAAATATGACAGTAACCAATAACAAATTCAACCAAGGAGAACATGGTAAATTGTTTTTGAAATTTGTTCAAAAGATTTTAAATGGCAGTAAGGTAGGAGCACCCATGGGCATCATGTCCCTTAGGGCGTGACTTGATTAAAAACCCAACTCCGTTGCTTTTGTTCCCAACTTCATTGCTTTAGTTCCTTGTTCTGTCAGAATAGGAAAACGTGACGATGCTTGGTTGCAGTAGATTGGTTAGATTGTGGATACCAAGGCTTTGGTTTTGATAATAATTGAAGGTAGTAAGAGGCTCCATGATGCATGGTTTAAGCTCACTCTGTCAACGCCCATAGATAAGAAACTATTTAGCACTTTGAATAAATTGCTCAAATAAATGATCATGTAAGTAAGTTTTTTAACAAACCCAATATTTTTTATTTCCACTTCCTAGCCTAAAAATATTAATTTCAAGCCTATTTCATAACCTCAAATACCCTAAAATAAAAAGTTTACTGGTTATGGGTGCTCCTACCTTAAGTGGGCCTCACATGCATCCATGACATCCAAGCCAGGGGAAGCTGAAACACAGTCATTGCACTTATGATCAAACCCCTCTATTTTCTTGGAAGTAAAAAATTATTAGAGAAGCAATGATTTTTCCAAAAAGCAATGAGTTTCTCTATAAAAATATTTTTCTCCACAAGTTTTCATCAAAGTGTGTACTAAAAGATAGTTCAATTTCCACCTTACGAGTGATGACTTTCTCCCGAAATAATACTCTAGGCATGTTGGAATGCATGCATGAAGAGATAGTTTAACAAACGCTGTGAAACCAAATCTGTAGTTTCAAGTAGGCAACTAGCAAACCCTCATAAACTAAGTCTAGTGAGGTAGGCGCACCCATAAGCGTGGAAGTAAGGGCTTTGGAGTAGGTAAAACAATTGACTAACTTTGAAAAAAATACTGTAAGGTAGGAAGTGGAAATAAAAAATATTGGCATCAACTTCAAGGTTTCAATTGCAAGCATTTGTTCACAAAGATTTCTCCAAGTCCAAGATCACTAAAATTGTAAGAACCATGTGTAAGAGATACTAAAAACAATGCTTGTTGGTTCTTAAATAGTGAGATGGGTACTCAAAATTGTCATGCAAGTCACCCACAACCATCACTTTGTCACCCATAACTATCACTTAATTATCCATAACGAGGGTTTTTTTTTGGTTTTCCAACCAATGCTCGTGTGGCATTCTTTGAAAGTGGCTTGTAGCTTGGAGTTGAAGGTGACCTCTATGCATGGATTTTTGCAACATAGTGGGATTTTTTTTGTAGACAAAAAATATTCATTGACATTTTTTTGATTAAGTAGTACCTCAAATAATTTAAAAGTGATGGCATCAATATTTAATTTGACAAGAATTTTATGGAAGCCTAGACTGCAATGCACTTTTTATTATTGCAGTCTCGCATTTTTTGAAAAAAAACCCCCCTTTTTTTCTATAGGCTTGAAGCTCACCTTTTGGGGATGGGTGCGCCTACCTTAAGGCGTAACCAATAGACCAATGTTTGACAACACCGTAACTTGCTATATTGTAACTGCCAACACTGCAAATTGATCAATCCAGCACCTATGTTGTGGTAAACTCAATTAAGCAAATAAGCCTCCTATATAGTGATTGTAAACATTGTATTATTTATCACCCAAAATAATTAAGTGTGAGAGGAGATTGATGTGCCTAGACAATCTAGAGATTCTTCACGTAAAATCTCGAAAACCGAACTGAATATTTTCTCTTTTCCCTTAATCAGTTACGATAGAATACCAGAATTTGAGACAAGTGAGGCAGTAGAGGTATGTACGTAACAAAAAATTCTACTAAAAAGATAAGGGAAAAAAAAGGACACAAGAAAGCAATAAAAAACATACTGGTAAGACAAAATAAATGGGAAGTTTCTGAATTTAGCGCAACTAATAAAGCGAGGAAATATTGTCCCAGATAACTCGTACATGGAGCCATCTGAGCAGCCGCGAAGTTGGTAATTGGACAAATAACTGTGTAAAATGTACCGTAAGGTGCTCTTGGCACTTGAAGAGTGTTCAAATCCTAGTTACCACGTCACTCCCGATAAGTCCATATGCATACCCTGGATAGTCGTCGAGGTGTTTGTGGTACTCCGAGAATGAGAAGTACTAAACACTGCCATTTAGGGAAAATACAGATCCATCTCAACTTCGCAGGAGTTGCTTAACCATTACAAACCACCCTATCACAACCAACACTTCTAAAACCCAATTACCCAATGCACTTTCAAGCTAACTGAAGTTCCGAAAATGTAGAACTGTGAAAAATGTGCAACCTCGAAAGACTTCATCCTGTACAGCTATTTAAAGCCAAAGCTACACACATACAGGCCATCACACCAACTAACAAAATAAGCGAACAGTTGACCGTTGAAAATAAGGCCAGCTAGGATAAATAAACCCATCAGCACCAACCAATTCACGAGGAAAGACTCACTGACAGGTCCAACGATAACCACCAGGTACCCCGACGTCCGCAAACATGAAACACTCGACCACATTCACACGATTCAACTTACTGAAAACACAAGCCCAAACTAGATTTCAAGAATTCCTGAAAAAAGAAAGAAAGCATTCAGGCCAAAGGAAGACCCACCAGGACAAAGGAACACAGTGACAGCACCCCAGCCCCGTCACCAGTTCGGACACCGGGATCGGCACGAAACGGCATTCACGGCTTCTCACGCCCCCCAATAAACACGACGATGCACACACCACCGCAAGGAACGCAAACCCCACCCACTCAACCAATATCACACACTGCATTGAATCCAAAGCCTGCCCAATGTTCATTCACTCTTCTCCGCACTTTGGTACACAATGTCAGGACGCTCGCCGCTCGAGGCCCTCCAACCCAAACTACTGCTACCTCGCCATGCTCCCACGCGGAACCCTCTGCACGCAAGTTCTTACACTACACCCTCGGTCGGGACTCGGACGCCTGGCACCTCACCTATAACTCTCCCTCGCGTTGCTCGGGTGCGCTTCGGAGCTGCCACGCGCCCATCGTGTGCTTGCACCAACTCCTCGCGTCCCTCTCCTCGAAGGGAGTGTGCTCGGAGTTTTTCGTCTCTGCCCACGCTATCTTTCCCGTGCCAGCATGGGCCGCCGCGTTCTCCTCCCCGCGAACCGCCCTTCGACGACCCCGCGCTCCTTGCCCGCCGGAATTCCACGACGTATTCGTACACCCCGGAAATGGGTCCCGCGCGCCACGCTCCAGCGTGCCTGCCTCCGGTGCCCGATCCCGTGCGCGTTCCTTCACGACTTCATCCGTCGCTTCCGCGCCGCGCCACGCCGACCCGCCGGCTCTGCTGTCTGTTCGCTAACTCACCTGAAACGCACTTCCACCGTGTCAGTCCCCCCAACTCCCCGCACCTTGCCACCGTATGCTACTCCTGCGCTCCCGCCCTCCCCACCCCGCTATCGCTCCCCCTCGCACCCCGATCTCCTCACCACGCCAAGTGCCCCACGCCATCCCTCAACTCGCATCCCTCTCCCGCCCCTGCGCGCTGCACGCCTCGCCGACCTCATCGTCCCTACCGCCTAGTCCTGTTCGCACCCCACCCCACCTACTCCACACCTCCGCGGACGCCCGCTTCCCGCCGCGCCGTCCCCGTCCCTACCGCGCCCCGCCCGCTCATCCACAAACCGCTCCAAACTGGAAAATCCCAACCCCCGGATGAAGGCCGGCCGTCCCCGCCCTTCATCCGCGTGTCACCCAGAGCATGACAAATCACTAACCTTGCTAACCTGCAACTTCACTGGGCACAGCCCCCCCTGTTGCATTAATTACCAGGCGTTGCTTGCTCGAAGCAGCCTCCCGTCGACTCTCCGTCTCCACGTTCCGAGGCCCCGACCGCCCGCCGAAACGCCCTCTGCGCCCGTGGCTGTAATCCCTCCCCCGCGACGCCGCCGCGCCGTCCCCTGCTCCCTCCCAACTCCCACCCTCCGCTTTCCGACTGCCCGTGCCCCCCGGGCCTGCCTGCTGACCCCCTCTCCTCTGCTGCTCGTGGCCTGCCTGCTCCGCCTGCTGGACGCGCTGAGCCTCCGCCGCCTGCTGCTTCGACGTGTCCATTCGCCCGAACTGACCCGCCTCCCTCTCCATCGGATGCGCCCGAGACGCACCTGACCGATGTCCTTCGCCGCTGCCCGTCTGCTGCCAGTGGCCCTGCCCCCTCTGACCACCGGAACCCGCCCTCGCCGCCTCCGACCGCCCTCCTCGATGATTGGACCCCGCCTCACCACCCTCCGCGGCGTGCTGCACGGAGCCCCTCCCTGCTTGCTGCTGCTGCTGATGGTGATGATGCGTTTCCCGCTCCCGAGACGCAGGATGACTCGCCTCCTTCGACCCCGTTGCCACCCCTGGGTGCGCTCTCTGCTGTGACTGTGGGTTCATCAATGCTTGTTGGCTCGACGCCTGCTCCCTCTCCGCGTTCTGACCCCTCGCATGATGCCCCCCGCCGTTGCGATGCGGATGCGGATGTGGATGCGGATGCTGATGCGGAGGCGGATGCTCAAGAGGATGAGCATGAGGATGAGCAAGACGATGAGGGTGAGGATGCGCTTGCTGGGAGCCCACGTTCTCGCCCCAACCTCCTACCTCCGATTGCGCGTTCTGATGCCGAGAATGCGGCGCGCTCGACTGCTCCTGCCCCTTCTGCTCCGACCCCTGCGCACCCTGTCCGCGCTGATCCTGACCGCGCTGCTCTTGCCCTCTGAAGTCTTGCCCTCGGAAGTCTTGCCCCCGATGCTCCTGCCCCCGGTTCCCCTGCCCTCGATAATCCTGAACGCGATGATCTTGCCCACGCTGATCTTGCCCGCGCTGCCCGCCTGCCGGCCCCGGCCGAGGAGGCTGGTACAGCTTCTTGTCCGCCGGGTGTTCCCTCTCCGATGCTTGCACGGAACCCGGACCTGCGCCCGCCGACGCCGTACTGGCAGCTGCCGGAGCCGGTGCCGGTGCCACGACCGCCGTCGCAAACGCATCTGGAGCCGACGCCGATGCACCCACTGCCGCCGCGCCTACCGCGTGGTCGGACGCCGCCTGGTTGCGACGAGACGGACCCTGCCCGACCCCGCCCTTCTGCTCCGCCCGCTGCCGGGAATGTCCAGAATCCCCGTGGCCACCCCCCGATACGTTTGACCCGCCCGCCGCCTCCTTCGCGCCCTCCGACGCCCGCTCGCTACCGGGACCCCTCTGCCGCCACGAACCCTGCGACTTCCCGCCCTTCGTCCCCGACTCCGCGCCCTTCGCCTCCTGGTTCGACTTCGCCTCTCCCGACCCCGCCAGCTTGTTCTCGCCCCCGGACGCCGCGCTCCCGCCCACCTGCCAGCTCGGCCCCAGCGCCCCTTGCCCGTGGGCCTGCCCGGCCGCCCCTGCTCCTTGCTCCCAACTCTCCTGCTGCTTCATCAACGGCTTCGGAGTGTACCGCTCCATCTCCGCCCTCTTCGCCCGTGCCTGCTGCTGCGCGGAGCTCCCCTCCTCCTTCTGCGCCTGCTCCCCCGACTGCCCGCCTTCCCCCGCCCTCCCTCCCCCGCCACCCTTCGGTGACCGCACCGGAGCCCACACCATGCCGTCCCCGCCGTGCGCCTTCTCGCCTGCGCGCTGCTCCTGCGATCCCCGATCGCTCCTCCCCGCCCCGCGCCGACCGCCGCCGCGACTCTTCCGCTGCGACCTCTTCCCCGACGCGTCCCCGTTCGTCGACACCGCCGACCCCTCGTCCCCCGTCAGAGCGTCCCCCGACGCGCTCACGTTCCCCTCCTTCCCCGCCTCCGCCTGCACTCCCGCGCTCCCCGCATCTCCCACCATGCTCTGGAAAGCCGGAATGTGCAGCCCGGACACCAGGTCCCCGAACTGGATGCTCTCCGCCATCACCGCCGTCGCTTCCGACCGCTGCCTGCTCCTCCCGTTGCGGCTGTTCTTGTTCTTCCGCACCCCGCCGCCAGCCTCCGTGCCGCTAGCGGCCGCCCAATGGCTCACTTTCGCCGGATCCGCTTCCTGTGGCAACGGAGCGTCCATGCTCCAACCCCCATTTGCTCCCCACCCCGCACTGTCCGCCGCCGCGCCGCCCGTCTCGCCCTTCGCCACCACATGTTTCTTCTCGGGCCTCACTCTCTGCCGAGGCTCTCGCGCCGCGCTCGCCTCCGCTTCCTGCGCCTCCAACCCGACAACGCTCGTCGTCGACGGTAGTCCACCGCTCACCGCCGGAGGGAGCGCCATGCCCGACCCCTGCCCGCCGCTCCCGATGCCCTTCACCTTCGCCGCCTCGCCCGCGCCTGCCTTTCTCCCGTTGCCCTTCCTGTCGCGCTCGCGCTTGCCGTGCTCGTTGCGCACGACCCGCTTCGTGCCGCCGCCGATCGGCACCACGGCCTCCGCCTCTACCTCCGCCACGGCAACCTCCTCTGCCTGCCCACCTTCTTCCGCCTCCCCGCTCGCATTTGCGGCCTCCGACTCCGCCTCCTCGCCACCCGCTGCCGGAAACACGGTGGCCCTCCGATCCAGCTCCTCCAGCTTCGCCCTCGCCTTCGCCTTTTGCTCCTTGATCCTTTCCTCCTCTTCCTTCTGCAACTGCCTCGCCCGTTGGGCGGCGATCTCCCTCATCTTAGCCCGCTGCCATCCATCCCACCCACCACCCGCCACAAGCGTCATTATCACCTCACGCGTTTTTCCACGCCCCACACCGCGAAACCCGTGCCAATGCCAGCGCTACGCACATCCCGACCTTCCCCTGCCCCGCTTTCCATCCCCACTCCGACCCGCCGCGTCTTACCCCACTCCACTCCCACTCGACCGACTGCTCCCCAAGCGACCTCCCCATCACTCCACCTGCACCACACTTCGTCACAAAATCCACTACCTGTGCGTCGTAGTCATACGAACCCGGCTTCGCCCCGCCCTCCAACTCCGCGCTGCTCTCCTCCGATGCCTCCGCCGCCTCTGCCCCCGACGACGACGAACTCGCCCCCGCTTTCGCTGCCCCTACCGCGCCACCTCGCGGGCTCGCCTCCGCCATCGCCACCTTCGGCCTCCACTCCTTCTCCCCGTCGTGCGAAGCCGCCTTCCCTTTCGCTTTCGCCCCTTCCTTCCCGCCGCTCCCCTGCACAGTGCCCGTCTGAACCGCGCTAGCCTCCGGAACCCCGCCCTCCACGCCCCCGCCCTCCGCCTTCGGGCTCTCGGGCCGCCTCAAAGTGCGTCCTCTCTCCGCGCCCGCTGCACCCTCGCCCTCCGAGCTCGTCGCACCGCTCGCCTTCTCCTCGCTCCCGGCCCGCGACTCGCCACCTGCGCTCCGCGGCGCGTTCCCCAGAATGCTCGATTTCGCCGGCCCTGAACCGCTCGCCAGACCAGATCGCGCAATCGCCGCCGGCGCGTTCCGCGCCGCGGGACCGATCACCTCCCGTGCCTGCCTCTCCCCTCGCTTGCTGCCCCTCTCCCACTTCCCGGGCCCCTCCTTCGTCACGATCCTCGCAACCGCCTCCTTCTCCACCGCCGCCCCCGCCCTTCTCTCGCCCCGCTCCTTCCCCTCTCCCGCCTCTCCGCCCTCGTCCCCGCGCTTCGGCCCCATTGTCGCTTCCGCGCTCCGCTCAGTCACCACTGCCTCCTTTGTCGCTACCGCCACAGCCTCCTCCTTCGCCGCCACCACCACCTGCTTCTCCTCCTCCTTCGGGCTCTCCGTTTCCACCACGCTCTTCTCCTCGTCCGCATCCGCCCGATCCTCCTCCCGCCTCCCCTGCCCCGCCGCCCTCTCCTCCCTCCGCACGCCCGCGGGAGACTCCCTTCCTGCCCCGCCCGGCGATGCCGACGCCACTTCCTCCTCGAACACCGGCTTCGAAAAGTCCATCGGCTCGTCGCTGCTCGCCGCCGCACCCCAGTCCCGGTGCACGCCCGGCGCTCCTCTCTGCCCCTGACCGTGCACGTCGCCGCCCGCGCCCCGATCCGCCACGCCTCGCCGCCCCTCGCCGCTCTCGCGGCCGCCGTACCGCTCGCCGTATCCCCTTCCTTCCCTCTGACCGTCCGAGCCTTCCTTGTGGAACCCATGACCTTCCTGGTACCCGTCCCCTCCTGCCGCCTCCACGCGCTCCACGCGCTCCACGCGCTCTCGCAAGTTGCCGCCCGCCGGATGCCGGGGTCCCTGGTTCATGCCCCCTTGCACAAAACGCCCGAACGCCTCCGGAGGTGGCCCCCTGTGCTGCGCATATCCGCCGCCGTACGGCCCCCCGCCCATCCCCATCATCATCCTCTCCGCATCCTCCATGCCTTGGTACCCCGCCCCTGGAGGAGGTCCGTAGTACCCCTCGAACGCCACCGGTCCCTGGAACATGTTCCCTCGCATCGCGTGCATCGGCCCGCCTGGTCGCAGCAACGGCCCCGCGTTGCCATACATCTCCCCGTGGTGTCCGTAACCACCCGGACCCCCCGCTCCGCGACCGAAGCCTCCTGGCCCCGGACCGAAACGAGGCGGGTGCATGAACCCCGGCCCCTCGTGCGGATAGTGACCGGGCCCAGGCGGAGGCCCGTACCCACCCCCCGACGGACCGCCCCCGCGCCGCCAGTTGTCGTCTGCCGGACCGCCTGCCGGGGCCGCCTCCCGTCGCCAGCTCTCCGCCTGACCCGCCTGCCCTCCGTAACCCGGCCGAGCCGACGGCCCCTCCCTGTGCCAGTTCCCTTCCGCTGCCGGAGGAGGCCCCTGGAATGCCACCGCCGCCTCTCTCCTCCAACTCTCCGCCGCACCCCGCTCCGCGGCCCCGTGTCCGCCGCCAGGACCCGCCGCCGCCGCACCTTCTCCTGCCACACCACCACGCCCACGCTCAGCGTCCCGTCCCTGCCCACGCACTCCCCCCGACCCCGACACCTCCCACACTTCCTCCCCCTGCACTCCACCTACCATGCACACCGCCTGCCGTCGGCGGCCCCCTCTCCTCGCCCTGCTGCCCCTTCGCCTCCGCCGCACCCCCGCGATCCATGCCCGCATTGCCTGCGCACCACAAAAACAACGCCTCCACCTCAGCTTCCGTCCCCCGCACCCTCCACAACCAACCCACACCCAATATATGCACACGCACACGCCTTCCGACTACCACCGGGCTTACTCTGCTGTGGCCGAAGGTCCGGATTCTTCTCCGAACCCAACGTCGGGAAATCCGTCCTCGTCAGCTGAAACCGCGACACCTGATGAGCCTCCTCCCCCTGACCCACACCCACCCCGAACCCTCGTCACTTCTCCGACCTCCGTCGTCGTCCACACCATTCATCCCCTTCACCCACACCCGCTAAACCCCGCAACCTACCATCTCTACTCACGCACCACCGCACCACACTCCCTCCCAACCCACACTAGTCACACCACACACCGCCTCTCAAACCATCAAACACCTCATCCCGCGGCCCCGCTATACCAGTCTCCGAGGAGGGCCCTGGTTGCCCCATGCCGCGTTGCCTGCCGCACCTCCGTTCCCCGCTTGCTCCCCGCCCGACTCCACCAGACTCCGGTTCGGCCGCGATATGTCCGCGCTCCGAGGACGAGCTTGAGCCTGCGCCAGCTGCGGTTGCGCTTGCCCCAGCACCCCGGAAGCCGAAGATGGTCGAGCGCCCCACGCGCCGCCCGAGTTGCTGTTCCCCGAAAACGCATCCACCGACTGCTGCGCTTGCCCCACGCTCTCCGCCGACAGCGGCCGCGTCCCGGGACCTCCCGAGCTCGGCCGAACGCCGCTGCCTCCCGAACTCGGACGTGGAATGTTCCCCGGCCCCGCCGACGTCGCCCCTCCGCTCGCACCGCTTCTGCCCGTCGACCCTGCACCTGCCTTCGGCCCCCACGCTGCGCTGCTGCTAGGCGGAGACGATGCCTGCGCCAGGCTCCCCCATGCGTTACTACTGCTCGGCGGTGACCGCCCCGCGGCTCCCCAGCTCACGCTCCCTCTGCAACCACCATCGCGCCGTCAGTCCACGCCCTCCTCTCCCACTCCCCACTCCTCCGTCTCACCCACGCCACCCCTCCCAGCACCACTCACACGCCACGTCAAACCGGACTCCCACCTCCCACCACACACCACAAGCCGCCCATGAAACGCCTCCATCCCTCACCCCGTCTGACCCACGCACCACTCAACATCTCCCGCGCCAACCGCCCACCCACTGCCTCACGGCCGGACTCACCCAACCCAACACAATCAAACGGGGACCCCGGACCAGCAGCCCGGCACGAGCAACCCGTTGGTATCGGACGCAACCACTTCCGATGAATTCCAGCAGTCCCTTCCATCCACCAAGACACACAACCCCCGACCCTCACAACCACACCACCCCAAGCTCTTCGTCCCCGAAAGCTATGCATTCCCCTCCACCGCACCGCACTCGTCAGCGCACCACCTCCCGTTCCGGACCCCAACTCACATGCCACACCCTCTGCGGACGGACAGACTCACCACCCACATTTGCACTCCTCAACCACCCCTGCTAATCTAAGGTAACCACGTTGCGCACACAGTTGTCACGGACCAGTACCTTGGCACTATCTCCACGTTCGGATCCAGTCCCCGATTCTCCAACCTGCAAACCCACCAACCCATCAACCAACGTCACACACGTCAAAATCAAGCTCGTGCCTCCCAACATCCGTACAAAACTTCCACTGCCCAGGCCACCACTTCCGAAACAAGCTTCATACGCTCCCATCCCGCCCCACTCAGCACCCCGCCACCCAGCACAATGGCCTCACCGTTGGCTCGGCAGGTTGATGGGCTTCGGAGCTGTAGGTATCTTGCCCAGCACTGTCATGCCCCGTCGAGCCGAGCTCCCCCTGCACACATCCCACACCCAACTGCACCTCAGCACTTCGCCACCGCATCCCCGACATCTCCTTACCACATCGGACTCCCGAAACGCGTCCCTCCCACCGTGCACATGGACCTCTCCGCCGTTCGGCTTCCCACACCATGTCGCCTTTGCGTACAGACCCTCTAACGCATGGACCGCGACACACCTCACGCCTCATATAGCAGGAAGCGACGTCACCACCACGCGCACACTCACAGGACATCTGGCTCGACGCCTTTCCGTCTTTCCACCGTCCACGACACACCGTACCAGCTTACAAAACTCACTCTCACCGCGACTACGTTGCAATGCCGCGCCACAAACGGCAGCGCCCCTGGGCACCCATGCCTCTGACCTAATTGCACTCGCACTACAACACGGACTGGCTTCTGGGCCGCCACATACCCAGCTTGCCCAATTCCAGGGCACAGGGAAAAACTTGCCAGGACGAACAAGTCCTGAGCGCTCCTGCATAAATTAGCCACTCCATGTCCAACCCGCTGGGCCCCGCGACCCACGACGACCAGTGCAAGACACCAATCCCGACCACAGTCCGGGGAGTTTTTTGAGCTTCACCGTCCAATATCCTACGTTCTCTTGAATCAATCGGTTATCTAGAGTACACCCCCGGCTAAGCCTATAAAAATAAAGAATATTATCTTTTTTTCCTCATAAATGGCCAGGTTTTTTTCATAAACTTTTGAATTCAATTCGGCAATTCTCAAAATTAACCGGCTAGCTTGTAATTAAATGCTGGTACTCCCCGTACATTGATCCCGACCTCCACACCTCCACCGCATCCGTCCACCCTAAACCACTACTGGTGCCTCCATCCATCACGGTCAACGCCGAAACAGACCTCTACCCCTGCTCACCGTCGATTCGCTCCCCAATGCCTCACCGACCTCCAAACGATTCTACCCTACACCACCGCGACAGGCGCCACAGCCCCGATCAAAAACCGACTCCACCAACACACACATTCCAACAAACGTGCCGCGCCTACCTCCTCTCGCTCGACAACATGGTTCCAGCTCCTCCTGCCTGCAGCACCGACTGCTACACCAACTCCTTCCGTCGTGATTGACAACCGCCCTGCATCAAAACCACCCCGAGTCAGTCCACCGCTCAACCGGCTCACACCGCAACCAAACGTCTGACTGACACCGCCCAGGATGGGACCGAACACCGCTCTCCACTACACCCAACACTCGTTCGTTCGCTCAACGCGGTCTGGACGACCGGCCCCTTTCTTATCTCCACACCACACGGTATCAATCTCATCCATGCACTTCTCAAACGCCACTTCAGGATAGCTACATCCTCCATCGCCGAGGAGCGCTATGGTAACTTCATCCAGACCCCTGCACGACCAGGTTGGCAATCTACAGTCACGCTGCTACCATCGCACACAGTTCCACCTTTCCACCGCCGGACCACCACCGGTGATCATGATAAACCATGTACAACCACCTACTCCTCGGGAACGCTACCGCGTGCCACTACTTCGTCCCGACCGGAGTCGGCCACTCAAGACCTAATATGCCACCCCGGGAGCAAGACGGTGATCAAAGCAATACGCGTCATCTTCTCGTCGCCGGTAGCTGTCCCTTCAGGGTAGCCGCACCGCTGCCACAGTTCACCCATGCCCACACACGGTCGGGAGGTGCACGCCAAGGGCTCATATACCGAGTATCACCACGACCACCGAGCCCAACCTCTCCGTCGTCCACCTGTATAGCGATGACTACATCACCGCGTGCTCTCAAAATCACGAGCTCTGCACAACTGAACGCGCGCAACCCCAGCGCGATCCCTCGCTCAAACTCCAACCCGTCCGGCCACCCAGAACCCTAATCGCGCGCAAACGACACAAAATAACCACCGATCACGACACCACGGATCCTCGCTCCTCCTCACCACCCAAACAATCCTCCCTGTGACACGCCCGCAACCTGCCACTGCCCGGGCAATCAATCGCCACGAAACCTAATAGCCCCAAAATGCCCTCCACCATCGCGATCACGCCCCACGCCCACGCCCGCCACCTGCCCTATCCCCGGTCCGCTCCATCCGCCCTCCCCAGCCATCCATCGTCACAGCACAGCCACCGCACGTACCTAACTGCATTAAGCGACACTCCGCGACCGCGGATCCGAGCCGCCACCCGACGCGCCTGCCAACCCTAGCGACCTGGCCGCGCGATATATCGCCTCCTCCGCCCTCCGCTCCGAACCCGTCCGGCTAAGCAGTATGCACCGCAGCACTACCACCTCCGTGTACCATGTGGCGCCCGGGTAGCGAGCACTCTACCGCCACGAATCCAACTCAAAAGAATAGACGGAGAGGACAAGAGAAAGCTGCGCCAACCGAGAGGACGACAACGCCGACGACCTGATTATTTTGCAAGAGTGTCGATGCGGCAACAGAGATGGAGAAGGGAAAGGGAGGAGAAGTGAAGAGGGAAGAAAGAAGGGAAGAAGAGAATAGCCCTGACCACGTATACAGAACACTCCTCTCTTGAACCGCAGCACGAACAACGCCAGCGTTCCCAAACGCCATTCTGCTAGGTCGTACGGTCCGGGCAACTTAGTTTGCACCCCTGGTTCCCCGCCCCGTTTCCTGCGTCCGCTGGACGCCCGGTCTTCGTGTGATTGCAATTCGGAGCAATTCAGGGTCCTGGATGGGTTGTTGGGTATGGTTCACGCAAAGTATACCCGCCGGTTGCTGTGCGTGATACCCGGTTGGCGGTGGGCCTCTGTTTGGCCTCTTTCATTATCCCTTGTAGTTCTAGGTTCGTTGGACCAACCGGCTGGCGGCTTAGCGCATCTGCAGTGCACCCGGTAATCAGGCCCGGTATATAATGTCTGGTTTTTAACCCCTAAATGCCCAAGCCCTATTTGAGTTTCTTGGACTTTTCATGAAATTGACCAATTAATCAACCTTTTCATAAATCCCATTATTTTTTTTCAATTGTAACCATATAGATTTAAACTAAACATGTTAAAGATTACATGGAAAAAGAAAACACAACAATATCACTTATAGTTTGAAAGATTATGATGTTTGAACATGAGGGTGTTAAAACTGCAAAAATGACTTAAAGTCTTCTAATCCTCATTTCACATGCCAAATTTAAAAAGCTGGTCTCCAAAAAAATGTGACAATTAAGGTCATTACATATCTAACTCTAATCAATTTACAATTTTAAAAATCTACTTCTACATTTTTTAAATGGATTTCTAATGTAGATTTTTCTCCAAGCTCTAATGTATTTGAGGCTCATTTTCAAGATCTTCCAACACTAGAAAACCTAAGATTGCAGTGGACACCCTTGTACAAATTCTTGAGTAGAAAAATCATCAATTTTCATTTTCAAAATCAGATTTTTGATGTTGGAAGTAGACTTTAAACAAACTTATATAAAAAAATACTGAAAATAGTGATTTGATAAGGTTTTGTTCATCTTCAAAGTTTTGTAAAGACCCAAATCAGGTCACTTGGGCATTTAGGGGTTAATAGACAATAAAAAATGTATGATTTGAAGGATATTGAAAATATTATTGTAAAGAGGTAATAAAATTTGGGTTTGGAAAATAACTTATTTAGATACATCTCATCAAATGTTAGTTAGCTTCCAAAAAAATTAGAGGGCTCTCTTGAAATAGGATAATTTAGCCTAAGGGACAACATTGGGATGTCATAGTACTATCCCTTTGGCTGAAATTTCCTTTTTTAGGCCTACTTTGGAGAGCCCTCTAATTTTTTGGAAGCTAGCTAACATTTGATGGGATGTATCTGAATAAGTTATTTTCCAAACCCAAATTTTATTACCTCTTCACAATAATATTTTCAATACCCTTCAAATCATACAATTTTATGTTATGATTTATTATCTATTAAAAAACCAAAAATTATATACTAGGCATGCTTACCAAGTGCATAGCAAATGCTCTTACAAAGTTGGGCCTTGAGCTTCGACACCCTGTGTTTCACTTGCCAATTTTGGTTGTTACTTTTTCTTTTTCTTCCTTCTAGTTGTATGTTGGATAGTTGAAAGTCTTGTTTTAGAAGTCTTTGTTGCTAGGATTTTGAAAAACACCACATTGTTGAGGTTTTGGTACATAAATGGCATTTGTCTATGCAATGCAAAGACTCTCCTATTTCACTTGTTCTTTCTTTATTCTTG
The DNA here is from genome assembly GCA_963920765.1 of Ulota crispa. Lineage (NCBI taxonomy): Eukaryota > Viridiplantae > Streptophyta > Bryopsida > Orthotrichales > Orthotrichaceae > Ulota > Ulota crispa. Next base: position 33,405,534 of record OY987242.1, read on the forward strand.
TGAAAGGTAGTAGGGAGATGTTTATGGAGAAATGTAGAAAAGTACTTTTTAAACTTTAGTGAATCTCTTGGACTGTTCAACTTTGGTGATACTTAAATAACAAGTCTTGTTGTTTTAGGACGTGGATCATTAGTTCAAAACCAATTCGAGATAAATGCGTGGTCAAAACATTGCAATTGTGTTACAAACACATTATTGATTATTGATTATTGTCTCAAATGTTTGCAAAGTTTTTTTTTGCAATTTAGTTTATAATTATTGAAAGTGAGATTTACAATTGAAGAGAGGGACAAATTTTGGAGCATGTCCCATGGCTAGGATAAATTAGACCAAATTATGATGACTCAATTTTCAAAAATTAAAGTGACAATATGATTTGGTTATTTTTGTTAAACTAGATGAAATGTATCTTGAATGCACATTATTTATAATGCTCATTTGCTTTCAAGTAGCATTAACATCCAAACATAATTTTGCAAGTTTTTATAATAGCTATTTTTTACATAACCTACTTGATTCAATGCAAACTTTACAGGTCCAAAATAAAAAACCATGGCATAAGCAAAAAAAACCCTAGAAGTCTTGTTAATTTATGATCCTTATAAATTGCAACTTGAGGCTCTTTGCGATGAATCAATCCATGCTTGGAGAGTCCAATTCCAAACAATGTGTATAGCATTGAGTCATTTTTTGATTGACATTGCAATCTAGCTTTGACTTCATAATTCAAAATTAGGTTAGTTTGGTACATTTTAATTTGGTAGATAGTCACCCAATTAGACATTGGTATGTTTAGGAACATGAAGCTATTAATTTTCTAAGTGCTACCCAATTCTTTCTCCATCCACTAGATAAAAGCTTTACAATGGCTACAATCTTAAATGACATTAGTAAATAAATCATTGAATCTATTCCATTGTAATGCTTGAATGATGTCACATGGTTATTGCATTTGAATTTTAATCCTTTCAAAACAAACATGTACTAAATTCACATAAAGGCCCATTTGCACTGGGACTTTGCAAATGGCTGTCTTAAGTCTTAATACTTGTATTTTATTTGGAACATGCGGTTTGGGTTGCTTGAAAATGGGGAAAAGTGGTATTAAAGAGATCTAAAGTTTTAAGAAACAAGTTTAGTTTTGGGGTTCACACTAGAGGTCTACAGTGACTTCATATGATGCACTTGAGGTGCCACAAAAGCACCACTCATTACCTGAAGTTGGGGGGGTTCACACATCATACCAGCTTTTTTGTAGAACTGAAAATCCGAAGGGGCCTCACTTGTTGTTGACGTCGCCTTCATCTCCTTCCTGCTGCAATTATAGAAGCGCTTGTTTTTTTGGCAATTTCATTTCTGCTTTCTGTTTGTCAATTGCGTGCGCCTCCAACATATTCTATTCACTCTTGATTTGTTCTTTGCATTGAAATTGTCTCGTGATGGCTTGCGTGATCAATTTGTGTACGCTATATTTTAGTGTTGAAGCGCAATGAATGAACATGTTGCTGGGCTCACGTTTTGCGCAATCAATTCCTTTGCATTGGGGTTTCTTCTATTTTGCTTTCATTTCTTGGTGTTGCTGCCAAGCGCAAGTGATTCCTCTTCGCCATGGTTGATTTCTTCCTAGCTTTTGTAAACCAAGGTCGTTGCTGCCCGAGATTGATTGACCCAGTCTTCTGTTCTTTGAGACAAACAGGCTTGTACCAAAGCATTTCTGGCTGGTTCCGCAATAAACGCCATGGTGGTTTTCTTTCACGCATTCCTAAATCTGATGGCCCTTGTATAGGCAGCACAAATTTCTAAAGGATTGAAGTAAATCCGAGGCGACTTCAGGTGTTCTGGTTGGGGGTTTCCCAAAATTTCTGAAGGTATGCATTACATTACCGCTCCTCAAAATTGTTGCTTGTGGTCGGGGGGTATGTGTTCATGAGGTTGTTTGTTTGGATACGGTAATGTTCACAGTAATGTTTTCTGTGATGTATTGGTCTACATCTCTTATGTTGTTTACTACCAGATCATTAGTGACAGTAAATTTGTGTAAATGGGTATTGTGGGGGGATTGAGCTAATGAGAGAGGGGATTTTTCTATGTTCCGAAAGGTTTCATGTCCATGGCTACTTATGGTTCATCAAGGACTATACTATAGGGGTTTAGGGTGGATGTGTCACCATGTAATTGCATTTGAACACTGCACTAACATTGTCATGAATGTGTACCATTTGTTATGGCATAGGGCAAGTTCCAAAATTTCAACATCATGGACAATGGGTACAACTCCCATTCAGCTATTTTAATTGCAGTGTGGTTACTTATGTAGATATTGAATCTGCAGCAAATTAATCTAGTTCTACTTCCTCTCATTGAAGAGGACAACGACATGGATTCCTTGCAAGCTATCATTGAAGGTCTTGACGAAACATCCAACGACCCATTGGAACCATTCTATGCCGATTTGCATTTTTTTCAACTTTGTAATGCGTCTTCTATTCTCCATTATGAGTTGGGGTATTGGGTGAAGCCAAGGTCTACTACCTAGTTCTCTCATTTTGTGATGGAGGAATATGATGACAAAAGGTGGTTGGAGTTATTCAAAATGCCTAAACGAACCGTCTTTGCTATGTCTAAATTGCTGGATGCAAGGGTTTGCCATAAGGACATGCCGTACAGGCTTGCCATCCTTGTCATTGTCCGCGTTGCTTGCACATTGTACAAGCTCACGCAAGTTGTGTCATTGTGTACGTGCTTGGAGTTATTTGTAGTAGGTAAAAGCATGATCTCTTCCATGCTTTGTAATGTTGTTCTTGCTATCAACAACTTGCTACAACATAACTTCAACTAGTCCATTGGAGAGCGATTTGTTGTGTGATGTGGCATTGTGGCTATGCCACATCGGATGTATGTTATTAGTGGATGATTTTTGTTTTTAGTAGTTTTGAGGAAGGTTAGGGTCTTTGGCACCTCATTCCAATTGGTACCTCATTTGAAGCCACTTAAGATTTGGGGTTCGTTAAGGCACGTTACTTCCCTGACTTGGTATTCTTTGCCAAGTCAAGTCTTGTGAGGTGTTTTGAGAGAGGTTATGCTTGTGCTATTTTGCAGAGTTTATACTATCTTTCACATTTTTCCTTGTGCTCTTGGATTCTCTCGTGACGAAGTGAGAGGTAGCTTGACTGACACTTAAGTACTTAGAGTTTGTATCTTATCACTTAGCAAAGAATCTCGTTTTTGTTTTAGTTCTTGAATCTTTGTGGTTTACAGGGATTTGGGATTTCTTGAGTTTTGATTTCGGATTCATGGTTGAGTGAGTACGGACACTTTGCTTTTGTTGGAGTTGTGAGATGGAGGCAGTAGTTTTTGGTTCTAGACAGTGGTTGTGGGAGCAGCAGACGCTTGCAAGATCCGTCTAGGGTTTTGAGAGACTCAAGCCTAAAGCTGAAGTTGCTGAGCAAACAAGTACCCAACTGTTTTCCAGAGTTTGGGTTTTGGGAGCGGGAGACACGCTTGGGCGGTGCTAGCAGGGCGAGGGCTACGTGAGTTACGGGCTGCTAAAGTCGGCAAGTGAAGCACCAACTTAGAGTTTTGTGGTCGTTCACGACCGGAAGCTGCAACTTGACATGCGATGTCAGAACAAGGGCCGCGCGACGAGTTTTGGAAGGGCATATAGCTACAACGCTCTTGGGCAAGTTGACGAGCGGAGCAGGAGACGACAAAAATTAGAGTTTGAAGGGCGGCTGTGGATAAGCGCAAACGGGCGATGAATTGGCCAGATGGAGGCGCCAAACGACTGTGGGAGCTGAAGACAAAAAATTAGGGTTTTGGTGGTTGGTTAAGCGACAGCCGAGAGCTAGTAGCCGGCAACAAAATGTGAATTTTTTATTTTTTGCTGGTTTTTCTCATCTGAAGCTTAAATGTTTCAAAACCAAAGCAAACTCCCTCATAATAATTACTCATTCCACACTTGGTAAAATCTGAGCCAATGCTATCTATACAAATATTCAGAAATCCATTATTTGATTTAGAGCTTGAAAATCCGAAATTCAAGAATAAGCACATTTCTGAAATTTACAGAAATCCTAGATTTGCAAAAATTGCCAATGTTTTTTGTGCAATTTTTGAATTTTGATTGTGAGGGCATTTGGACTCAAAATCTTACATTTTATATGCCAAAATATAGTAGAAAAAACCAGTGAACATTTTGGTGCATCTAACTTTTGGTTTTGGTGAAATTTAAGGTGCCCAATTTCAATTGAGTTAAGTAGTTCTCCACATTTCTACATAGTTTTTTTTTTTTTTTCTATTCTTTTGTCTTCACCTCTATAGATTTTTTAGAGTAGATAAGGCATTTGTGAGATTATTGAACATTTGGTTTGGAAGCATTGGATTTGTAGGTTGTTGCATTCTATTTTGCTACTTATCACCAATCGCAAGCGTGTGCCGATTACATGATTTTTCTTTCTGTTTATTTGTTGTTTAAGAAAGATAATCCATGATTTGTATTTTGGATTTTGTCTTTTGGCACCTTCCCTGTTTGCGGACATTGTCACATTTTGTATTTGTTGATGGTGAATGTATTGTGGGGATGAGGCCGGGTTGATTGCTAGTGTCGGGTTGAAAAAAATGCGCCTTAGGAATACGCAGGGTGTTTTGCTGCAATTGTGCGTCGTTGACTAAAAATTGTTGTCAGTCTTGATTTTCACTTTTCAAATCTTCAGTCTTCTGTCTTCCGTTGACTTATCCTGTGGCTGACTTTAGAAATATAAAAGTCAAGGTAGAGATAAAAACCCCCTAGATACAAGACGGATAAATCGAGACAAAAAACACAAGTTGCCGTCTGTATAACGGAATCTTAAAATCAAATTCATGATCTGTTAGTCAAAACTTTAATTCGTGATAACAGAATAAGTCTCGACTATGTACATGATCAATCTCACTTTGTCACCACAACAATAAATGGGGTTAAGTTTGGTTTAATTCAAGTTGTCCGCAATAAGGTTTACAAAATAGAATGGAAATGAATTGACAAATGAGCCTTTAACATTGGTTAAGAATAACAAAACCACATTCCACACATATATAAAAAATAAACTCAAAACATTCCTTTTGAAGTCTTCATATCTTCAAATCTTAAAGTCTCCATGTTTCCAAGTCATCATGTTTTCAAATCTTCATGTCTTTAAGTCTTTATGTCTTCAAGTCTTCATATTTTAATAAAAACAATAGGGAAAATCACAAACAACAACTCCTAAAAAGGTTGCAGCTTTTTATTTAGTGCCACAGATGGCTCAAAAATTCAAATGCTAAGTATAATAGCAATTTAGAAAGCTCTTCTAATCTTCTAACATCTTTCTAAATTTCAACTCAATCTAAGCTATTGTTCAAAAGTTATGCGAATTCAAAGTAGAAGCTCTTCTTCCTCCTTGCAAACTAAACACTGCCTTTATAAACCTTTATAACTTTTGTTTCACACATCACCCATAGAAACGTAATATCAACTTAAAAAAATGACATCGCTGGCTAAAACTTTTAAAAATTTTACTTCAAATTAAAACTCTGTCGAAAAGTTCTAGTTAATCAAAATATAAGTCTCAATTTTTTTAAAGAGCACTCAAACCTTAAACTTCTACGCATTACAACTTCTTCAATAAGACTCTAAATGAAATATTTAAAAACAATTTAGAAAGCTATGACAATAAACTATTATTCTTAAAAAACTAAAAATAAAATTTCATACAATTCAAAAGTTGTATCTCTTCAAAGTTTATGCATTCTCCCAACAAAAGGGCAGCCACTTCTAATCCTTCATACCTCCATAACTTTCTCCTCCAAACTTCAAATCTCAAATTTAAAAACTTTCTAAAAAATTAAGACTAAGATGAACACTTTTTTCAAATTTTGTTGCAAAATGATATACAAAATATAAGCTATGGCTTATTGAAGTCTCAGCCTTTCTTCATAGTTTGACTTTTTGACTCCAAAATTCAAATATTCATAACTTTTGCATCACAATTTCAAATCAAACTTGTAAACTCAATTTAGAAAAGTAATCACACAAAAAATAACATTTTTAAATTTCAATTCAAAATCATGTATACAAAAAGTTTTCTCACATTAAAATTTTGGAATTTTTTCATTTTCCCACCAACACCCATACACTAACTTCCAACATATTTAGGAATCTCTCCTTTTTCATTTCGACCATATCTAAGATAGGGAGGTGAAGCACATTAATCCATGCCTTTTTTATCCTAACTCTACTATATATGCCAAACCCCTTTTCCTTTCACACCTTTCTCATTTACTTCTAAATCCTTAATATTTTTTATTCAAATAAGACAAAATGTATGAGCCTTTTAAAACATCTAGATAAACATTAAAAAAAAATTAAATTACAAAATAAACACCAACGTAAAGTAACCACATGCCATTGTGAGTTTATAATAGGGTCAAACGCTTGTCTTTAGTCTTCAAGTCGTGAATTTGGTTGGCTGGAGAAGCGGTCGTCTCTGGTCGCCTGCCGGTCCAGGTTCAAATCCTATTGGATCTATTGAGCAATAATGGCAATCCACGGCTTGACAACTAGTGAAGCAAAAAATTGGCCCAGCCAACTTGCTACTTATTTCTATGAGCTGTGTATGTAACAAGACGGCGCAGCGCACTAAAATCTATGGCTGCTGCGCTATTACCAAACTATGGTTCTTACCACAACCATCCATTTTGCTTCGACTATTGATTTATTAAAATCAACACAAACATAAATAAATAATAAGTATCTACATGATAAAGGGATCTCCATCAGGATATCGGTGAGACCTTTCTGTATGTGCTAAATTTATGTTCACCGGATGTCATTATTGGTGAATCACACATTTTGGTGGTGATTGCAGGTTAGGTTGCCATAAGCCTTTAGATAGTTGCAAGTTGCCCTAAGCCTGTAGATAATTGTAGGTACCAAGTAGTTCGTTTATGGTGCAGATTATGAGCTGATATTATCGGTCTCCCTCACCAAATTACTTGAAGGTAATTACACCAAAAACTTTGAGCCGACGGCGGATACCAAGGAATTTTTTAGCCTGATTTGACGTTGGAGATTACTAGTAGGCTTCAGGTTTTGAATTTGGACACATTTGACAAAATGGAGGATGATCACCGCAATTTAGTGCGTGATTGTTTCTCAAGACACGTAGAAAGATTTCTCTTCCTAATTAGAGGCTTTGCTTCCGCTTATGAGTGAAAGAGAAGCGCTAGAAGACACCCAATTTTAACAACTAGTTTGCATTTGAACTCTTTACCTTAGCATTTGGAATTTGAGACCCTTCAGACCTATGAATAGTGGATTCATGCCCATCAACTTGAGCTTCTTGAGGTGCAGCTTTACTGAAAGATACGAGTGGAGCTTGTTTCAGCTCTTTAAGATGACAAAGTACCTGCTTTAGCCTCTTTAACCGTGAAGGTGGAGGAGAAACCTAACAAAAGTGTCGCAGCGGCCTCTGAGGATTCTAACGGCAAAGCGATAGCTGTAAGACCTAAGACAGAGAGTGCCATACCATTGGTTATGTTGCGCATGGCTCAAACTACTCAGGCGGCACTGGCCACAATTGGTTCCCTACTTTAGTTTGATCCATTAGCGCAATTTATTGCGCATTTGGAGGTGCAGTATGGCAAATTTTGTTGTGATCAGATGCAGCGTATCTAGAATAATTGGAGGAAAAAGGAAGATATGCCACACACCATGTATACCCGCTTGGCATGGTTTGCTGTTGAGTCTGGTAAAGTTTTCACTGAGAGTCAGTTTGTAAAAATTTTTTTGTCAAAGATTGAGAAACGATTGCTGAATTTAGCATCCCCTCAAATTATCTTTGTTTATAAAAGTATGACTACTTTAGCCTAAGCTTTTGCTGTAATTAAAAGGTGTAATCGGGTTCTTTGTCATCATGACGCCACGGATATGATCACTTTCATGACAAATTCTTTCAAATCTAGAAAGACCCCTCCTATCACTAGTAGTCTAGCGGACACTAAGCCAAAGAGGACCTTACATTGTTGGAAATGTGGGCAAGACGGACATGCCAAAAAGGATTGCCCAGAAAAATCCAAGATTCTTTTTCAGCCATCTAAGGCTACTAAAAAAGAAGAGATGAAAGGTGAAGCTAAGTCCAAGAAGAAGGTTTTGAAGTATAATCATTGTAATGGCATGAACCATAATGAAGATCATTGCTTTCAGCTTCATCTTGAGATATAGTCAGTTAATTTTGTGGCTGCTAAGTCACAAAGAGAGAAAACCTTTGAGGCCAAGGTAGCAGAGTTGAAGCAAAAGCTTAAGACCTCTGCATCATTGGTCTAAGCTTCTAAGTTTGATATATCTTCCAAGAAAACAGCTGGTTATTTTAGCTCTGAGAATTACATATTTGGTGCATCTGGAGAATTAGAAGCTGCAGCTGCTACCCAATTTCAGACTACTGGAAGATCAGTTGGTTCACCAATGCCAGATGTCACTGTTGTTTCAAACGCACCCCATAGTGGTTTTGCTAATTCTATTGGCCAGGCATGCCTACTATTATCTTTTGGTTTGACTAATGTTGTTGCCATGGGCACACGCCCAATTGTTTCACTTCCACATCTCGGGGGTTCTGCCTTACCTGATTTACTGCAAACCATGGTTTTCAAGATTATGCAAATGCCGATGTTTTCTAGCTCAAAGTTGATGGCATCTAGTTTCCAGGCCTCTGAGATCTTTCATATAGTGCGACGTGTTTTAAAAAGGAAGGCGGACATGCCACCTTTGTTGACTAGGCGCCAGATTTGCAATGTACAAGATTAGACTAATAGGAGATTGAATAAGAAATTGGCACTAAAAACCTGCCCAAGGCGATTAACGAAAAGGCTCATCATTGCATCCAACCTACAATCTTTTATATATTATTTTCATCATGTTCACTTGTCATTGTCTTCCGCCGACAACATCACCTTTAATATGAATAGATGTTAAAGACTTTATGTTCATTTTAGCATTTGGATCTAGCTATATTTTTAGTATAGTCCTAGTTGACTCGCGGGCTTCTTTTAGCCAGTTAGGAGGGACAATTGAAAGCATATTTGTATATATGTTTTTAGGTTACATTTTTATTTTTATTTATTGTTGGTAATAATACACAATGTGTTGTATTTAGCAATCTCTATTTACACAACAAATTGCAGTTGACTAAGGTAAAATTTGCCAATCTCTACGATCTTCCAGGTGTGGTTGAGGCAATTGACAACACGCACATTGCGATTGCAAAATCACGTCACATCTCGGCTGACTACTATTACTTCAAATTTGATGGATATAGTCTAAACTGTCATGCGGTTATTGATATAGACAAGCGATTTCTAGATCTATACTTGGGGATGCCGAGATTGACCAACAATTCATGAGTGTTGCAGAAATCATCGCTTTATGAGTTGGCAACAAATAATAATTTCTTCAGCAATGAGTTTTTGTCAGACAGTTTTCCCCCTTACCTCCTTAGCAACCAAGGGTATCATTTGCTACTGTGGCTTATGGTACCTTATTGTGCCAACTTGCAAATGTCAATGGCAGATGCCTTTTACAACAAGAGGCTATGGAAGGGACGCCGCATTGTCGAGAACGCATTTGGCATCCTCAAACAAACCTTCAGAGAGTTACTAGACAAAACAGGTTTTAGATGTAGTTTTCCTTTCCAACGTTATTTTTTGTTGTGCAATTCTGCATAAGATGCTGCTAGGTTAATCACATAAAGAAGTGCAAGATTTGTTTGGGGTTTTGCAAGAACAAAGATACGTTGGTGAAGCAGCTAAAGACATCCAATTTGCAGGCAACGGGTTGAACAACGTCGATGGTGGTGGTGAGGAAATCATCCCGGAGCATGCTGAAACTGAGGCTGCCATGGAGAAAAAAAAGTGTCTTCTTGGGTTCCATTTGAGTGCACAGAGGGCAGCTTTCTACATCGATTTGTTAAGCATCCAACACAAGTCATGCATTGTAATGGTGAATAGACCAGTTTTTTTTCCTTTCAGTTAATGTCAATTGGATTTAATTTACTTGAATGTGTCACAATTTTATTACAACTATGGCTTCCTTAACTGAAGCCTTGTGTACAAGTTGATATGAGTAAATTATACCTAATCATAGACAAATAATGAACTGTACTTCAATTCTACTAGTACACTACCACCGTAGTACTAGAGTTTCTTTTCCAAGAGACATGTCCACTATTCCCCACCAGTCCTCCCCTTTTTTTCATCCTTTCTGGATTGAGTCTATTACTCTTGAGAACTTCAACTTCTCTAACGTATTGTCTGCTGTTTGAATTGCAAGCTTGGATCAAGACCATGCTGCATCATCTTCTAATGGAGGCTATTGCAGCATCGCTGCTGATAAACCTCTCGCCGAATGGTACTGATGAGTCGGCGTTGACATGCTGAAATGGACGCTTGCCTTCTCCCGTTGCACTAGTCTTTGTCATTGTTCTGCAGTTCATCTATGCATGGAATTTGCAGTGCAGTACGGGGTAGTCCATTGAATAGGGTATCCTCTACATTGCCTTTGAAGTTTTGTCCTAGTGGGCTCATAGTAGGAGTCTCAATTTGTCCTAGGCCATGGAGGAGTAGGTCAACAACGTTGGGGGCCGCAGTTCCCTGCATCAAGTCCACTTCCTCAGTTGAACTGCCTTAGTGTGTAGTATGTGCTTCAAGTGGACGCTCAATGGGTGAGTGGGGACTAGGGGAACTGCTAGTTTTCCTGAATACACCGCTTATAGCACTTGTCAAATCAGTTAAGCATCCAACTATCTGCTCTTGCTTCTCAATAGCCATCGTGGTGATGGCATTTACCTTTGCAGCATTAGCATATAAACGTTCATCTTTTTCACGGAGGAAGACCATGTGTTTCTCAAAAACAACTTGAACTGAACATCAATTTTAACATGCTCTAGTTTGTGGTGGGACGATGCAATGTCTTGCATGTTGCTTGCTATTGACTCCCCCGTCGACTTTGTGGCATCTACAATCAAGGTATGGCTGGAGAGATTCTTTCTTTTTACACATGTGTTTCCAAATCTCTTTCTGATGGAGTGAGATGATGCCTCCAAGGAACTAATAACATGTGGCGTGACCCTTGCTAGAAGGTAAGCCCGTGCTCTTTGCTGCTGAGGTGTACCCGTTGATAGTGAAGGCTGTGGTCTTGGAGCAAGCTGTGAAGCAGACCCTCAACGAGGTGGAGCGGATGGTGCTGCGAAAGGTGAGGAAATGGATTCATGTTGCTCTCCATCATTTTAAAACATAGGTACGGCTAATCCATCCTCAAACTCAATGTAGTCATCCACGTGCCTTGTATGCCGTTGGAGATGGTTGTTGCCATTGAAGTTGGAATTGGTGGGTGACAAGAGATTAAGCATATGAGGCAGTCGAGTTTGAGGCTAGTTACCAAATCAATCGTCAATCTTGTCATAGATCTCTCTTCCAAACTATCTTTGTAGCCCCTTATACTTCCGGTTAGAGCAACTCATGTTCTAGTAATCGTGCGTATTTCTCCCAGTCCGTTACAAGTAGTTAACCACCCGCTTATATTCTGCCAAAATCAAATTCCACTTACCTTTGCAAGCTGGAGGGTCGCACATGCAAGACAAAGAGTTTGCCCGCATTATAGCTTCAAAGATGCGCATCCACTTGGTGGATTCAAATTGTATCAGATCCCGTGCATCTACCGTGTCCATCTCCTCAAAATACGACTCCGATTTTGCAGATACGAGGGCCAATATTTCAACCGATGCCTAGTTTGGTAATCGGTCTTTACGTGCTCGCTTTTTGTTGTTCCCTACACTACTCGTTGGTGATGCAATTGACGGGCTAGAAATGCTTGAGTGATTGGCTTGTGCAGGCAGGGTCGTCCTTGAAGGTGATGTCCTTGACGTTGCGGAGCTGTGCACCGGCGTTGCTGTAGGCGGCGTTGTTGGAGGAGGCCGCGGCGACAAAAGTCCTAGCAGCATCCCAACAAGGGGACTCTTGCCATGGAGTGGTGGGCGGCTAAACTGAAATCCGACTAGCGGAATCCCTACTGCATGCGATGGTCATGTCAGTAGTTAGATTGATAGTTCACAATGTGAACTCCGCATACAAGGCATGTAAGCAGGGATAAACATCAATCGCTGGTCAACGTGAACCATTAGGTGAGACTTCAATACAACTACCATACAGCACACGACTTCTCCAGACTTCTCATTCAATCATTGAAGTGATTTTGTTGGCTGTGCAGGTTACATTTACGAGGAGGAGGGAAGTTGTACGGGGCAAACACATCCTAGAGTAGAGTGAAATAAACTAGGCTTTGATGACTAGGAGACCTTACTTAAACTCATAGTGTAGTTTTCGGTAATCAGCTCTACATTCATGAGTTCCTGTGGAAGCCCATTCTGGGTCGCATGTATTGTTTTCTAGAAAATACAATGAAAGCCTACTGAAGAGTTGATCTGATCTGGTTTAAGTTGTTGTATTTCTAGTGTCATGAGGAGTATAGTACAGTGCACTAACCATTTGCTGGATTACCAACATGATGGGTGGGCAATGCTGCAAGGCGGATGGGCAAATGTGAGGTCGCTGGGCGATAGTGGTTCTCCATGTCTGAAAGTACTTCTGAAACCTGCAAAAATTACAAGGCAACAATGAAATAACAAAATGCATAAACACAATTGAGCTCACCTCTCAATCACACCATGAAAACCAATGCCATTTACCAATTGAAGGCTGGGTTCCCTCAGTTCAAAACTGTGCATGATCTTTTTGTAAAAAAACTAAAATCTAGAAGTAGGGACAAACCTGTAGAACATTATGCGCCACGGTGTTTGTCAATGAAGTATCGACCCTCTTTGTAGGCAGCCTTGCCAAGGTGCCTTGCCTTCATGGCGCCGTTGCAGCTTGCAGCCCATTTTGGGAAAGTTGAAAAGGTCCTCCAAAAGTTAAGCAGTATTTTCCGACTTTCCTACGTAGTTGATCAAATATTGTACCACTACCAAAACCTACTGTCAAACCATCTATTTTATCTGAAATCTACAATCATGCAAGTTATTGTTGTTTCAAAATTTCTACATTTGCCCCCTAAATTTTTGAAATTTTATCCTTGGCATGGGTAAAGTAGCGCAATTCCAATGCTACCACCAATGTTGGAAGCTAGGCTTGGCTACTAAAATGGACAATGGTGGGAATGGACTAATTTAAACTACTTGTTAAACACCTCTTTCTATATTCAAAGTTCCAATGCAAATGGACCTTAAGCTAAAGTCACGCTTACCAAATAGTCTCATGTTTCTCCAACGATTCTTTGCCAAGTATGTTCAAATCATGATAATACTATTTTTGGACCTAAACAAGTTGAAATTGTTTATGTATGTACAGATTGTAGTTATGCATTTGCAAACACAAGCTTAGCTTAGATTTGATCTTTTGAATAAATGCTTCAAAGTCTTCAAAGGTGATAGGTGTGGCAAAAAAAACAATGTAATGATAGAAGAATTTCCTTGTTGATTATTTTTAAGTTATAATTGGACAACAATTCTTCTCAAAACTGTTTTATTTTTATCATATGATTGAAGGAAATTGCCTTGCAAAATGTATGTATGATACTTATTTGATTTTTATTCAATCCAGTATCATATACTTATGATCATTAACTTCTAAAAAACCCATGGCTCTAAAATTTGTAAGATCCTTAAAACTAATGAGCATTGCAAATTTTAAAAACAAAAATACAAACTTTTAGAAAATTATAAATCCATAAAATATAACATAAAATCTAAGTAAAAGAGACAAATGCTCTTATGGCAATTCATTGCTAGTTTGTCTTACCACAAAAATGTTCATCTAATTTAGTATAATAAATAGGTCTCTTCTCAATGTGATTCACTATTTGTTGAGGAAATTTTATAACCAAAAATTGTGATTAGTTGATTTAATCATACCAATCAAGTAAAGTACCCCATTGTGGACATGGTTATTAGTTTGACATGTTAAATCAGAGTAAAAATATTTGATAAATATGGTAGCAAGAATTACTCAATCAATGTGTGGGAGAAGTGAAATTATTATTGAATATCCATTACATCATTTGTTGAAATTTGCAAAAGTGTTAGAACTTAGAACTCATGTGACACCGTAGAAGATACAAGGTGGCTTATCACCACCACAAATGTATCTATAATAATGCTTGTGAATGCTCATTGTTCAACACTAGTTTTATTATGGACCTTATTAACAATTTGACTTGGCCACTTTCTTTATATGTTGTGGTCAAGTAGAAACTCTTTAACAAGAATTGCATCAGAGCATAGCAACCATGCTAATCCAAAACATGGGTGCTTATTTATGACATATAGTTTCATATGATGTGGCAATTATGAGTTCCTAAACAATTAAAGCATCTCTCATTCCAAACAAAATATGTCACATAAGGTAGGAGCACCCATCCTCGTAAGGGTCTCCATAAGCATGACCTTTGAAATCTTGAAAAATTTGTGGAAATAGATAGATGTAATGACAAGGATGTACAACATGTGAACATGAAATCTTAATAGTGGTTATGGGTACAATGGCAGTTTGTTCTTTAAAAATTCACAACTTATTCTCACAGTATCCAAATAATAAATTTAAAAGTGCAAACTCAATATTTCTCTATTGCTCATAGGATCCTATAATTTGTTAAATGTTTACTAATAGTCATCATATTCAAAACCCTTAAACCAATGCTTATGGGTGCTCCTACCTTATTGAGCCCCGATTTTCCTTTTAATGCATTTTTAATGCATTTGACCAAAATGAGATTTTTTTGCATTGCTCACAATAAAAAAAATTCATAATGAAATTGTTTACTTGAAATTGGCCCAACCACAAACCTCACACCTATTGGCTTTTATTTGCACACCTCCTCTTTTTTGTCCTAACGTGGGAATTTTTAAGCGGTGGGATTAGTTTTCATCAAATTTGTAAAGATTCCATATTAAAAACACAAATATCTATATATATAATGGATCTAGACTTTTTATAATAAACATGTTTACTAGATTTGTCTGTCAGTCTAACAGCTAGGGTATGTGTCACTCCACCAATGCCGAGGTAAAAAAGAAAAACCCGCTGCATGGGTAAACAATCCGTAAGTAAAAAATGGCATGTATAAAAAAATGCGTGGGTAATAAAAAAAAATGCGTGGGTAATAAAAAAAAATGCGTGGGTAATAAAAAAAATGCGTGGATAATAAAAAAAAAATGCGTGGGTAATAAAAAAAAAAGTGTGGGTAATAAAATAAAAATGCGTGGATAATAAAAAATATATATTTCCAAAATTACGTGAATGATTACTATGTGGCTAAAATACTTGTGTAGGTAAATAATAAATTTTATTTTTATGCCTATATGTAATAGATCAGGTTGTTTGTTGGTTTGTATTAGTTGCAGCATGATGGAAAATTATGGGTAAAAAAACTTGCTTATGGAAAAAAAATGTTGCATTCGTAAAAAATTGCATGAATAAAAAGTGGCGTGTGTAAAAAAATTGCTTGGGTAAAAAACAAAAAATATATAAAAATTGCGTGAATGATTATTATGTGGGCTAAAAATTTGTGTAGGTACAAAACAAATAATATTTTTATGCGTGAGAGAATAGTGATGTTCTTTTTACTTTGTGGGTAAAAATGTCTCTGGTACAAAACAAAAAATGCTTTAATGCAAGGGAATGTTTGTTAAACAAAGACAAATATTTTGCTGCATGGGTATAGTTTGAGCACTCATAAAAAGTAAGAACTGTTTTCTTATAGGGGAAGTGTTTTGTGTAATTGGGCTTGAAATGATTTTGCGTCCTGTCGGACCAACGAGTGCTTATGACTGTTATCAAACATTCAAAATATATTGTGGTGAGCCTCATTTACTTATTCATACATCTCCTGTCAAAAGGCCTTTAGAGACAGGTTTGAGCATTTAATGGATTATTTTCCAAAGTGTGTCCATAGGACACACATGCCATACTAATAAGAGATATTTCTTAAGGAGTGACATAGGCTTGCATTCTTGTAGTAGTATGAAACCACCAATTTTAACAAAAGTATTATAGAAATGATTTAAGGGGATCTCAAATGGGGAAATTTGAAGTTTAAGGTACTTTTATAAAATAAACCTTGAAAATAAAGAAACAAATAAAAAATAAGATTAAGCAATTTCAACAAATGTTATTTGAGCATTGTATACGCTATACAATTTAATAAATCTCTTTACATGATGTGTACATAAACAAGTACATTCATACATCATTGCATTTTTCATAAAATATTTATTAAGAGTAACTTGTCTATTCACTTCCTAAACTTATACAAGGATATTGGAATTTCAAATAATTTCCTCTGATTACTTCAATGTTTACTTTTTCATTTTAAATCACTAGAAGAAAAATAAGGATAAACAACTACCACAAATTGCAATGTCTAAGTCACCACAACTGTCTTGCAACTGCACAAACAATTGCACAACATTTACACAACTACAATTTAGTTGTGCAATTGTTGTGCAGTTGTTTGTGCAGTTGTTTGTGCAATTGCAAGGCAGTTCTGGTGACCTAATCGTTGCAATTTGTGGCAGTCGTTTATCCTTATTTATCTTCTAGTGAATGTACATGCTTGAGATTGGAAACCAATTCCATTGATAGATTTTCTTAATAACAATTATGTATCTTAGGCTATTAAAATGGTTAGTGAAACACTTTATCCATGCAAATACATGTTCTAAAAACAAGCCTTGAAAGTTAAAACTTTGGTCTTTTTCCAAAGCTCACAAAATGGCCATTGGACACATACAAAGATAAATCCTATTTTTGATGATCGAGTAATGGTTATTTGTCACCACGTTGTGGCCATTTGTTATTGTTCCACAATAATGATTAGCAATTATTGAGAAAACCAAGGACATTACTAATCATTTGACAAATCGGATAACGTAACAGTTTGCAATAAATTTTTGATTAATTATTGGTGGCACCAACCAAAACAAAATGTCTGAATCTTGGATTTTAAGAACTTTTTATTATTAAATCCAAGTATGAAATAACTACAAACAAATCAAAGTATAAAACTGAATGAATTTGGAATAAAATATGCAAAAACAGATATTGAATTAGTTTTCACTTTCATTGTATAACTGAAAATCCAGATTAGAATGGCTATATCATAAAGTAAAACAAAGTACAACATTAAAGTGAAGAAGAGAATATTAACTGAGTATTGCAATATTTGATAGTGAAAGGGCATAACTTAATCAAGGACTAAAATCAATTGTAAATAAAAATCAAACTTTTAACGCCTTTATGCACCTAATTGTCCATGTTCATACTATTTGAGCTTTATAAAAGTGCGTAAGGGTTTTTTTTGAAAATTTCAATGATGTTTTTAGAAACTTAATTATTTTGATTATCAACCTAACTTTGGTATGGAAATTTCTACAAATCATTTTGATGAGATCTTAAGGCATGTTCTAATACCAAATAAATATCACTTGAATTGAGCACTTGTGAAACCATAGCACAAATCTATAGCAAACTGATACCTAAAAACTAGGTTTTCAAACAAATTTACATAAACTAGTAGTCATTTAGTAGTCATTTAAGAGAAAATGTCACATACATCATGTCTCCAAACATTTTGAAATTTGTGAAGTTTGTTGTACTCTAACACTCCTCTAAAAAATAAAAACTTCAATTATTGCACATTTTATTAACATGTATTTGAAATGACAAAATATGGCAACAATTGGAATTGCTGGCCTTCATGATTTTAGTTAATATTGATATTTTTGGTTGAGAAATACGATGCAGAACTGCACAATTTTCAATATCTAACCATTACCTTGACAAATAATGACAAAACAAAAAATATTTATATTATCATTTTGGTGTAAAGGGGCTCGTTTCTAAACAAAAGGTGACATGCCATAAGAAGGTGAAAGAGTAAATAAGGTTGAGTTAAAGTAAAATTACATGTTTGAGCCAATTCAACTGCTTCTTTATTATGATTGCAAATGTAGTTAACTTAAAGCATTTCTTGTAATCATACAATTATCAAGGTCCTTCAATTCCTCTTTGTCCTTTTAAGAGGAAATGATCACTTGTATCCCCAACAATGCAAATTCGTTAAGTATAGTGGGTGAATGCATGGTTGAGTGGCTCAAAATTGTGTCACATTATAAAAAACTGCACACATCTAATTTTCAAATGCCTAAAAGGTACATTGAAAATTTTCAAAAAAGAAAACAAAGTCCATTGTAGAGACTTAAACTTCAATGTAATTACAATAATGTTGTTCAATTTCATTTTGGCATTTTATGAAAGTGTAGAGGACTTTTGAAAATACATGAGTGTGACATTTTTGCTGTTAGCAAGTTTTTCAAGGATTTTTTAAAGATGGTTTAGTTACCTAAGAGAATACAAGGGACTATGATTCTAGTGGGTATTTGGATAAAGTTTTAAGAAATTATAACCTTGTTTTGTAGATGTGTATTGAATGTTTGCAAAGGACTATTTAATGCCTATTTAAACCTTGGATTTTATGCGGTCCTTTTCTCCTTTGTCTTTTATTTTATTCCTTTTTTTTTTCAATTTGAGTAATTTTATGAGTCTAGGTGCGCTTCTAGCAATAAGGACTTTTTGAATAACTTTGATTGATATAAGTCTAAGCCCTAGAACACAACCTGCAGTGGGTAATTTAAAAAAGAACAAATCTAGAAACATTGGACCGTTGGATTGAGTTTATAAGTCCATTGTAGATATGAAGAGGCCACTTAGCCACCTTAGCACTTGATGCAATTACAAGCTAACACTTGAATCAAAATCCTTAAACCCACTTAAGGGACTTTGAGAACAAGGACTTTGAGAACAAGGACTTTTGCCAAAATTGAGCCACTCAATCTTGCATTCACCCTAGTGCTAACCAGTCACAAGTCAAGGGACTATAAAATGTAATAAAGTAAGCTATGACAACAATAAAATATAGCTTTTAAAGGGTTTAGAGACCCCTTCAAATATTAACTTATTTGAAGAAAGAAGGTAAATGTATAGGCTGACAAACGCTAAAATTGATTGCTTTACATCTAGATGTTAGAGGGGCTTAGTTATTTGGAGGCTTGCAAGAGATGCTCTTACACTTGGCATTGACCCTCTCTATGTAAGGTAGGCGCGCATCCTCGTCATGTCCCCATGAGCATTACTTGACATTGTCAAGAACTAACAAATATAAATCAAATGGTTATGAGTAATTAAGTGATAGTTATGGGTGACAAAGTGCTGGTAGTGGGTGACTTGCATGACGGTTTTGAGTACCCATCTCACTATTCAAGAACCAACAAGCCTTGTTTTTAGCATCTCTTACACATGGTTCTTACAATTTCAGTGATTTTGAACTTTGAGAAATCTTTATGAACAAATACTTGCAATTGGAACCTTGAAATTGATGCCAATATTTTTGATTTCCACTTCCTAACTTACAGTATTTTTTTCAACGTTAGTCAATTGTTTTACCTACTCCAAAGCCCTTATTTCCACGCTTATGGGTGCGCCTACCTTAACACAAAGAAAGCATAGCAATAAAAAGGTGATTTCAAAAGTTCCAAAGGAACGCAACTTCCATCCCAAGAGGAAAAGCGATTCCCCATAAGCTTACAACAAAAGTCTCTAAAAGTCTGAAAGAATTTGGTGCAAATGGTCAACCGAGACCTTCGCAAATGATAGGCTCGGGCTGACGACAAACCTCAACAGGAAAACTACATCGAGTAGCACCCGGTACAGACACAAGCAGACAACGGGGCGCGGAACCAGGCGCGGAACCAGGGGTGCAGACGAGTTGCTCAGACCGTACACCCTGAAGCACAAGAGCGTTTAGGAACTGTGGAGTTGTTCGTGCTCCGGGACTATTGCACAGTACAGTAGTGCTGTATTCATGCTCACGGCCTTTCTCTTCTTTTCTTTCTTCCCTCTTCCTCCTTTCCTTCCCTCTTCTCATTCTTCTCTTCTCCTCCCCTCTTCTCCATCTCTATTGCCGCATCGACATTGTTGCTACCAAACAGGTCGTCGGCATCGGCGTCGTGGTCTCCGTTGGCTGCGCTTTCCGAAAACGCTCCTTCTACTCTGACGTGTTGGATTGGACTGGTACAAGCGTGGCGGTACAGCGCTCGCTACCCGGGCGCCACATGGTACACGGAGGTGGTAGTGCTGCGGTGCATACTGCTTAGCCGGACGAGTTTGGAGCGGAGAGCGGTGGAGGCGATATATCGCGCGGCCAGGTCGCTAGGGTTGGCAGGCGCGTCGGGTGGCGGCTCGGATCCGCGGTCGCGGAGTGTCGCTTAATGCAGTTAGGTACGTGCGGTGGCTGTGCTGTGACGATGGATGGCTGGGGAGGGCGGATGGAGCGGACCGGGGATAGGGCAGGTGGCGGGCGTGGGCGTGGGGCGTGATCGCGATGGTGGAGGGCATTTTGGGGCTATTAGGTTTCGTGGCGATTGATTGCCCGGGCAGTGGCAGGTTGCGGGCGTGTCACAGGGAGGATTGTTTGGGTGGTGAGGAGGAGCGAGGATCCGTGGTGTCGTGATCGGTGGTTATTTTGTGTCGTTTGCGCGCGATTAGGGTTCTGGGTGGCCGGACGGGTTGGAGTTTGAGCGAGGGATCGCGCTGGGGTTGCGCGCGTTCAGTTGTGCAGAGCTCGTGATTTTGAGAGCACGCGGTGATGTAGTCATCGCTATACAGGTGGACGACGGAGAGGTTGGGCTCGGTGGTCGTGGTGATACTCGGTATATGAGCCCTTGGCGTGCACCTCCCGACCGTGTGTGGGCATGGGTGAACTGTGGCAGCGGTGCGGCTACCCTGAAGGGACAGCTACCGGCGACGAGAAGATGACGCGTATTGCTTTGATCACCGTCTTGCTCCCGGGGTGGCATATTAGGTCTTGAGTGGCCGACTCCGGTCGGGACGAAGTAGTGGCACGCGGTAGCGTTCCCGAGGAGTAGGTGGTTGTACATGGTTTATCATGATCACCGGTGGTGGTCCGGCGGTGGAAAGGTGGAACTGTGTGCGATGGTAGCAGCGTGACTGTAGATTGCCAACCTGGTCGTGCAGGGGTCTGGATGAAGTTACCATAGCGCTCCTCGGCGATGGAGGATGTAGCTATCCTGCGGTGGTGTTTGAGAAGTGCATGGATGAGATTGATACCGTGTGGTGTGGAGATTAGAGAGGGGCCGGTCGTCCAGAACACGTTGAGCGAACGAACGAGTGTTGGGTGTAGTGGAGAGCGGTGTTCGGTCCAAACCTGGGCGGTGTTAGTCAGACGTGTGGTTGCGGTGTGAGCGGTTGAGCGGTGGACTGACTCGGGGTGGTTTTGATGCAGGGCGGTTGTCAATCACGACGGAAGGAGTTGGTGTAGCAGTCGGTGCTGCAGGCAGGAGGAGCTGGAACCATGTTGTCGAGCGAGAGGAGGTAGGCGCGGCACGTTTGTTGGAATGTGTATGTTGGTGGAGTCGGTTTTTGATCGGGGCCGCGGCACTTGTCGCGGTGGTGTAGGGTAGAATCGTTTGGAGGTCGGTGAGGTATTGGGGAGCGAATTGACGGTGAGCAGGGGTAGAGGTCTGTTTCGGCGTTGACCGTGATGGATGGAGGCACCAGTAGTGGTTTAGGGTCGACGGATGAGGTGGAGGTGTGGAGGTCGGGATTGGTGTTTTGTAATGGTCGTCGGGGGTCCCGGGGATCTCCGGGGTCAGCAGGTTGGTCATGGAGTGGCTGGTTTACGCAGGAGCGCACAGGAGTTGTGCAATCTCGCAAGTTTTTTTCTTGTGATCTGGCATTGGGCAAGATCGGTCTGTGGCCGCGCAGAAGCCAGTCCGGGTCGTAGTGCGCGTGGTTCCAGGCGAGTGTCGTGAGAGTGGAATGGGAAGAGAGGAATTAGGTCGGAGGCATGGGCGCCCAGGAGCGCCGCCGTTGTGACGGGACGTTGCAACGTAGTCGCGGTGAGCGTGAGTGTCGTAATCTGGTGCGGTGTCTCGCGGACGGTGGAAAGACGGAAAGGCGTCGAGCCAGATGTCCTGTGAGTGTAGTCGTGGTGGTGACCTCGCCTCCTGTTGTTTGAGGCCTCGGGTATTCGCGGTCCATGCGTTGGAGGATCAACACGCAGGTGGGAAGCCAAACGGCGGAGTGGTCCGTGGGGGCACGGTGGGAGGGACGCGTGTGGCGAGTCCGACGTGGTGAGGGTATGTTGGGGATGGGGTGGCGAAGTGCTGAGGTGCGGTTGGGTGTGGGATGTGTGCAGGGGGAGCTCGGCTCGACGGGGCATGACAGTGCTGGGCAAGATACCTACAGCTCCGAAGCCCATCAACCTGCCGAGCCAACGGTGAGGCCATTGTGCTGGGTGGCGGGGTGCTGAGTGGGGCGGGATGGGAGCGTATGAAGCGTGTTTTAGGAAATGGTGGGCGTGGGCAGCGAATTTTTTGTACGTGGCTTGGGTTTGCATATTCGAAGCGACGAGCTTTGTTTTGACGTATGTGACGGTTGTTGATGGGCTGGTGGGTTTCCAGATTGGAGAATCGGGGACTGGATCCGAACGTGGAGATAGTGCCGAGGTAATGGTCCGTGTCAGCTGTGTGCGCAATGCGGATCTCTTAGATTAGCAGGGGGTGGTTGTACAGGCGGTGGTTGAGGAGTGCAAATGTGGGTGGTGAGTCTGTCCGTCCGCAGAGGGTGTGGCATGTGAGTTGGGGTCCGGAACGGGAGGTGGTGCGCTGACGAGTGCGGTGCGGTGGAGGGGAATGCATAGCTTTCGGGGACGAAGAGCTTGGGGTGGTGTGGTTGTGAGGGTCGGGGGTTGTGTGTCTTGGTGGATGGAAGGGACTGCTGGAATTCATCGGAAGTGGTTGCGTCCGATACCAACGGGTTGCTCGTGCCGGGCTGCTGGTCCGGGGTCCCCGTTTGATTGTGTTGGGTTGAGTGAGTCCGGCCGTGAGGCAGTGGGTGGGCGGTTGGCGCGGGAGATGTTGAGTGGTGCGTGGGTCAGACGGGGTGAGGGATGGAGGCGTTTCATGGGCGGCTTGTGGTGTGTGGTGGGAGGTGGGAGTCCGGTTTGACGTGGCGTGTGAGTGGTGCTGGGAGGGGTGGCGTGGGTGAGACGGAGGAGTGGGGAGTGGGAGAGGAGGGCGTGGACTGACGGCGCGATGGTGGTTGCAGAGGGAGCGTGAGCTGGGGAGCCGCGGGGCGGTCACCGCCGAGCAGTAGTAACGCATGGGGGAGCCTGGCGCAGGCATCGTCTCCGCCTAGCAGCAGCGCAGCGTGGGGGCCGAAGGCAGGTGCAGGGTCGACGGGCAGAAGCGGTGCGAGCGGAGGGGCGACGTCGGCGGGGCCGGGGAACATTCCACGTCCGAGTTCGGGAGGCAGCGGCGTTCGGCCGAGCTCGGGAGGTCCCGGGACGCGGCCGCTGTCGGCGGAGAGCGTGGGGCAAGCGCAGCAGTCGGTGGATGCGTTTTCGGGGAACAGCAACTCGGGCGGCGCGTGGGGCGCTCGACCATCTTCGGCTTCCGGGGTGCTGGGGCAAGCGCAACCGCAGCTGGCGCAGGCTCAAGCTCGTCCTCGGAGCGCGGACATATCGCGGCCGAACCGGAGTCTGGTGGAGTCGGGCGGGGAGCAAGCGGGGAACGGAGGTGCGGCAGGCAACGCGGCATGGGGCAACCAGGGCCCTCCTCGGAGACTGGTATAGCGGGGCCGCGGGATGAGGTGTTTGATGGTTTGAGAGGCGGTGTGTGGTGTGACTAGTGTGGGTTGGGAGGGAGTGTGGTGCGGTGGTGCGTGAGTAGAGATGGTAGGTTGCGGGGTTTAGCGGGTGTGGGTGAAGGGGATGAATGGTGTGGACGACGACGGAGGTCGGAGAAGTGACGAGGGTTCGGGGTGGGTGTGGGTCAGGGGGAGGAGGCTCATCAGGTGTCGCGGTTTCAGCTGACGAGGACGGATTTCCCGACGTTGGGTTCGGAGAAGAATCCGGACCTTCGGCCACAGCAGAGTAAGCCCGGTGGTAGTCGGAAGGCGTGTGCGTGTGCATATATTGGGTGTGGGTTGGTTGTGGAGGGTGCGGGGGACGGAAGCTGAGGTGGAGGCGTTGTTTTTGTGGTGCGCAGGCAATGCGGGCATGGATCGCGGGGGTGCGGCGGAGGCGAAGGGGCAGCAGGGCGAGGAGAGGGGGCCGCCGACGGCAGGCGGTGTGCATGGTAGGTGGAGTGCAGGGGGAGGAAGTGTGGGAGGTGTCGGGGTCGGGGGGAGTGCGTGGGCAGGGACGGGACGCTGAGCGTGGGCGTGGTGGTGTGGCAGGAGAAGGTGCGGCGGCGGCGGGTCCTGGCGGCGGACACGGGGCCGCGGAGCGGGGTGCGGCGGAGAGTTGGAGGAGAGAGGCGGCGGTGGCATTCCAGGGGCCTCCTCCGGCAGCGGAAGGGAACTGGCACAGGGAGGGGCCGTCGGCTCGGCCGGGTTACGGAGGGCAGGCGGGTCAGGCGGAGAGCTGGCGACGGGAGGCGGCCCCGGCAGGCGGTCCGGCAGACGACAACTGGCGGCGCGGGGGCGGTCCGTCGGGGGGTGGGTACGGGCCTCCGCCTGGGCCCGGTCACTATCCGCACGAGGGGCCGGGGTTCATGCACCCGCCTCGTTTCGGTCCGGGGCCAGGAGGCTTCGGTCGCGGAGCGGGGGGTCCGGGTGGTTACGGACACCACGGGGAGATGTATGGCAACGCGGGGCCGTTGCTGCGACCAGGCGGGCCGATGCACGCGATGCGAGGGAACATGTTCCAGGGACCGGTGGCGTTCGAGGGGTACTACGGACCTCCTCCAGGGGCGGGGTACCAAGGCATGGAGGATGCGGAGAGGATGATGATGGGGATGGGCGGGGGGCCGTACGGCGGCGGATATGCGCAGCACAGGGGGCCACCTCCGGAGGCGTTCGGGCGTTTTGTGCAAGGGGGCATGAACCAGGGACCCCGGCATCCGGCGGGCGGCAACTTGCGAGAGCGCGTGGAGCGCGTGGAGCGCGTGGAGGCGGCAGGAGGGGACGGGTACCAGGAAGGTCATGGGTTCCACAAGGAAGGCTCGGACGGTCAGAGGGAAGGAAGGGGATACGGCGAGCGGTACGGCGGCCGCGAGAGCGGCGAGGGGCGGCGAGGCGTGGCGGATCGGGGCGCGGGCGGCGACGTGCACGGTCAGGGGCAGAGAGGAGCGCCGGGCGTGCACCGGGACTGGGGTGCGGCGGCGAGCAGCGACGAGCCGATGGACTTTTCGAAGCCGGTGTTCGAGGAGGAAGTGGCGTCGGCATCGCCGGGCGGGGCAGGAAGGGAGTCTCCCGCGGGCGTGCGGAGGGAGGAGAGGGCGGCGGGGCAGGGGAGGCGGGAGGAGGATCGGGCGGATGCGGACGAGGAGAAGAGCGTGGTGGAAACGGAGAGCCCGAAGGAGGAGGAGAAGCAGGTGGTGGTGGCGGCGAAGGAGGAGGCTGTGGCGGTAGCGACAAAGGAGGCAGTGGTGACTGAGCGGAGCGCGGAAGCGACAATGGGGCCGAAGCGCGGGGACGAGGGCGGAGAGGCGGGAGAGGGGAAGGAGCGGGGCGAGAGAAGGGCGGGGGCGGCGGTGGAGAAGGAGGCGGTTGCGAGGATCGTGACGAAGGAGGGGCCCGGGAAGTGGGAGAGGGGCAGCAAGCGAGGGGAGAGGCAGGCACGGGAGGTGATCGGTCCCGCGGCGCGGAACGCGCCGGCGGCGATTGCGCGATCTGGTCTGGCGAGCGGTTCAGGGCCGGCGAAATCGAGCATTCTGGGGAACGCGCCGCGGAGCGCAGGTGGCGAGTCGCGGGCCGGGAGCGAGGAGAAGGCGAGCGGTGCGACGAGCTCGGAGGGCGAGGGTGCAGCGGGCGCGGAGAGAGGACGCACTTTGAGGCGGCCCGAGAGCCCGAAGGCGGAGGGCGGGGGCGTGGAGGGCGGGGTTCCGGAGGCTAGCGCGGTTCAGACGGGCACTGTGCAGGGGAGCGGCGGGAAGGAAGGGGCGAAAGCGAAAGGGAAGGCGGCTTCGCACGACGGGGAGAAGGAGTGGAGGCCGAAGGTGGCGATGGCGGAGGCGAGCCCGCGAGGTGGCGCGGTAGGGGCAGCGAAAGCGGGGGCGAGTTCGTCGTCGTCGGGGGCAGAGGCGGCGGAGGCATCGGAGGAGAGCAGCGCGGAGTTGGAGGGCGGGGCGAAGCCGGGTTCGTATGACTACGACGCACAGGTAGTGGATTTTGTGACGAAGTGTGGTGCAGGTGGAGTGATGGGGAGGTCGCTTGGGGAGCAGTCGGTCGAGTGGGAGTGGAGTGGGGTAAGACGCGGCGGGTCGGAGTGGGGATGGAAAGCGGGGCAGGGGAAGGTCGGGATGTGCGTAGCGCTGGCATTGGCACGGGTTTCGCGGTGTGGGGCGTGGAAAAACGCGTGAGGTGATAATGACGCTTGTGGCGGGTGGTGGGTGGGATGGATGGCAGCGGGCTAAGATGAGGGAGATCGCCGCCCAACGGGCGAGGCAGTTGCAGAAGGAAGAGGAGGAAAGGATCAAGGAGCAAAAGGCGAAGGCGAGGGCGAAGCTGGAGGAGCTGGATCGGAGGGCCACCGTGTTTCCGGCAGCGGGTGGCGAGGAGGCGGAGTCGGAGGCCGCAAATGCGAGCGGGGAGGCGGAAGAAGGTGGGCAGGCAGAGGAGGTTGCCGTGGCGGAGGTAGAGGCGGAGGCCGTGGTGCCGATCGGCGGCGGCACGAAGCGGGTCGTGCGCAACGAGCACGGCAAGCGCGAGCGCGACAGGAAGGGCAACGGGAGAAAGGCAGGCGCGGGCGAGGCGGCGAAGGTGAAGGGCATCGGGAGCGGCGGGCAGGGGTCGGGCATGGCGCTCCCTCCGGCGGTGAGCGGTGGACTACCGTCGACGACGAGCGTTGTCGGGTTGGAGGCGCAGGAAGCGGAGGCGAGCGCGGCGCGAGAGCCTCGGCAGAGAGTGAGGCCCGAGAAGAAACATGTGGTGGCGAAGGGCGAGACGGGCGGCGCGGCGGCGGACAGTGCGGGGTGGGGAGCAAATGGGGGTTGGAGCATGGACGCTCCGTTGCCACAGGAAGCGGATCCGGCGAAAGTGAGCCATTGGGCGGCCGCTAGCGGCACGGAGGCTGGCGGCGGGGTGCGGAAGAACAAGAACAGCCGCAACGGGAGGAGCAGGCAGCGGTCGGAAGCGACGGCGGTGATGGCGGAGAGCATCCAGTTCGGGGACCTGGTGTCCGGGCTGCACATTCCGGCTTTCCAGAGCATGGTGGGAGATGCGGGGAGCGCGGGAGTGCAGGCGGAGGCGGGGAAGGAGGGGAACGTGAGCGCGTCGGGGGACGCTCTGACGGGGGACGAGGGGTCGGCGGTGTCGACGAACGGGGACGCGTCGGGGAAGAGGTCGCAGCGGAAGAGTCGCGGCGGCGGTCGGCGCGGGGCGGGGAGGAGCGATCGGGGATCGCAGGAGCAGCGCGCAGGCGAGAAGGCGCACGGCGGGGACGGCATGGTGTGGGCTCCGGTGCGGTCACCGAAGGGTGGCGGGGGAGGGAGGGCGGGGGAAGGCGGGCAGTCGGGGGAGCAGGCGCAGAAGGAGGAGGGGAGCTCCGCGCAGCAGCAGGCACGGGCGAAGAGGGCGGAGATGGAGCGGTACACTCCGAAGCCGTTGATGAAGCAGCAGGAGAGTTGGGAGCAAGGAGCAGGGGCGGCCGGGCAGGCCCACGGGCAAGGGGCGCTGGGGCCGAGCTGGCAGGTGGGCGGGAGCGCGGCGTCCGGGGGCGAGAACAAGCTGGCGGGGTCGGGAGAGGCGAAGTCGAACCAGGAGGCGAAGGGCGCGGAGTCGGGGACGAAGGGCGGGAAGTCGCAGGGTTCGTGGCGGCAGAGGGGTCCCGGTAGCGAGCGGGCGTCGGAGGGCGCGAAGGAGGCGGCGGGCGGGTCAAACGTATCGGGGGGTGGCCACGGGGATTCTGGACATTCCCGGCAGCGGGCGGAGCAGAAGGGCGGGGTCGGGCAGGGTCCGTCTCGTCGCAACCAGGCGGCGTCCGACCACGCGGTAGGCGCGGCGGCAGTGGGTGCATCGGCGTCGGCTCCAGATGCGTTTGCGACGGCGGTCGTGGCACCGGCACCGGCTCCGGCAGCTGCCAGTACGGCGTCGGCGGGCGCAGGTCCGGGTTCCGTGCAAGCATCGGAGAGGGAACACCCGGCGGACAAGAAGCTGTACCAGCCTCCTCGGCCGGGGCCGGCAGGCGGGCAGCGCGGGCAAGATCAGCGTGGGCAAGATCATCGCGTTCAGGATTATCGAGGGCAGGGGAACCGGGGGCAGGAGCATCGGGGGCAAGACTTCCGAGGGCAAGACTTCAGAGGGCAAGAGCAGCGCGGTCAGGATCAGCGCGGACAGGGTGCGCAGGGGTCGGAGCAGAAGGGGCAGGAGCAGTCGAGCGCGCCGCATTCTCGGCATCAGAACGCGCAATCGGAGGTAGGAGGTTGGGGCGAGAACGTGGGCTCCCAGCAAGCGCATCCTCACCCTCATCGTCTTGCTCATCCTCATGCTCATCCTCTTGAGCATCCGCCTCCGCATCAGCATCCGCATCCACATCCGCATCCGCATCGCAACGGCGGGGGGCATCATGCGAGGGGTCAGAACGCGGAGAGGGAGCAGGCGTCGAGCCAACAAGCATTGATGAACCCACAGTCACAGCAGAGAGCGCACCCAGGGGTGGCAACGGGGTCGAAGGAGGCGAGTCATCCTGCGTCTCGGGAGCGGGAAACGCATCATCACCATCAGCAGCAGCAGCAAGCAGGGAGGGGCTCCGTGCAGCACGCCGCGGAGGGTGGTGAGGCGGGGTCCAATCATCGAGGAGGGCGGTCGGAGGCGGCGAGGGCGGGTTCCGGTGGTCAGAGGGGGCAGGGCCACTGGCAGCAGACGGGCAGCGGCGAAGGACATCGGTCAGGTGCGTCTCGGGCGCATCCGATGGAGAGGGAGGCGGGTCAGTTCGGGCGAATGGACACGTCGAAGCAGCAGGCGGCGGAGGCTCAGCGCGTCCAGCAGGCGGAGCAGGCAGGCCACGAGCAGCAGAGGAGAGGGGGTCAGCAGGCAGGCCCGGGGGGCACGGGCAGTCGGAAAGCGGAGGGTGGGAGTTGGGAGGGAGCAGGGGACGGCGCGGCGGCGTCGCGGGGGAGGGATTACAGCCACGGGCGCAGAGGGCGTTTCGGCGGGCGGTCGGGGCCTCGGAACGTGGAGACGGAGAGTCGACGGGAGGCTGCTTCGAGCAAGCAACGCCTGGTAATTAATGCAACAGGGGGGGCTGTGCCCAGTGAAGTTGCAGGTTAGCAAGGTTAGTGATTTGTCATGCTCTGGGTGACACGCGGATGAAGGGCGGGGACGGCCGGCCTTCATCCGGGGGTTGGGATTTTCCAGTTTGGAGCGGTTTGTGGATGAGCGGGCGGGGCGCGGTAGGGACGGGGACGGCGCGGCGGGAAGCGGGCGTCCGCGGAGGTGTGGAGTAGGTGGGGTGGGGTGCGAACAGGACTAGGCGGTAGGGACGATGAGGTCGGCGAGGCGTGCAGCGCGCAGGGGCGGGAGAGGGATGCGAGTTGAGGGATGGCGTGGGGCACTTGGCGTGGTGAGGAGATCGGGGTGCGAGGGGGAGCGATAGCGGGGTGGGGAGGGCGGGAGCGCAGGAGTAGCATACGGTGGCAAGGTGCGGGGAGTTGGGGGGACTGACACGGTGGAAGTGCGTTTCAGGTGAGTTAGCGAACAGACAGCAGAGCCGGCGGGTCGGCGTGGCGCGGCGCGGAAGCGACGGATGAAGTCGTGAAGGAACGCGCACGGGATCGGGCACCGGAGGCAGGCACGCTGGAGCGTGGCGCGCGGGACCCATTTCCGGGGTGTACGAATACGTCGTGGAATTCCGGCGGGCAAGGAGCGCGGGGTCGTCGAAGGGCGGTTCGCGGGGAGGAGAACGCGGCGGCCCATGCTGGCACGGGAAAGATAGCGTGGGCAGAGACGAAAAACTCCGAGCACACTCCCTTCGAGGAGAGGGACGCGAGGAGTTGGTGCAAGCACACGATGGGCGCGTGGCAGCTCCGAAGCGCACCCGAGCAACGCGAGGGAGAGTTATAGGTGAGGTGCCAGGCGTCCGAGTCCCGACCGAGGGTGTAGTGTAAGAACTTGCGTGCAGAGGGTTCCGCGTGGGAGCATGGCGAGGTAGCAGTAGTTTGGGTTGGAGGGCCTCGAGCGGCGAGCGTCCTGACATTGTGCACCAAAGTGCGGAGAAGAGTGAATGAACATTGGGCAGGCTTTGGATTCAATGCAGTGTGTGAGAATGATTGTCTGGATGGAGTTTGCGTTCCGTGCGGTGGCGTGGTGTTTGTTTACGTGGGTTGGGTGTTCGCTTGGTTTTTCCGGGGGCGTGAGAAGCCGTGAATGCCGTTTCGTGCCGATCCCGGTGTCCGAACTGGTGGCGGGGAGGGATGCTGGGATTGTTGAATATGAATCTCGTCTTTCCTTTGAGAGTGTCCTAGTATCTTTTCTGTCATTCACACTCGTTATTGCTCACACTTTGTATTTTGATATGTCCTTACTATTGTGTTTTTGACATCCTGACTTGTGAGAAATGCTGCACTTGGCCGTATTATAACCATGGCTTGTTAGTTTTGCTAGTTTCAGGGCCCCGGATGCCCTCTCGTGCTGATAGGTGGCATATTGAAGTAGCACATATGATTGGATTCTGACTTTTGAAATACATGATAAACCAGGGAGCTACCTGGGTTGATCATCCACTCGTGACGACAATTATCTCCTCAGTTTCATTACCCTGACGTCGTATGTGTAAGTTCCAAATATGCGGAGTACAGTAGACTCGCAATGTGGTTATTTATTGGTTTCGAGGCATTTTGTTTTGTTAGAGGACACTTTGATATATCACAGGACGTTGAATGTGATTTAATGGTTTCGAGGCATTTTGTTTTGTTAGAGGACACTTTGATATATCATAGGACGTTGAATGTGATTTAATGCCTTTCTTTGAGTTTGGTGTGTTGAGCACGCTTGGAGTTGTTTATGGCGAGGCTGCATTGTTGTTACTTTGTAGCTACCAACTTATAGAAGTGAGTGCAGTTGGAATCGCTGACGAGATTCCGGAGAATTGCCAATGTGTGTTAAACAATTTTTATAAATTTGACCCATCTGGGTTGAATTTCTCTTCTTGGAGTTGGACTAGACTGAGATAAGGTACTGAGATCAATCATACCGGAACATCATATGCATGTGTATAATAGCACATGTGAAACATGATGACTGTACATTTTCGCCACCTATCATTACGGGTCGGGGAGAACGGATCCCCTCATTGCCCCCTCCCCCTCCCGACTGGATGAATGGGTGATGAAAGGAAGTCGTTCCCAGCGCACATTCCGTTCCATTTTGCACTATGTTCTTAATCAAGTCGTTCTCACGTCGTTTCACATTGCTCTAGTTTGATCATCAGAGCTTCATGAGGCTTATATTGAGTTAGGTAGGTAGCTCATAAAGCATCACTCTCCAGCACTGATCTGCTCTTTTATGGGCTTTCCAAAATAAGATTTTTTTTTGGGTCTAATTTCAGACATAAAGAAAAAGATGCCAGACGTAACACAATTTTTTTCATTTTTCCTGCATGTTAATGAATCTTCAAAGTTTTCTACAGTACGCACCTATTTAGGTCTCCCATGAAATGTTAACGCAACTTATAAAGAGATGGAGTGAAATTTAGGAGTATGATTGGCTCTTGCAATAGAATATAAGTTTTCTTTTATGACTTGATGAGGGTTCATTTAACCCCTCAACGCCTCTAGTTGTTTCTTGACCCTCATTCGATCCAAAAAGTTTTGCTAGTGATCCAAAAATTTGTGACTTGATTCACCGGTGGAATGCAAGCTTCACTTAGAGAGGAATTTAAAAGTTTTTTATTTTGGGGATTTCACGGCATGGATTGAAAACATATAGCATTTGATATTTAACAAGTACAATTAAAAAACAACTTTATTTACAATACCTCTTGACTTGTATTCCAAGTACGCAATGGTTGTGAGAGTCAAACGGATCCTGAATTGAACTCATGCAAGATAGTGAAGTTTTGAGCATGTTATGAAAATTTTGAACGAGTGATTGAACAAAAAATGCGCAAACGAGAGGCCCTAAAGAGTAGATTGCCTTACTAAAATTTTGAAATATGGCTAGTGGAGGAGACCACGGCTTAGACGTACTAAGGTAGGAGCACCCAATTGCAACCCTAGTCATTCTCTAAATTAAACCTAAAGTAGACAGATTTGCACCCAAACAAAACACAAATGCACCCAAATTAGACATGCAAGTTGACATAAAGGAACAAAAATTGTGTAGGTGGCAATTTTTGATTGGGTGTGACATGCACATGACATGGTCTTGTTGTTGCTTTTTTAGGGGTCTAGTGTTTACAATAGGTAAGTCTAGGAAATTGTCTTCAACAATTCATAATTTATTCATATGGTCTCAGAAAATTCCAAAAACAATGTTCCTTGCATCTGTATCCATTTCCTAACAAGCCCATGCCATTAGATTCTCAAAAGATCTTCCCAGTTACCACATTTGAGGTAAGTGTTGCATTTGGGTGCCTCTACCTTAGTTGCACATAACCGGCTGTACAGTGTTGAAGTGCAAGACCAATCAATGACATTGCGAGACAGCTAGGACCCAACTATGCTTCTCATACAAGGCTCAATCTACTTGAACATACGCACATACATTGATGTGGGGCTAGGTGGAAAATCATAGTTCTTCTTATGAATAAAATAATAATAATACTTTGCCTCCTGCTTTGGCAATGTTTGATTTTTTCCTCTCTTGTAGTTTGGATATCTAACCCAAACGTGAATTCAAAATTCCCAAATTCAATTTCCTCATAAGTATAACTAAATAAGACTAAGTTCTTACAACAAACAATCAAGATTCTACAACCTGCACAATTTACGTTTGACAAGTTGTCAAGATGGGTAATTCTATTTGTTTGATCTGGAAAGGCGCTATTCAAGCCTCATGGGCGTTGAGGGGTTAAGAACCACTTCATATTCATTTCAATGCTACTTATGGGACGCTTTATGTGAGTTGGGAGACAATTCAAGCTACCTACCTTAGGTAAAATCCATGTCCACCAACGTCTTCTTCATCACTACCTTGTCCATTTGATATCTGATAACCTTCGTTAACTAATAGAATCTTTGTGGAATCTTTGTCCATAGGTGCTACTAATTTAGAGAGGTAAAACTGTATATTGCAAAATCGCTTACAAACTGCGCTTGCCCTTGAACAGCTTGTTCTCAAATTCAGAAAACATCTCATCACCTAAATTGCAACTACAACTATATGTCACCAGTCAGGAAAACATACACGTTTTTCGTCATTATCATTTCCTACTTGCAAGTATTGAAGTGAAACAATTTCAAGGAGCTTCAGGACCTTCCACGTGGTCGAGACAGCAAGCGAAAATACCTTATTACCTACGATCTCGAACCAGACCTCAGTCTGACGGTTGGATCATATCAATCTAGCATACAAAACTCTCCCCTAATAGTGATCATGAATTGTCTTGATCTTCAGAAGGTCCTTGAAAAAATTTAAGTCGAAGAGTACCCCCAACATCCACTGGCTCCTTTTTGCCAGCATTAGTGAAAAATTTCTTGGTCCCGGTAGAGAAAATTTTCTTAGTCCCTGCAGAGAAAATGTGCTTAAAAGATCTCTCTCTTAACAACAAAACACATTTTTATATTTCCTATACAATAGGCCACAAAAAGGTAATTGCAAAAACTCTCAAATGCATACACTGCCACATGAACTACCCAAAGTCCATAAGTATTAATCTAGAAACTGCTTTGGTTTGCAAAACATAAAAAGAAAACATTGAAAAATATGTACAAGAACAAGACATGCAAAACTTCAGGAAAATATATGCAAAATATTGAGAATTTTTCAATGTTCAAGGACAAAGGAAGTCCATAGTTACACGAAGAGCCCATAAGTGGTTATATGTGTCATATACCTCCATACTAATAAAAAATTTGGAACCCTCTCGCTCCTCCCATTACCCTTAAGTAATTTGCCCATTGAACCTTATAGAGTATGACACTAGACCTTTTTAGACAATGTTTTTCAAGGACAAGTTTTGCGTAGAGTTTTTTTGTTTGTGGTTTTTTGAGCAACAAGTCTTTTTGTCCTGCTGTTGTATATTCACTTGTTTCCAATTCCAAAATTCTCCTTTTCAACGGAGCAAGGTTTTTAATTCAATAATATCAATGTTGTTACTGCTGCATAATACAGCTTGTGAATATGTGTCTTGTGTACAACTTGGTAGACCAAGATCAATATAATCTATTGGTAATTCTAGCTACAAAGTAATTACCAAAACCGATTTATGTTAGGTATCTGGTATTTTTTTGACTCAGTTAAATAAAATTGTCCAAATTTTTAGGAATTATGTGAAATCAACATAGAAACAAGATGGTTTTCTTTTCATGTAGCTTCCAAGTAAAGATATAGTCTATTTTTAGGTGGCTAAGTTTGTGAAGGTCCTCCAACATGAGAACACACCAAAATCAGATGAATAATTATTGTAGTCCATGATAATTTTGTGTTTCTTTTATAAATCATTATGGAAAAGAAACTTTAAAAATTCTAAAGCTTGTATGTGCTTCTTAAATTACTTAGTAGTGGTGAAATTTTGAGGGATTTCAGTCCACAAAAATTTGCAAAAGGTAAGAAGAACTAGTAAGATCCATCAAAAATACTGTGGTCCTAGTGCAAGGTGATTTTGGAGTATCAAGAGATTCAAAAATATTCTTTTCATAAAAAAAAGAAGACCCTGGAGAACTTGATTTCCACTTGGTGACACTAAATAGAATAAATGTTGTGGTTTAGAACAACACACCTGTAGGAATGACACGAGGAGGGGATGAGACTTCACCAATAGAATTCTTGTATGATTCCGACCCAAGTTTGCTTTGAATCCAACCCTTTCCACCATCATATCCATCAACAACAACCCAGGTATTCTTATAACCCAGTTCAGATAACGACCTTGCTATGATCTTGGCAACTCTCCCAGTCCTGAAAAAAACAAAAAAATCTCTTTCAAAATCAATTTATTTGAGTTTTTGGAAGATAATGTCAACAACACCAACATCACAAAAGGAGGTATTGAGCATTAACAGGGTTATTTCTCAAAAACTATTTACATGAAACGGGACTTTTGCTTTATCACAAATAAGCACTTGAAAAAACACCCTGTTCTGAAACCAAAACCTATTTACACTAATGTTAAATACTATTTACGTGGTACCCAAATGGATTGGACAACCTCAAGGTTTGTTCAAAAGAAAATCCAAATTAAATGGTAGAAAAGTTTATATGGTCATATAAATACATTTGGAGGTGTTTATTTCATCAAATTTTAGAAGTGCTAATACGATGTGATATAAGCATTCACATAAGAGAGTGATGATATCCTATATAAACAAAAAATAGCAAAGTTTGACAATTACTATCATTGTTACGAGATAAATCGTGTCCACAAGGATTATAAAATTTCCACATTGATTCATTTTAGCCATTGTTTAATTATTGTGGACACAATTTTTTTCCTAGTGGACTAACTATTTGAAATGAATTCAACAAGTTATAAGCAATGGAGTACGTACGAGTCAATAATGACAAGCTTTGACCCTTTGTTTAATTTCTTCAAAGAAGATATTTTCAATGCTGCAATCTCTGCCTCCACTTTGCGAACATCTCGTAGCTGTCCTTTCACTTTCCCTGGCAGGTCTTCAATTCTGTTGAATCGTGTAACATTTAAGCTTTAAGGATGTGCTATTAGAACCAAACAAAGAAAATAGCATATGAATAAATTAAACAACATATAGTGAAGTCTATCCAAGTGAATAACCTCCATAAATGAATAACAACTTCTCAATCCCAACCACTAAATGAATAATGTATACTTGCATCAAAATAGATCTCTATTAATGAAAGAAAAGCCTGTCTAAGTACATATCCTACCGTGGTCATACCTGTATTCAATTAGACAAGTTCTAGTTTAAGTACCTCAAAATTGGTGGTATTCAACTTACGGGATACTTAAGACCTTGTTCTTGGCATTCTTGGGCAAACTAGGTACACCAGACTTGGACTTTTCCAAATTAGTTCTAACGTCAACTAGAATGCAGTTTTCCTTAACAAGCAAGTCTAGTGCCTGAAGCGCAGTTAAATCACCTGCAAATTCAATAAAAAATAACGTCACTTGTGGCTGGTGTAACAAGTAAACAAACAAATAAACCTGTGCTACCTCCTATCAACCAAATACCACATTTGCATCAAGGGGGCAATTCACACTATGTCCCAATGAAATCTCAAAGTCTGATTGGTAGAGCTGAGATTTAGAACTTGCCAATCCACAATACGTCTCAATTCCTAATTCTTAATTCATTTTAAAATACCTACATAGCAACACCTTTTGAGAGTATTTTGGCGCCAAGAAAGTAAAAATTTGGTCAAGCCAAATCCCACCAATTTTTGAGAGATTTTGAGTTGAAGTGGGACTTGGGACATAGTGTGAAACGGCCTCCTAAGAAGATTGATAAAATCATAGCAAAAATTGTGTTGGAAGTAGAGTGTAGTTTGTAGTTTTTTTACATACCCTTGTAACCTCGAGTTGCATAAGACACACTTGAAAGCACTGGGGGTGCCAAAAAGTAAGCAAGGAGTAAGGCGCCGGCTCCAGTGGCCAACACCAGAGGATCTGAGGCGATAATACTCTCAAACGTGCTCAGAGCAAATGGCTGTACAGATTCGATATACTTCCCCGCCTGACCTGCAGCTTCCCCTGCTACAGAAGCAACTGTCTGGAAGTACCACAAACATCAGATTTACTATTTTTTAATATATTTGTAAAACATCAAGCATGAGAGCCTAAACACTAGGCAGCTTACCGCACTTGTCTCTACCCCAAATAAAAACACAAATATTCATATGTCTCTTTCCATGTGATTATCTATACGATCTTCAATTCATAATCCTCAATGCAAGCTTCAATAAACAATCCTCGTTGACTGAAAATTTTCAGAACCCTTTTCAACAATATTAGTTTGCCTAGAATCACATGTTACCATTCTACTATACAAAAGAAGCTTGTTCTTTGAGACGATGGGTCCCTAACAGCTAATATATTTTTTTCAACACACAAGTCTCTTTTTTCTAGAGCACCAGAACTATTTAATAACGCTGGCTAGCCATTGCCCACTAAGAACTAGACAAGAATGCAAAAGGTCAAAAACCATTTACAAAGGAACCAAAACACAATAGTAGGGACGCCCAAAGGTGCTACGGATCCAATGTTGCCCATTGATCATACGGTTAGCTTATGTACATATCATTGAATGTTCACAAGTACACCCTATTGGCAAAGAAGCAATTTTAGAATGTATATCAAAAAACCCTTGACTTTTCATAACAATTGCATATCCTATCCACATAAGAAATTCATTGATATGTTGAAATCCTATTTCATTTGCTAAGAAGTAGAGCACGTTTAGTAACAGGCACCATGCTCAACAACAAAAAACGTGAGAAAGGTAATGATGCCATATTTAACTAAATGTAGACTATTCACTTGATTCTACACTTTGTGTGCAAAACATAAGGAGATCTCCCAATGTTGAAGGACATAGGTCTTTGCAAGTTTTCCACACATATCCCAATATCTGGCACAGGTTTCTCATGATGCTTTGCATTTTAATTATTATTTCTGAATTTTGGATAGTTCTGCACAGATATCCGAATGTTTTGCACAAGTCTCCCACGATGTTTTGCATTTTGATTATTACTTCTGAACTTTGGATAGTCCAGATTTAGTTTAACCCCTAAAGGACCAAAGAGCCCAATATGGCCAAAGGGGGTGCTTGGAGGTGTGAAAGTATGCAAAAGAGGCATTTTTAGCTCAAATTTTGGTTTGCCACTCAAGTCCAAATGGAGTTGCTAGTTCTAGAAAAAATTCTGATCAGCTTGTTTTTTCTTGAAACGCCTCCTTTGCTCTAGATTCTACATGGAATATGGAGAATATTTTATTTTTTCAACAATTAGGAGAAGAATGTCTTTGGGCAAACAAAAGAGGCAACTTAGAGAGTGGATGGGATGGGTGCTCTCATGTCTTGTATTGTACAAAGGAGAAGTTTGGTGATGTGTCACTTTCTTTTTCTTGATTTGGGCAAGGTTTTTATAGCTCTAAAGTAAAGAGCCAGTGGAATCTAGCTACTTTGAGTGACCATATCTTTTAAAGTTTTTTTCCATTTGTGGAGTTTTTTTTCCATCAAGTATAACAAGACACAATCTCATGGGATCAGCCAGTAGGTAAATCTTTTTTTTGAGAAAATATTACACAAAAGTCCAAAATCCATAATTTGAACTGTTTCTCAAATTGGAAAACATGAGATTCTCAACGGTGGAGATTTTGCAGATTTACTTTGATTTGAAATCAAATCGGTTTAAAACATTTGATTTAGAGTTGGGTATAGAATGACTAGTTTGGATTATGTGATTAGTTGTTCAACTTTCTAAAAACTTAGGGAATGTGTTGAAGGTTTCATGTTGGAGGTATGCTAAGTTTTCTTAGCAAGACGCTTAGGGGTTAAGATACTTACGCTATGTAAATATCTTGGACTTGACCGTAACTCGGCTATTGAAGTGCAGGATGGAGATTAGGAATATAAGTTTGGTACCTTTGCAGCGTCCAAGACGGGTTTTGGATCCACACCAGCGCCTTGGAGCACCTTTTCCGCTTGTTGCTCCAAGTCTGTTGCAACAGGCAATGCAGCTTTGTAAGCGGAGTCTGCCGATTGTTGAATGTAAGGAACAGCTGCATCCACCCCGGGTTTCACAAAAGTGACCAATTGCTGCAGTGCATCCCTCACCACGCCTATTGCATTCCCTGCTGTCTGCGTCACTTGGGTCGTGACAGATTGCACCTGAGCAACACATCAAATAAAATATAAAATATATTACAACCCCTGCCCAACCAACGTTCAGATAATAAACACTAAACTTCAACCATAGCATGCACAAACCCTTGCTTCTGAGTAAGTCCAAATTGCACAGTAAGGAAGCAAAAAGAGTTGCCGCAAAAACACTCAAAACACCTCCCATTGCAACATGTTTGCTTAAACCCTCTTAGTCATTACCCTCAACCCTTAAACGCCGAGGTTTAAAATAAATAAATCTATAGGATAGAAAAAAGCTGTATTTCATCTGATTTTTTTTAGAAGTGATCATAGATACATGGTTCATTGTGAAAAATAAAAAACAACCTCACCAAATGCACTCATATTTTTAGGTGACCCAAATAGTGAGAAGATTCACAAACACAATGTTAAGTTCCATGTTGCCCTTCTTGCAATTTTCATGAGAAAAACATGCACGATTGACGTTTGCAACTTTTGGAAATAATATGAAAATGGGTAGGCACTTGTCACACCACTGAAGCACTACAGTAAAGGGCACCCACAATGACTAGCCCAGCGTTTAGGGTTAAATAACCTACCATAACACTTCATAGAATGTGATACTAGACCTTGTCAAATAACATTTACAGCTACACATGTCAAGTAACATTCATCATTTACAACGACAATTTATATGTGTACAAATATTATTGCTTTTTTGGGCGGCAGCAATTCTTTTTGTCCCTCTAATGTATATATTCCTGTCATCGATGGTGGGTTTTAAACCTTGGTAGCAAAAACAATCATTTGCTGGTGGAAATAGAATCTGGTTTCGAAAAGCTAAGATAGCCAAGGTTGTTCCGGGAGGTTTAACATCCCTTTTCTGGTGGAACCCATGAATGTTCTAATACTCCAGTAAAGAAAACTTGAAAATCAGTTGGGACACCATACTTGACTCACAGATTTTAAGGGATTACCAAACCTACTTAAGCATAGTGGGTGGTGATAAAATAATGATTTTTTTCTTCAGAAACAGCCAATTGCTGCTCTGATTTTGAAATCTCTTTAAGATTGAAATATCTATTTACAAATGGTATAGATTGTTCCACAACCAGAGCGTAGTGGCAAACCACATCCACCCATAGCCACGGTGAAGGCATAGACAAATAGTCTACACTAAATAGTGCATTTGGGTTGCCCCACACTAATTTCTTGACATTTTACTCTATATAAAAATTTATTGACACTACAAAAAGTTCCTTCAATAATTTACTGCAATAGACAATTTTTAAAGGACATGGCAACAACAACGACGTTGCGGAAAAACAAACTAGCATCGTCAAGGCCTTAAATTGTGTGAAATCCTAATATCTGGAAAGTTGCATTCGCCTCCAAGTGGTCGAATAATGAGTTGTAAGGTAGCTTTCTATGGTAAGGCAACGTAATTGTTAAGGCGACCTAAATACACTATTTAGGGTAGATGATTACAACCACCAATCACAACCTTGCTTATTTTTCTTCTTCTTAGGGTTGACTTCCATGATGATCCAACGTCAAAAAAGCAAGGAAACCACAAACACGTTATGGAAGCATGCATGACATTGTGCTAAAAATAAACACAATCAAAGTTTCAAAAATTGGAAATAGTGTTTCAGCAAGTTTCTCGCAAGAAGCACCTGAATTTTGGGAATCTAAGTTTTCCAGAGTGAAAAATGCTGATCACTGTGACCAATGCCAGACCACCATGGAAGTCAACCCTTACTCCTAAAATGTACAAAAATATGATTAAAAAGTTATAATTAATATCTGAGGTTTAGGTTGTCATTAAGGTAGAAAAGCAATTTGACGAGGAACAATCTCCTCATTTTTGTAACCATGGAGGAGGTATATTTTTCTGCACAACTCCACCCTTATTCACCAACTTCTTCTATTACTAATGAAACCGCCTATGGCAAGTCAGGGGACATGACCGTGACCTCTTCGAGCCTTTTCAAGGCCTTCCATCATATCTAAGGTTTAGGCAGAAATCCATGCCACAATTCCAATTCTATACATGCAAACATAACCCCTGAAGGATGTTGTTATTCTGTGTACAGACTCCCGTGTTGTATATGGATAGGGTATTTGGATAGCATATGAATTCCATTGGAGTTGTAAATTTCAAGACAAGTCATAGATATACTATTGATCAACTATGATTTTTTGGAGAGTATTTGGCATTTGTCATAAAATCATTTTTTTAAGTACTAAATGATTCTCAATACAAACGACACTTTTGGTAGACAAGAAAACACTTTTGGTAGGCAACATCCTTTAGGGGTTAAAAAAAAGGGAAAACTTCATGGACACCCCTAAAGTTTGCAATATTTGCATAGATACCCTTGAAATTTGCAATATTTACACAAATATCCTTGGACCATAATTTTTAGGCATTTATTTGTTGCGCTTGTACTTTCTTTGTGACCAATGTTAAAGAAGGAAATGTCATGAAACAAAAAAGAAGCAATGTGCACACAAAAGAAGAAGTGAAGTGGCATGCACAACAAAACAAATGCCTCAAAATTATGGTCCAAGGGTATTTGCGCAATTTCTGAAAAAACTAGGGGTATCTATACAAATATGACACACTTCAGTGGTATCCATGAAATTCTCCCTAAAATATATATATAGATCAGAGTAAACTTTAAGGTAAAAGCTGAAGCAAGATTGAGACTCACTTTGGTAAATGCCCCAGTGACATCATCACCAGTCAGAGCATTGGCAGCACTCGCATTCACCAGCACCGTCGAAGCCACAGTCGTGGCAGCAGGCGCCACCACCACCGACACCACCGTCGTCTCCGAACTCTGCTGTTGCTCCTTCAATTGCGACGAGCTGGCTCGCAACGACGACGACGGCGAGGCATCACGATTATTATAATAATACGGAGCTCCACTGGAATGGAAGAGCTTCGACTTCGACCCCTGCAGCAGAGTCGCCTTGCTCCCACAAATGGCCACCACTTGCATCACTCTCATCGCTTGCGCCATCTCTCCCCTTTCCCCCCAAACCTCAAACCCTAAACCCTAAGCCCGGAATTCCGCACACACAGCAAGATTTTCAATACGAAAACCTCTGCCTCTGGCTCTACATCGGCCTGAAATCACCTGCAAAATCAAAATATGCGTAGCAACTCTGTTAAATTGATCGGCCAAGTAAGCTGATTGAGGTATGCAGGGGTCAGATAAAGATGACGAGTGTAAAATGAGGCTAATTTTGAAGGCTAAGAGCATCTCCTGCATCACGTTAGAACAGCTCTTTGCGTGCAACTAGTAATGGTTTTTGCAATTCAAGTCTCCAACAACAATTGTATTTGTCAATGTGCTCAAGCGGAGCCTTTCAGGCTTGGTCAAATTCAAGCTTTCTCCAAGCCCCCTTCAGAGTCCCTGTCAAGCACTGTTCACGCTCCTATGCCAGACGTACTCTTATGATTTTGTTGCAAAGTAGGTGCAAACCCTCAAACCTTCCGGATTGCATGGGA
The DNA here is from genome assembly GCA_963920765.1 of Ulota crispa. Classification (NCBI taxonomy): domain Eukaryota; kingdom Viridiplantae; phylum Streptophyta; class Bryopsida; order Orthotrichales; family Orthotrichaceae; genus Ulota; species Ulota crispa. The sequence goes on from OY987242.1 coordinate 33,448,131, forward strand.
ACTTCAGGCCCCGTTGCTCTACTAGCTCCTCCCGTCCCCACCAAACCTAGTTTCCAGATGCTCTAACTAAGGTCCCGTTAAGCTAGCTGAGACTGAGAGATGCTGCTACTGAAAAGAGAGATGCAATTTTCAATTGGATGTCTGAGATTTAAGTTGTTGTTTGGTTTGGAAATATTTGTACCTTGTCATGATTGCGGTAAAGGTCGACGGTGCTGCCACGGGAGGCGGTGGAAATGTTTGTGAGAAGCGGCAGGGATGTAGGGATGCAGGGATGCAGAGGAAAGGCGAAGGAATCGCTGGCAGTGGAAGTGGATAGAATTCGGATTGGCCTCTTGAATGTCATGGCCGTAGGGCGTAGGGGATTGGGCGTAGGTACCGAGGTATGGTTAGATTGATACCCGGGGGAGATCGAGATTCACAGATATCGACGGTTCTCTGATGCCAGGGCTACAAAGGTCAGTGCAGCCGGTTTGGAACACATGAAGAAGTGAATTGAAGCACTGGAGACAACCACTTCGCATAGGGGGTTTCAAACATGAACTTTTTCAGGTGACTCACGTTGTTTTTTTTTTTTTTTTTTTTTTCTGTCCTGTTCATCTACAATAAAACCCCACGTGCCCGTGCCCTCTAGGGTGAGGAGGATATTTGGAGGGATGAAATTTTGTTGGTTAAAATGGAATGAATCAACTTCAAATCTAGTGCCGGGAGGCCAAAAGCCCTCATTGCGATTCACCTTGGTGATTTCACTAGTGAACAACAAAGTGACTCACCTTTGGAATTCACTCCTAATGTGATTCACGTTAGGAGTGAATTTCAAAAACTCACTTTCACGTTGCTCATCCTCAGGGTGTCTCAAATGCTCAGGCCCTCGACTTGTGCGCAAAACCCTACTTGCAAACTCACTGGTGTGTCAAACTTTGGGCGTGCGAGTGAACAAAAATAATTCACTAGTGAGTGGGAACCTGAGAGGTGAGAAACTTGTAGACCAAATTTATGTTTGAAGACCCTTGCTATATCCTCTTGTAGCCTAGTGACATGTTTTTGTTGACTATAAACCACATGGGAGGAAGTTTTGCATCAAGAGAAGCTTCCATGAGGAAGTTTGAGCAAATATCTTACTCAAAAAACTAGCCACATTAAATTCCTCCAAGGATAAAGCCTCTTATGGTACATCACCTTGTTATATTTGTTTCTTAACCCTTAAAAGACCATAGGGCATAATATATACGTTGACGCACAATTGTCATTTGCTACCAATAAGAAATTTTAATTTGGGATCTCAAGTAGCTCACTAGAACCATATTGATCTATTCTCCAATTTCTTTATTGATCTCACATGTAGTAGAGAGAGGTGTGAATCCATTCCAAATACAAAAAAAATATCCCATATTGTATTGGTCGCAAAGAGCCTTTTGGTTGTTTAAGGGTTATGGAGCTTTCCTACTTCCTTCTCTTTTTCTATCACTCTCTTTTGTCTCCCTTCCTTTCTCTTTCTTTCTCTTTCTTTCTCCTTGTCTGTTTTCCTTTTCTTTCACTTTCTCTCTTCTCCCTTTCTTTCTGTCTTCTCCCTTTCTTTCTGTCTTCTCCCTTTCTTTCTCTCTTCTCCCTTTCTTTCTCTCTTCTCCCTTTCTTTCTGTCTTCTCCCTTTCTTTCTCTCTTCTCCCTTTCTTTCTCTTTCTCTCTTCTCCCTTTCTTTCTCTTTCTCTCTTCTCACTTTCTTTCTATTTCTCTTTCACTTCTTTCTCTTTCTTTCACTTTCACTCTTCTCACTTTCTTTCTCTTTCTCTCTTCTCCCTTTCTTTCTCTTTCTCTCGTCTCACTTTCTTTCTATTTCTCTTTCACTTCTTTCTCTTTCTTTCACTTTCACTCTTCTCACTTTCTTTCTCTCTTCTCACTTTCTTTCTCATGCTTTCTTGTGCTTCCTCGTGCGCTCGTTCTCTCTCACTTTCTGTTTCTTTCTCCCTTTCCCCCTCTCTCTCTCTCACCCTCCTCCTGTGGAGAAACAGTAGTGGCAGAGCACTAGGGTTCACCGTTGAGCCCTTCTGTTTTTTCGAGCGTCGACGCTGTCGTCGCCCTCACTCCGCCACGCCACCAGACCACACCACCGCACCGCATCGCCATGTCAATTCCTGCACCACCGCACCCGTGATCATCCCCTGCTCGACAATCCCCCGCTTTCGCCAAGCGATTCCTGGCTTCTCGCAATTGGCATGGACCGGCTCTGCAATCTCCCCCGAGGTCAGTCCCTCCCTCCATATCTTTCTCTTTCCAAACACGCTCTCCCTCACTCCTTTCCAATCCGAATCATGGATCGCCTCCTGCGACGAATTGCGCAATTGCAGGGTTTGAATTTCTAGTTCGTGTGCTTGGAACTCTGATTTTGCTGTCAGCTCTCGACGTGCCTATTTTATTTTATATTATAGAGCGTGTTCGCAATTTAGTGCTTGTGGAAGCGGAAACGGTCACGAGGTTTGACATGCACATGAAAACTTAATAATCGAGGTTGTTGTTGTTTGAATTAGGTTCCGTATTGGCAAGTTTGTTGCTTTATTTTATAATTTTAGGTGAAACAATTCAATCGAAATGGTAATAGTTTGAGACGGTATTGTTGATGACGCCTTGTGTCGTCCGATTGCCGGTAATTTTGACACCTGACGTTTGTGCTCTTCTTATTTGTTTTCTCCCCCGAGGTCAGTCCGTAATCCCTCCATATCTTCCTCTTTCCAAGCACGCTCTCCCTCACTCCCTTCCAATCTGAATCATGGATCGCCTCCTGCGATGAATTGCGCAATTGCAGGGTTTGAATTTCTAGTTTAAGGATCGAGTGTGCTTGGAACTCCAGCTCTATTTTCAAAACTCGACGTGCCTGTTTTATATGGAGTATTATAGAGCGTGTTCGCAATTTAGTGCTTGTGGAAGCAGAAACGGTCAAGAGGTTCGACATGCACATGGAAACTTCACTTAATCGAGGTTGTTGTTTGAGTTAGGTTCCGGATTGGCAAGTTTGATTGACGGAGTTTGCCCTTGTTTCATAAATTTAGGTGAACAATTCAATCGAAATGGTAATAGTTTGAGACGGTATTGTTGACGACGCCTGCTGCCTTTTTGTGTGTCGTCCGATTGCCGGTAATTTTGACCTGACGTTCGTGCTCTTCTTATTTGTTTTTTTCGCACTTGGTGTACCTTAGTGAAAACTAGTGTACGTAATTCGTTCTATTAACACCTATAAGTTACCAATTGCAATTGAAATCCGACAAGCTCCAATTGGAACTTATGTTTTTTTTTAGCATTTTTGAGAACGTTCTTTTATGCAAAAATAAATCTTAAATATATATAAAATCTTCCTTTCTGATTCTAGTAATATAAAATACGTCCCCGTCTGAATTGTAGTTTCATAGTATGATCAAATATTGAAACCATAAAATTTTAGAACCTGGAGTAAACGCTATTCTTGTGAGCTACGCCAATCTTATCAGCTGCCTGCTACACGGAGGCCTCGATCTCTCCGTCCACGTAGTATCTCTGCTTTTCATGTGATCTTTGATTTTATTTTTTTATAAAAAATAAGCAAGCCGTGGCCCATCGTTAGTACATTCTCTGTTTTTTGGTTCTGTAATGACATTAAGGGTGCAGAATTATGCAAATTTGTCGGTAACATGAGAGTTGGATCAGAAGGCAGTGAGAGGATCCTACTTTACGCCAATTTAAGCACTTTTTTCTTGAAGGAGGAGTAGGTTTTCATTGAGAGGTCATTATATATAGAGCTCCGGAGAGATCACTTTGAGCGCAGGAGCCAACTTTACTATTCAAATTTTCTGCAAATTCAAATTTTCCTTGCACAATGTACGATGGCGATGATTTTTTTGATGTTGCTACCTGGAAGCCAAACTTTACTGGAAACCTGTTCGACATTGGATAATTCTTTCATGTTTTGTGTTTTGTTTTTGGGGTTCGCTGGAGCCAAATTTTCTGGAAATTCAAATTGTTCTTGCACAATGTACTGTACAATGGAGATGGTTTTTTGTAATGTTGTTACCTGGAAGTCAAACTTTACTGGAAACCTGTTTGACACTGGATGATTCTTTCATATGTCGTGGTTTTGTTGTGTGGTTTGAGCGCTGGAGCCAATTTTTCTGGAAATTTAAATTTTCCTTGCACAATGTACGATGGCAATGATTTTTTTTTAATGTTGTTACCTGGAACTCAAGCTTTACTGAAAAAAAATTAGTTCGAGATGACATGCTTGAAGGATTATAAGTTCCTAAACAATCATTTAGGATTTATTTGTTTGTACTTGGCAAAAAAATTGGATCTTCTAATCATGACTGTCTCATCAAACATATTTGACACTGGATGATTCTTTCGTATGTCGTCTGAAGGGTTTTGTGTTGGCTTTTGCAGGTATATGACTCTCACACGGAGGAACCATGCAAGAAATAACGGTTGGAGTAGCGAGCGCGGGTGCGCTCCATGTCCCGCTACCGAAGAACGGCAACGTGTCACCGAAGATGGAAGGGACCGACAAGGGGCAGAGGGGGTTGCGGTGGACGAAGCACGAGTCGTTGATTCTGGTAGCGGCCAAGAGCAAGGAGCTGGACAAGTCGCTGGACAGCACAGCCCGGGGGGTGGACGCGTCGGATGTGAAGTGGGTCACCATCTTCCAGTACTGCAAGGACCGTGGGGTGGAGCGAGACGCCAGCCAGTGTCGGAAACGGTGGCACAGTCTGTACAAAGACTACAAGAAGATCATGGATTACGAGAAGCTGCACGGGGGCTCGTACTGGACTATGACTGCGGAGCAGCGGAGAGAGCAGAAGCTGGCATCGAGTTTTGAGCAGGAAGTGTTTGAGGTTCTGGATAATTATTGTAAGAAGCTGCCTGCCTCTTCGGCCAAGGTGACTCCGGAGACGCCCAGGCCAGACAAGGACGACGTGGACTTGCCCATGGATGAGGATGAAGGGCGTGGTAATGCTGCTTCTTCGGAGGAATGTGGTCTTGGTGGCTCCACTGATGTTACAGGTAATAATTGGCTTATTCTTCTCACTGCTGCTGCTACTTTATCCACACCTTTTTGCGACACTTCTTTTAAGCTCTGAGCATATTGGCATAATGTGGAAACATCCTTTTAAGCAATTAAAGAGAATTTCAATGCTCTAAGTGATGTATTATTTGGATACTACGTGCAAAAGTTGCAAGGGTTGAGATGTTTTTTAGTAGAGAAGAATCTCAAATCAACACAAGTTCTGCTGTCGAAGTGTTCATTCTCAACATCAATATTTACTCATTCTGCAAGATTTCAGAGTGTCGCATTTGGGTAGGTATCATGATTAGGTGTGATCACCTGAAGAGAAATAAATTGTACTGATGATGAAATTCCCACATCTCCTTGCATCCAATGTGATTGAAAATTATTGTTGTACTGGTATGAAGAGTATGATCTCAGAGGTTGTATGATATGGACATCTGTAATTGCCACTTTTAGCGCTGAGCATAGTTCCTATCATTAGATGTGTTCTTGTTTGCAAATAAAAAAAGGTTCCAATGCATCCCAAGAATGTGCTATTTAGATACCGTATGCAAAATTTGGAAGGTTCAAGTTTTATTGGTAGTTGAATAAATGTCTAGGTAGTTTTCATTCCTTATCAACATGTACTTATTGTCTAGGCTTTTAGGGTTTTCTGTATGCGTGTCCCATTCATGATCATTGTGACCATATAAAGACTTCCTCATGAATCATGGGAAAACTTCTTTTTTATGGTTTTGTCCAAACGTTCCTGAGACAGTTCAGTTTTACTGAATTATCTTTGTAAGGTCTTTTCTATTGAGAGCGTGCCGTGTTTACTGTACTCATAGCTATCACCTCTAAAATCTTGGAAAATCTGTGGAAGTGAATAGATGTAATTACAAGGATGTACAACACGTGAACATGAAACCTTAGTGTTGGTATTAGGTGCAATTGCAGTCGGCTCTTTAAAAATTCACAACTTATTCTCACAATATCCAAATAATGCATTTGAAAGTGCAAACTTATCATTTTTCTCTTGCTAATAGGATCCTATAATTTGCTAGATGTTTATTAATATTTGTCATGTTTGAAACCCTTAATTTGACGGTTATGACGGTTATGGGTGCTGCTACCTTACTCACGAAGCTATTGTTCTTTGTCTACAGGCTGTCCCAAACAGGAAGAAAGCCTGACAAAGAAGAAGAAAAGGAAGCGGCGACCAGAGACGGTAGAGGAGAGACTGCTCTCAGCTTTGGAAAGCACAAGCAGGAACTTGCAGCTACAGCTCCGCCATGACCGGGAGCTTCGGATAGAAGAAGGGAAAGGCCTCATGAGCGTGCTGGACAAGTTACTTACCAGCGTGGCGCGAATTGCCGATGCTTTGGAGCTTCGTAAGATTTAGTCCTAAATCCTCTCACAGGTTTTCTCTAATTACACACTGAAACAGCCACAGCCCTCCCTGGGGGTGTGATAGTAAGGATTAAGAGCCCATGTAGTATATGTAGATATCAAATTTAGGATATCAAAGCAATTTAGTGTAAATTTGCTTTATACTGGAGACAGGGACTCCTCTCACTTGTACAATCATTGTATATCATTGTGTATCAATACTGTAATATTTAATCGGGTAGGCAAGAGAGCTCTAGAGAATTACTCTTTCACAGTTACAACAGATGAAAGCTTTTCTTATCTCTTTTTATTTTGAGTTTTATCAGGGTACTCGTATTTATAAGTTGTAGAGTATGAAGCCCCGGGTCTGGCTTGGCATAGATGGCCTGATTCTGTTCTACATCGATATGAGGAGCATGCTCTTCCTAATTGCCCTCTGGTGGGTATTCATTTGGCTGATATGCAACAATTGTGTCTTCTATGCAAAAAAACAGAAAGACGAAAAAGTAGGTAATGGAGTGGTCAGCCTGTTCTTTGTATGTTCTAAAACATGGGGTTGCGTTTTTACTGTTTTTTGTACAGATCTGTCAATGGTATACTTGCACTACTGAGCTTATGTTCAAGTCATACAAAATGTGATTTTTAAGTACCACTTCTTTTGTAGTAATTGCTTCTTCCTTAGAGTAATTACTTCTACCCTTTGTATTTTAGGCAGTAAATTTTCTTGCAGTTCTTAAATAAAGTCAAGGTTGGACACTAATTGCGCTTATTGTATCGTACAATCGTATGCTTTTGGTATTGTGCTTCGATGAAGCACTTCAATGATTTATTGGTCCAATCATGTGAAGAGTCTTCCCAATTCTGTACACATAGCTATATAATTAAAAGTATGCTTAGTTTCATGTGATAAAGGTCTGTTCTCACTTGCTATTAGTCTTCTGCAAACAGCGGTTCTTGAGGATATTTGAAACCTGCTCATTCACACCAAGGGTCAGTATTAGGGCCCGAGCCTACGTGTCCCCCCTTCGGGCAGGTCCGTAACAGCGACTCTTAGCAAAAGCAGACGGTAAGTCCCCGTAAAGTACGGGATAATTTGCGAGATACTCGTGGCGCCTTTTCTTGCGAGAAACAAAGATTTCAGGGTGCTCCGCAATTTAAGTGCCGTTCTTTGCTAAGGGAGGTTGTGGAGGTCCATTACGAAACAGCGCTCTGATGAAATTTGCACTACAATGGCCTTTCCGGATTTCTCTACCGGCGACGGCGGCGCGAGGAGGTTGCCCGTTGCTGGCGCAGCATAGCGCAATCTCGCCCCCTAAGGCGCTGTGTCTGTGCTTCAACTTTTCAAAGGTATGTATTGATCGATGTTTTGAGTTCAATGGTCATTGCTGAATTGCCTTTGCTCATCGGACATAGTTAGAAGCTTTCGTAGATTTTTTGTGCTTTTTGGGCCGACCTTTTTGCCCACATCGCTCAGCATTCGGCTGGGCATAGGCCGGAGCCCTCTCCGATTTCCGTCAATTTTCTTCCCCAGCTGTTTGCAGAAATTGCTGAACAAAGATCGCAGCATATGATTGGGCATTGCTTAGCAGAAATAGCTGCATAATGTTGGTCATCGCTGAAGAGACAAAGCCGCATATGGCTGGGTACAGGTTGTAGGCCTTGTAATATTTCCGTGCTTGCATTGAACACATGTTTGCAAAAATTGCTCAATTGAGATAATAGTTCCTTGCTCATCATGCGCGTTTAATTTTTTTTTCCTCTTTATGGTGTGGTTCATAGGGGGGATTGGGAATCATCGAAGTATGGAGAACCATTTCATTTCCGCTTCACACTCTGTCCTCACATTTCCTATACATCGCGAAATAGTAGACGAAGGGTTGTACACATGAAAACAACCCCCTCTCCAGACACACACCACCTCACCATCTCTCGTCAATTGCAAATCCTACCAAATTGAAGGCAACAAATGCAGTAACGACGATAGAGAAGTCATCGAGTGAGAAGGGAATTACCTGCACCCGTATTTGCAGAACCGTTGCGCCGTCCAAACGCAAGGATTCGCAAGAAAACTACGCGGACCAGCTCCAGTGAAAGGAAGAACGAGCAGAAACAAGAGCGCGTGTGAAGTAGCTGCGACGGCCCTTTCAGCAATTAACAGTAGATTGCAAGCAAAACGAGATGAATTAGAAAACACAAGTGCCTTTGAGCAAGAGACGCAGCTAGTGCAGAGAAGGAGTAGAAAGCACAAGCCACATGAAAGTCAGACATTAAGTTCTGCAAATGATAGACAGGATGTGTGAACGCCACTCCTTACAATCATGCTATTTGCCAACGTGGCACATGTTTTATCACAAATCATAAAAATAACAGCGTCAGTGTGGACGCATAGGGATTAGCCCCTTTGAGGGAACAGTGACCAGTTTTTAGAATAAACAGCGCTCCTTCATAGGGCTAAGTGAGAATCGACCTTAAGCTTGCTAGTATTTTAGTACTTGAACAAGGGTAACCTAGAAACCCACTCTTTCCTAGTTGTGCATAAAGCATGACCTCCACGTATGTGCACACCTTTATATTTCAAAATGTAACTGATCATCAAATAAATTGGTAAGTACTTGTCAAAGCCCAATACTTGTCAAATGCATGTCAAATGCTTGAGTTATCTAAGGTTTGCAATAACCTTTACTACCTCAAGTACAAAGGGAGGGGTGTGACTAATGTTATTCCTTGGAAACCATGAGCCTACTTGTCATCTATGGTTGTATGTACTTAAGCTATTTATGCAAATGTTCTCCCCAAGAATTTGATTTGTGGTGAAGTATTTTTTTAGCACAAAATTCAAAGGCTTCCATTGTCATTGTGTTCACAATGACAAAAAATAATTACATTACAAGAGGTTCTACCTTGTAGCATTGGTTCATTTTTTGATTAAGTACCTACTCAAACCTCTTCAAGCTAGCTTCTCTCAACGCAAAGCCTTATCCCTTGCAATGCAAAGCCAATAAAGCTTATGAATTAAAGAAGCTTTAATAGCTAGTATGCCATGTTTGCCCAAATTTGGACTTTTATTGCAATTGTGGACTTTGTATGTAAAACCAAGGGAAATGTGGGACATAGATATCTTGATGCATTCATAAATCTCCTAGTGTTTGCATATGGATTATTAAAATAAAGACTTTAAATAATTCCATTATTTAAATACTGTACATTAGCATTGTGTTATCAATGTTTGTATCAAGAGGGTGGCAATGTGTTAAGGTTATATGGTCCGCATGTAGACATCTAATGGGTAGCATGATGATATCTTTGTGTGTATTGAAGTTTCCAATTGTGTGCATTGCTAACTACTCAAATATAGTTGGTTTATTTTCTTCCCAAGAAAAAACGCTGACAAAACTTGATTTAGAGATTGTATTGCATATTTTAGCAAGCTATTAGCTTTACTATTTAGCACTAAGTTGCTTGTTTGGTGGTGAATTGAGGGGATAAATTTTGGTGTTCTTTTGTATCATGTATGGGTGGTTGTGGAGTGGGTGTATACTATTTGTTAACCACAAGATAAGTGCACTACATTATTGTGAAACCCATATGGAAATATTCTTGCAATTTCAAAAATTACAAGAATATTTTTCAAAGTACAGCAAATATTGGGGTGTTTTTCAAATATGCCCTTAATTTGATAAAAGGGAAAATTAGGAAAGTGCAAGATTATAAATCCAAGTGAAAAATTACCAAATTTCACTTAATAAAAAGGTGTTCTAAAAATGGCAAGGCTCTAAATATAAATATACCTACTTGTAAAGTATTGGCAAAATCTCAAACAATGTTCAGTTTTATAGGTTTGGAGCTAGCTTCTAGAGCTAAAAATACCCACAAGAGCCAAGCTTGAGAGCGTTTTTTGTCAAAACAATTGGTTGTCACAATCAAGTTGTTGCAACTTAACTTACAATCAAATTGACTGTATTTCAACATTGCTGCCCAAAGCAACATTTCCACCACTAGTAGGAGTTTTTATTTCTCCCATAAAACCAAGTGATTAAGCTTGAATCAGAAATACTAGTACGAATTGAATTGTAAACCTCATATGTCCTAAAACAAGTTTAGCATCTTTTGAAATTTTCTCTATACCTTTACCATTTTTAAAGAGCTAATTTAGCTTTTTAGAGTTTACATCCCCTATTCTCTTCTTTGTTCTTACTTCTTGTTACTTGAGGCAACATTTTCTATATTCGACACCATTCCATGAAACAATGACATTTACAAAAACACTTGGAAGTCAAGCACATAATGTGTATGTATTCCTTACCTTCATGCTTGTCCTTCTTATCATTATATTTGTATGCAACTATAAACTAGAGTGAATGTGAGTTGAAACTAAAGATAGATGGGGACACAAAGATCCCTTCCTACATCACACCCCTTTCACGTACTCAATACTTCATTAAATTCAAACTTTAAAATCACATATCACAAAATCTCTAATAATAGATTTAGAATGTATTGGTTTTAGATTGGTGGTAAATATGCAATGATTTTAAAGCAAGTTAATCATAATTTGATGCTTTTTTCAAATGTTTTTATGTTAACTCTTTTCCTAATTTGATTCAGGTCAAATTCTAGTGCATTGTGTCCTTTCTATCTAGAAGAGGCCTACTTGAGTTGAGGCAATTTCAAGCTCTAAAATGTGGTCAAAAGCAAAAAAATTGTTGGTAGAAGATTAGAAGTTGATGAATTTAATATATTTGATAATCGGCAAATTTGCACTTGACATAGGTTAAAAGCTTGGAGTTGGAATAGTCTCCACTTCAAATTTTAATGCATATTGTCCCCCTTTATAAACTTTTAAAGCATATAACTAGTTTTAGTTTTGAAGAAGAATTGATTACATGGGAAGGGTTTGAGTGAGGAATGGATCTTTTTGTCCACATCTCTACATCTAGTTCATACCATAGAGCTTTGTGAAAAAATAGAGGATTTGATGTTATAAAAAGGTGATATTGAAGAAGTCTTGGAGCCCAATTTGCAAATTGATGAATGAATGAATAGTCTTTAGCAATTTTGAGAAAACAATCACATTAGAAACATTCTTATACATTGTGTTCTCCATATTTGCACATTTGTCCAATACTTTCAAGGGAAATGCTATTTTGTAAGTGGGGATTTGTGAACCATGAGCCGTGAGCATAGATATTTTGTCAAAATAATAAATTCCACCTACAACCATGTACATAGGGCCTTGTAATTATGCATTTTGAACTTTTATCTCTTGAAAAAGTTATTGATTTTTTAGTTTTTCCATTGATTTTGAGCTCAAAATTGGTTACCGCTCACAAAAATCTTGGCTCACTGCTCAAAGCTCACTATTCTACGCTCACCAAATAGCGTCATCCGTGTGTGTACCCTCTCTCTCCACTCTATGCATGTACTACCCCTTTCTTCCATGTAAAATGACAAAAAGGTCACTAGAAGTTGCACCATGACACTCTCTCTCAGCCAATCTCTATTCTTGGTTATGTGTTCTATTCTTAGTTGTATTTTTCTATATAGAAAAAGGTTGTATTCTATTATTTATAACAATATATATAGGAAGTAATTAGGCGGACACCCCTCAATTGCTAGGTGGACACCCCCCATAGCCCAACCTATTAAATTTGAGATTATTATTATGCTAAAATATGAAATACAATCAAAGCAATACTTTAATGTATGTTTGTGTCTATAAGCGTTGCAAACATACAACATATATGTCTCGTTTGTGACACAGTGCCCCTAAAGGATCATTGTTCGTTTGGGGGACAAATGGGATTTTGAGCATGTACCTATGGCTAAACTACTTTGCATGATTTTTTGAAATTTTTATTGAAGATGGGGAATCCAAAGATGTGCATGGGCATCTAATTTTTATTCCAATTGATGCTAGGGAGCAAAAGTTATGCCCAAATAAGCACAAATTTGGGGACTCCAGGCAGCAAAAAAATTCTTATAAAAACTTGAATTTTTTTTAAATTCTTTTCTCTCATAGATTATATCTTTGTCTACATCTAAAGCTTTGATTCATTCCATTTGGACTAGTTATGAGAAAGTTATGGACAATCTTGTTTTTTGGGCAATTCAAGCATCTTCTTGAAAAAATAACTTATAAACTTCATTTTTGAATGCAAGTTTAACATTTTTTCAAAAAAAATTGTTGAAGAGGGTGAAATTTTCTTTCTAGAACAATCTCACCATTGGGAATATTACATTTCAATTCCATTGCAGGGTTATTAGCAATGTAAGTTTTTGTTCAATCTCATACCTGCTTCTGCCGTTTTTTTTAAAGAATGAAAGTTAATTATTTTTTGTTATTTTGTTTTTCCCAAGATTACCAACTCAACTTCCCACTGTGCAAAAATAGAATTTCAAACTTTGTGGTGCAAAAATTTTAAGTTAAAAAAGTTCAAAGTCAAATAATCTAATCAAGCAAGGTCCAAAAAAAGTTGTTTTTTACTTTTTAAATGCAAATATCTTCCAATCTGTGCGGTCAAAGTTCCTTGAGTTTTGTATGACACATTCTTATAGTAATCTAGTACAAGATCCTACGGTTAGACATGCAAAAAGAACGATTTTCAAACTTTTTTACTTTTTGCCATTGAGATGGCAATTTTGAGTGTCTTTTGACAAAATAAAGGCTATGGTCCTTTAGGGGTTAAACTAATAAATGAAGTGAATGACTAGTTTAGCTTGTGACCGTGTCACATATGAGGCATATTTGTTGTATGATTACAATGCTTGTAGATGCAGATGTACGCTAAAATATTGCTTTGATTTTATTTCATGTTTCAAACTTTCAGCATAATAACATTCTCAAATTTAATAGACTGGGGCCATTGGGCTATAATGGATGTCCACCTAGCAACTAGGGGTGTCCGCCTAGTCGCTCCCTATACATATAGAGAGATTATTAGATCATTTAGATGTTGTAATTCTTTCTTACAGCTTTGTTTTGAAAATCTTTTACTTTTTGCAGTTAGTCTGTTATTGAGTACTTGTCTGCAAGGTAAGTCTTTTACTTTCGCGAGGTTAGTCTTTTACTTTTACAGTAAGACTCGATTCCTGATCTTTTGACCTTCAGCAAAAAATTAGAGCGAAAAAACAAGGTTCCACGTAAGCCCTAATCCCTAATACAGACACCACTCGCTTTTACTTTTACATACAGACATCGTAAAGGACAATTTTGTCGTTAAGTGTATAAATATCGTCCGCCATTTCTCCAGTCACCACACGCAGATACATTTCATATACTGTAGCACAATCCTTTACTTGTTTGAATTGTTGCTTTACCTCGCACGGAGAAATCAATGCTCAATCACAACTAGCCAGATTCCGAACACTGTTCGAAAATGTAGTTGTAGTAGTGGATGCGCACTTAAGCTTAGCTGCTGCTTTGATTTCCAAAAAAGCATTGGTCGGTGAAGACTCCGTCAACGTTCCTGACAAACTGCAGACGTACGTCGACGGGCTTTTGGTACGAATCGGAGTTATTTGAATCGAGAACAAATTTGGAGGAATTCCATTTGCAAGCGAGTTCTGGTGATCGTTCGCTCGTGTGTGATGGCGCCCGGGATAATCGAGCCTGTTTTCAAATTGCATCCCTCATCCAGGTAATTCATGGAACCCTTCTTAGTTGGATCTATTTAAGGTCGTTAATCTTAGTTTTTTATAACTTTGTCTTATCCTTGTTATTCAATAAGGTTTCGAAAGAGTTATGCCTCTTTGGTTGGCGACCTGCAATGCATTGTTTGGTAAAAACATGCTGTGAATTCATTGGATCCATTGTTGTAGCCTTTGTCGTTGATTCCAAGACTTTTTAGAAAATGAACGTGTAAAGCTCAGAGCAAACTTTTAACAACGGGCTGTGAATCCATCGGATCCAGTGTTGTAGCTTTTGTCGTCGATTCCAAGACTTTTCGAAGATGAACGTTTAAAGCTCATAGCAAACTTTTGTGTTGTAAATATCCCTGTGTCATTGAACATGAATTCTTCATGTTTTCCTTGTGGGTTGTTTAACATTTCTGTTTATTTGTTCTGTAAATTTTCCCTCTCTCACATCACATTTTCCTGTTAATACTCAGGGAATTCATATCATATGCAAATCCCTGGATGAGAGTTTGGTGTGAAGGATGTGAGAGGGATTTGTTGCATAATCTTTGTTAGTAATATTACTGACAAACTCTACTCTGTCCACGATAATGTGAAAGTTGAGCTTAGTTATATCATTATAGCAGTGTCATTGCTTCTGTTTATAATCCTCGTTCATGGCGTTTAGGGTTGTGAGGGTACACAATCGCTTGCTATTTCGATGCGATGCATGTGTGAGCCGTATCTGCGAGAGCAGTCGTGTAGAATGAAAACTTAAATGAACGAGAAATCATTTGATGACGATCACGTTGTTTCATGGCACAAGTGTAATAAAGAATGCTTGAAAATATATACGACAGCAGATCGTAAAAATTATGTCACGCTGCATTGCACTGTGGACTTTACAGAATTATAGCAATTATTGAACCGTCAGACGCCCGGTGATTGCGCCTTTATAATTATATGGTAGATTATTCCGTTGCCTCAAATAAAAGCAGCTCAGTCTCCTTTGGTTCGGAGTTGATACATAATCTTGTTTTTTGTGCTAAATTGTTAGTACTTTTGCATCACCAGATCTACTGATCACCGCCTGTATAAGTGTTAGATTATTCCGTTGCCTCAAATAAAAGCAGCAGCTCTCCTTTGGTTTGGAATTGATACATAACCTTGTTTTTTGTGCTAAGGTGTTAGCACTTCTGCATCACCAGATCATTCTACAGTATGAACTTAATTCAGATTCAATTCAGACTTAATTTAGTCCCGTTTGATTGGTTCTTAGTGTGTGTCCAACATGCTAAAATATGACTGATATGGTGATTGGATCAGGTGTGATGATATCATTAGACCGCAGACTTCAAATCCTGCTGTGCCAAAGGACCAGGCCATATTCTCCACGGATGAAAACTCAGTCGAAGCAGCAACCTGCAAGAGAGAGTGCACGTCTACTCAAAAAAACGATGACAAGAACAATAATGGCCGGAATTTCAACGACTTCACGGATGACATCCAGGACTACATCTTGGCGAAGCTTGAGTACAAGCAGTTGTTTCGGTTGAAAGCAGTATCCAAAGGGTTCAAAGCCCGTGTAGAGAGTGACGAATTCAAGTGGAACCGAGCGAGTCAGCGTCCCAGGGAGGGACTGCTCACAGCGCTACATTTCACCGTTGGCCGGGATAAAATATGGCGATGCGCTGGCTATGACTTGGACACAAAAGCATGGACAAAGTTACCGCCCTTTGCTATGCTCCCATGCCTGGATAACAAGCTGTTCAAGGATCATTCAATTTGTGGAGACGGTGGGCTTCTGTGTGTCTGCTTCCGCTCCATCACAACGTCCTCTTCTCAGAAATATTTTCAGCAGAAGATGGTTGTATTCAATCCTCTGACCGGGGGATGGAGGGAGCTGCCTCAGCTGAACCATCCACGAGATCCGGTGCTTATGCACATGATTGTTGCTCCAACTGGAGATTCATTCAAGGTAATTGTTGCTGGTGGTGCCAGGGGAATCGATGAAGATTTCTCGCAAACCACAGAGGTTTTTGATTCTCGCACCTCCACGTGGACGGTCACCGAGGACATGCCCGAGCCTGTTTTTGGCCTGAATGAGCATCAAACCGGTGCATACAAGGATGGTCTTTTGTATTGCATTGTCTTCATAAATGATGAGCAAGGCAGAGGTATTCTGTCATATAATGTGGATGAGGGGAAATGGTTGTCACATCTGTCTGTCCCATTGCTGCATGCAACAAACTTCAACGTTATGCAAGTGGCCAACATCAACGGAGAGATTGTTGTCTTTTCAGAGGTTGAACTCATTCCGCGTAATCCACAGAGGAGTGAGAGGACTGTTGATCAACGCATCGACATTCTGGAGAAGGTGCTGGACATCAGTGAAGAGCAGCTTGCAGTAGGTCAGTGGTCGAACGTGATTTCAAAGAGAAAAGTGGGCAGTCAGATAGGGCTTCAGGTTTACCCGGAGTATACTTGCATACCGTTTGGGGATGGGAAGCTGTGTTTATTTAACACCATTCGCCATACGGGTTTAATTTATGATATGTCCACTGGGAAATGTACTGGGAGCTTGAATCCACCAACTTGGGATAGAGGTGGGAAAGTGAATTTTTACACCTGCAACCCTCCTACGTTTACTTTTGCGCCGAGCTTCGAAAGCAACCCGGAACTGGAACTTCAACTTCCACAAGGTTTGGTGAAGGGAGTAAGTTTTGTGTAGAGTTTTACTTTTTTTCCGTGCACTGGACCACCTGCCCATCTCTAAGAGGTTTTTGTTTTTATTCAGAGCGGTTCTTTTCTATCCCCATGATGCCCATTTTTCCTCTGATCAGGAGCATCCATTTTTTTCCCAAGGAGCAGCGCAACTCTTTCCGACTAGTAGAGCTCTAATTCCATGTTAGTAGTGTTGTAAATAGCTGTACATTACAGTACTGGTTGCTAAGAAATGAGTCAATTTTGGAGTAGTTTTCATTCGTTGAACCATCATTCTACTTCTGTGCAAAGAAACGTTGCAAATGATTATTTTTACGAGCTGCATCTATTACTAGACAAGATATCTGATGTAAGGATCGATTCCTGGTTGAGAACGAATAAACGACTTCTACAAAATAGGCCACCCCGGTCCCCACGACCCACGTGACTCAGTTTTGTTTTGAAATTACAGAAAAAGATTTAATGTTGCTTGTTGTGCTGAAGTCCTTAAAGCAAACTTCAGCTCTTCACAAAAACTGTGAAAGGTAGATATCTGTGACACAGAAAATAAGCTAACTTTGGCTTGTCTAGATTGAGTTCCAAAATGATTGCCACGTGTACATACGCACAAGATTGGGTTCATGAGCAGGATTAGGTTTGTCTACCTTTGTGAAGGAACTTTAAAAAAAACTCCCAAAGATTACAATAGGGTGTTTTTCTAGAAGGTAAATTCTTTTAACTATTAAATTGCCATTTACTTAATCCCTACAAGACTGAGCCCTTTTTTTTTGTGAAAGTCCCTGAAGCCACTTCTAGGGCAATGAGTAGAAAGGTAGAAAAAAATGTTTCTCTTGACTATCCAGCCATAGGATCTTACCCTAGACTACAAGAGATACTTGTGGGAAAAAAATCAGCTCATTTCAGATGGAAAAAAGTGAGATATTGACATCTGAAGTGAAAAAAAAAAAGTGTTTTTCCTTCATGTCCAAAATTTTTAGAGGCATTTGACCACCCTATAATAAACATATATTCTCCACAAAGTTGAGATTTTATTGATCCATGAAAAAAACCAAGTTAGACAAGTGTACAAGAATTTTCAAATGAATAGGAAGTGCAGAAAATACTCCAAAAAATCTTTGAATGCTTGAAGGTCCTTTAAATTTGCAAATACACTAGGCAAGATTGGATGCTTTATGTAAAATTCAGATATTTGAACTAATGGTCCATTCGCACTTGGACTTACGATTTCAGAAGTAACAGTGATTGAGGTACTTTGGGACATGTTTGTTCACACCTAATGGCAATATTAGTACCCAATCCTAGCTAGTTGCCTTGGGGGCATTTCCAGCAGTGCGTAAGTTGGAGAAATACTTGGGAAAGTGACTGGAAATTAGGGGATCATTAGCAAAGTCACTACAGCTTAAAGTCTTGACGGAGATGTACATTTGAGGGATTAATAGACTGTTAGGAACGCCTTTTGCTAAATTAACCCCTGGGGGTCACTTACAAAGCAGAGCTTTGAGAAGGCGCGCATAGATAGGAAGATGACAGCGCAAGAGAAGAAAGCACTACAATGGAGGAGAAGTTTTGCAAAAAACTTGAGAGTATATGTGAACCGACCTCTGTGCCATGATTACTTTTGCCAGGCTGGAACTTTTGATGAGACATACCTGAAACCCTATGACCAATACTATGAACACCATAAACTTAACCCCCTCTTCTCACTGTAATGCCAGCAACTTTCAAAGTCAAATCTATTGTGCCTGATTTTCTAGGAATAGTGATTGGTTTTAGCGTTAGAGATTGCTCTTTGTTAGTGCCGAGTGCAAATGGACCATAAGCTAAATGGAAAAAACCAAGGACTTTTAGCCCAATACAATTTAGGAAAATAAAAATAAAAATAAAAACATAAACAATTCAAAAAATTAAAGTATCAAATTTTAAAAGGGACAAAAGGAACAAAAGGTAAGGAGTCCTCCAAGAGAGGCTCCTTTCACTCCATCTCCTTTGCCCAAGTGTCCACACCTTGTGCCCATAGAGCCATAGAGGCTGACACTCTTCAAAGTCAACACCCACTTCCAAAGGAGAGGCCTTGCCAAAACTTCCCCTTCTTGCCAAATTTTGATAATTTCTTGCATAACCTCTCTACTATATATTAAAATGGAGAAAATTTAAATACCCACATAAATTTTTGAATTCCCCACTTTTAATAAAAGTTTCAAAAAATCACACAAAGCATTTTACAATAGGTACATGCCCAAAATTCCATTTGTCAGAAAGGGGACAACAGTCGTTTAGGGGTTAAGGGGCTGAATTTTGACCTATACTGCGGACCAGTATTATTTGGTTGCCATTCACAACCCCCTATAAACTATAATCAGTAACAAAGCTCTATCAAAAATCTATAAAGTACTTAGATGGTACAATTAGAACAAAAAAACCATGACGGACGTAGACGGAAGTAGAATCAAAATCCTAGTGCGAACAAGTAGCCTGGTCTTTTGGAGAGTAAAAGTAAAAGAACTCTCAAAAGTGAAAGGCAGTGCTGGTTTGGCACGTGCTTCATGGATGAAAAGAAACGACCGATACGAACAGGATGGATGAAACAATGTTTTTTACTTTTCCTTTGACTCCGTTTTCCATATAAATAGATCACCCACATGGAATATTGTACTTTCAGTTTTCACATTCCTTCTCACAAGTTTGAAACTTTGAGACCACGCTTACCTTCCTAAGCAAATAGTGTGTAACATTTTTAACTTAGAAACGCTTGTTTCTGGTTCGGCAGTTGACCCCAATTAATTAGCGATCAATGGCCTCGCTTCACGATATCGTAAACGGGTCAAGTAATGGTGGTTGTGAAGAGGCCATTGCAATGGATGGTTTTGAAGTTGTTGCTTTCACTCAAGATCTTCGAGAGGAGTTTGAAGATGTCCTGGGAATTGGCCATATTATTGAAGAAGATTTTGGTTTTGTTGAAGATGATGGAGACGAGAATGGTGAACCCATTGAAGAGTTTGAGATTGTTGAAGATGTGGACAAAGACTACCTCCTACTTCAACTAGCATCCCATGAAGAAATTGAAGTTCAATGGCTTGTTAGAACTATTTTATGTATGTTATTGTATAAAAATGTCTTGGACAATTGCCATGTTGATGTAAAACAAATGGGGTTAGAATGATATGCCAGTTATTTATTGATTTTTGAAAAAAAGCACACTGGCCCATTTGCATCCAAAAAAAATGATCGACTTGAGCCATCATAGAACATGGCCTTCTAGTTATCAACAAATGACAAGATTGCAAATTTGTGGTTTTAGGATTTACCGTAATGTATAAATGAGTTGGCTTGTATCATTGCCCTAGCTATAAATGAAAGAAACCCCAAGCAGTGCTTTGTTCCTCATTTTGTTTACGCTTTTGAGTTGTGTCATTTATCAAGACAAAATCACATGTTAGGTTTTGGTATGGTAGACTCAAACCTGTTGTTGATATTATTTCATACGCACTGCGTTAAGAGTTTTATTTTTACCACAGTTCACTTTCCTATGTTTTTGATGAAGGAAAAAATGTACAATATGTCGTTTTTATGTGATAGTTACTGAGTCAGTTTTGAAGAAATACATGCGAACATTTTTTCATTGAAGGCTTTCAAACAATATTAGTAACACCACTATCTACCCAATCAATTGATCCTAGTATTTATTCTTTGTTTTTTTCTTCTGAACAACGAACATACATTGAAATTCAAAATCATGTGGTTGTTCAGGTGGAAGTAAAACAAAACAAAGAACCCAACGTGACAACAACCGTAATTATCTAGTCTAGTGGATACTAAGGTCGATTTTATCCTACTTTTACTAATTCAAGAACAACGCCACATTGCTACGCAAAATGCTCTACCGTGTAAAGCACGTCATGCCATGCCACTATGACTAGTGTAATAAACAAAAGTTGTTTTGCTTGTATTTGGAATGGATCCACCCCGTTAATGTAGAAGCACCCATAAACGTGAAAATAAGGGTTTCGGGGTAGGAAAACCAATTGATGAACTTTGAAAAAAATAGTGTTAAATTAGGAAGAGGGAACCAAAAATAGTGGTATCAATTTGAAAGTTCCAATTGCAAGCATTTGTTCACACAAATTTTTCAAAGTCCAAAATCATTGAAAGTGTATAGTTTTGTGTAGGAAATGTTTTTAGTGTGTTCATATGCTTATAATATTAACTTGAGGAGTTCTTAAATAGTGAGATGGGGCACTCAAAACCGTCATGGTAGTCACCCAAAGCCATCACTTGGTCACCCATAACCATTACTTTGTCACTAATGACCAATTTTTTTTAATTGCTAGTCACTAACATCATTGACGCAAGTAGGTATTGAGGATGGGGACAGTAACAATGAGGGGTGCTCCTACCTTACTACATTTGAAATCATCCCTTCATAGGTTCCCTTTAGGAGAAGTTAACAAAAAATGGCATGCCCAAGCTGCCCCTCCAACTAAAATTCATGTGTTTACCCTTATAACTTTTGAACCATAAATCGGGATTCAATAAAAACTATTCTCCCACGTAAATCTTGCAAAACTCCACTTTTGAAAAAAAATTTATAAAAGTTGATCATGAATTGTAATAGCCTGACCCTGCCCAAAATCTCATTTGCCCTCAAAGGGACAAATGATCTTTAGGGGTTAATAACTCATCATTCAACATTTGAGATTTGGCCTTCTAAAGATTTAATTGTACTAGGAGTCAAGGTTGATTTAGAGCAACCAAGCTTCAATTCTAGATAGTCTTTCATCAACTGAATCTTTCATGGTCAACTCAAAGGTCTTTACATTAGAATTTTAGCGTTGAAATTTTGAAATTTACTTTACTGCTCAAAAGGTAAGATTTGAAGTGATTTTAACTCCAAAAAGTAGGTTTGTTGATAATGGATGCCCATTCATTTCCTAAGACCCGTTGTCAAACTTGATCAAAACGTGGTTTTTATAATAAAAATACACATCTTCTTTTTAATTGAACACTACAATCATTATGTGGGAACTATGTCCAAAAATGTCTTATTTGATATTTTTTATTCCTTCTTATTTGGAAAGTACAAAGTTTGTAACTATGGCCTCATATCAACCTTCGATTGCTATGCATTTAAATATGTAAAAAATATCACAAAAAATAAAATAAAAATCACAATTATATTCATACAAAAATAAGTATTGATTGTTGTTGAAGCGGTGTTATACTAAATTTTGGATCAAGCAACCCTATGTTTTTTGATGGCCGTGACTCCTAAAGAACATTGGCCCTAATCTTTACTATATCAAGTCAAAAGGTATTCTTACTTTATGCAACTTGGGTTTTCCCTCAAAACTTGGTCTCAAGTTTCAAGAATGAAAACTCTACAATTTTTTGTAAGACATTTTGGTGACTATACACGCATATGTTCAACAAGGAGTTTCAAAGCTCAATATATTTTCTCGACAAAATCTGTGTTTCTCTCCACCTTGTATTGCAAGTGAAACATACTAATTTCTCACTATAGATGGATTTTGAGGCTGGTGTTTTGTCTTCTTGTTTGATTTCTCACTCGAGAGAGCCCATGCTTGCACTTTTCTGCACCTTGCTTGCTAGATACGCAACACTATCTGGAGCTAAAGTGCATTGGAACTTGAGAACACCGAGATACCAATATTTTGTCAACCATTGGTTTTTTCAACCATGGCCTGATTTCTGCAGACAGAAATTGCTGAGTATTAGTTGAATCTCCAGTGCAGGAGATCTGGGCCTACAGCCCTACAGACAAATACACACCATTAGATTTTCAGGCACCAATTTTCAAACGTCGGTGCTAGAGAGGGCAAGATATTCCAGCCCATGATAGCAGGCTCGGTTTACTGCACATATGTCAATGTGGTACGTCGATGCGGGCTGACGTTAAATGACATGCAGTTACGTGGGGGCAGAGTAGAAAATTTCAGCTTTTCACCCGCCAGAAAATGTGAGAGTTTACACATATATCACCCAAAGGCATGCTTGTTACTGTACTGCGAGCGAGTTTTTGCTATTGGACATCACATGCGGACGTACAAAAAAGATAGCATGGATGGATGTGTCCACTTCTTGTGTTTTTCAGGTCATTTTAGGGTTTTTGACATAAAAATGGAAGGAGGAAAATTGTTATTTTTCATTTTTAAGACGTGATATGACTTTGAATCCACATTTTGACTTCATGTTGATGTGTGTCACTAGCATTCACGAAGTAAGTTTTTTTATCAATTTGTACAATTTTTAAAAGTCAACTATGAGTTAACTTCATTGATCGGACCATGACCTCAATCGGGCACTACGGGCATACATGCAGGCAAGCAGACGAGCGGCCCAATGTGACAACGGCATGCCCAAAGGTTGAATTTGGGAATTTTGAATTCAAATTCAGATTTAGAGATCTTGATTATGTCTAAAATCCTAAAAGAGGATACCATTATAGGGGCAAATTATTAATCTTATCCTAGTTTGTAAAGATGATGAGATTTTGCCACTCCAGTCCCACCCTATGGTATGTCATCTAACCCCAACTCGTCAATGTGGGGTCAAGGTGGAAGAGCTATGATTTTTCACCCATAACATAAATGTAAAATTTTACATATTTATCATCAGGAGATTGAATCAGGAAATTTTGAATTCTCATCTCGTTTTGAAGATTAGTTATAATCTAGAACCACCAAGGAGAATATCAATGAACAACGCCAAAATAGGAGATAAGTTATTACTTTTACACGTGTTTATAAAAAACGATGAGCTTTTCCGCCATGGCCCCACATTTCACGTAGGTGCATTAATTGAAGCCATGATAGCATGGTTAGGGTTAGATAGCATGGACTTCTGTGGGGCCAAGGTGGAAAATATTTGCTTTCTCACTCGCCAAAATATGTAAGAGTTCAGATTTTTACCATCAAGAGACAAAATTTGGGAGTTTTGAATCCACAATTGTATTCCAAGGCCGTGATCTAATCTACAACCAGAGAGGACAACTTGACCAACTTTAACCCCTAAAGGATCAAGGAACCCACCTTGGGCTTTATGAGAACTTGGGCAAGTTCTATTGACTTCATAATTTGGAAATTTTTCATGAGTTTTTTAAGATAGATGCTACTCATCGTAATCTACATGGGAAGTTTTATTTCATGTCATTCTGATAAATAATGCAAAAGTTAGAAGGTTTTTTCAATTTCAATGTCAAACTAGGCAACAAAAAATATATTCTAAATTTTATTTAATTTTTTTATAGAATTCCATAGATTGATACCTACTCAAAAAAAAATTGAATCACTCAATTTCAAATAATGAGGTAAGAGTTATAAAGAGTTTTATTTTGCGGGCAATGAAGGTAGGAAGAGGGTAGAAAAAACATATAAAGTTATTTTTTACCCTCAATTTTGAAAATCTTCATATGAAAACAAAACAAAAGTTACTAATTGTCTGTTAGAGCATTCTCACCATTGGGATTAACAATTTTCAAATTCTTTTAAAACTTATTAGTGTATTAGTTGTATCTTTCATTTATCAGTACGTTTCACTTTACAATTTTTGTAAAAATGAATCCAAAAAATTTTTTGGTTAATTTTTTTTATGTATGTTTTCAACTCATTTTCCAAGATATTGCCAAAATTGCACAAGAAATATAATATATGTGTTTTTCTCTAAAAAGTTTGAAAAACAAAACTTCACCTTCTAGAAGGATTCATTAGAAAAGCCAACATATTAAAGTATAGGCACATTGATCTTGCAATTGGTGGGGATATTCATTTTGAAATTTTGGGACAATGTACTTGTGCAAGTCAACCTAAGGAATCTACAATTAGATTAGTTAAAAACTAAGTTTCAATAGAGATATTGACCTTGCTTTGGAGACTAGTATTTTGAAGCATTTTTGGGCCTCTAAACACAAAAGAATTTTAGGGGTTAAAATAGGGGCAAACTATTCCTTCTACGCATAGTTTGCAAAAAATGCTGAAGTTTTCCACCTTTGCCCCACAAGATGGCATGCCATCTAACCCTAGGCATGGGAGCCTCCGTACTAGTGTAAGAAATGTGCATTTGATGTGTGCACTAAACTTATTTTGCCTTTCTAAACAATCAGCTACATTGGTGCTTGATTAGCATCAATTTTTGTAATAGCAATGATTGAATAAGATCACAGCCCCACTCCACTTTTGCCCAAAGCATGTATAATGAGCTTGGTTGAGGTCAAGTGCTTGCCTACAGTGTCCGGGGAGGTTTTTTAAAAAACTAGGTACATTTCCTAGTCTTATCTGGTCCACTCATTTTTTTTTTTTATAAAATTGGTCATGGCCTAGACATGTATTTTTTGGTAAGCCAATAACCTTTGTTTTGTTTTTCACTCAATTGATTTCCTAAGTTTAGGAAAATAGTTCGGTTGAAATCTGAATTTTGATGTATTATATAGGATTTTTTTCTTACAAATGCTGCACACAAATTAATTTTTTGCTTACCATGTGCATGGCATAGCAAAGCAAGACAATAATCAAGACATAAAAAATTTGTTAAGTTACCCCCAACCAATGCAAACTTTTTTATACTTTAAAAGGATTTATTGTTGACTTTTGTTACTTAAATATCTTTGGTTAGATTTGAATTAGGTCAAGTCCCACCATCTTGGGATTGAGCACCACATTTCTTCTAAGGATTGATGCACCAAGTGCACCTCTTATCCCATTAACCATCAAGTGCATCGTTTATCCCATTAACCATCACACAGTCACCCACTCATCCACTCACCTTCTCATTTATTCACCCTCTCATTTACTCACCCACTCATCCACTCACTCACACCCACTCACCCACTCACCTACATGACCACCTCACTCACATTTCTTGTTTAAATTTTTTTTGAACTTTTAGCACCCTATAACTGCTTGTGAAATGAAAAAACATTTGGTTTTTGTTTAGAAGGTCGGAAAATTTCCTTATCATGGAAAAGTTCATAGGCTGATTTCCCATAGTTTTGAATTTCATTTGGCTCATTTTTTCATCTACAAGTGCATGTTTGGCTAAATTTCCTAAAGATGAAATTGTAACTTGGCTAATTTCCTAAAGCCATATTTTTATGGTCGGAAGCAAATCTCCCAACTTTCATTTTTTTTTCGGCATTCCTCAAAAAAAGTTGGCTTACTTGTAAGTGAAACTTGGTTCTCCCTGGACACTGCTTGCTTATGATCAAAGTTTTCTTCTCATCAAAGCCCATTATTACTCATCAATTAAAATGGCAATTGTTTTGTGTATTAAGTGTATCAAAAACATGGGTGGGAAAGCACTTTCAAAATTGCAATCATTAGAATTACGGAAAGTAATGCAAATGGATTGTTTGTTTATGATCAATGCTTGAATAAGGTCACCACTTTTTTCTAGCCCAAAGTGTTGATGCTAACCAAGCACCATTGTATTCTTCAAGAAGCTACGCTCTTGTAATACTAGCTTGCTTTTCAAAAATAGTACATATTCAAACTAGTGTTTGAGGAGAAATTTAGCTTCAATAGCTAAAATCTAATGTTTCTCATTTTCAAGTAATTTCTAGATCATGAACTACATACTTCCTATAGTCATACCACAACATTTATATAAAAAAATTGAAAAATCGGCTGGTTTTTTCATATAAAATTTTCAAGTTTTAACAGGGTTTCTAGCAATCTCAATTGCTAACAATACACTAATTACCAATTCTCCCCAAATATTGACTTAAATTTCTTCAAAATATCTTCTTTCAATTCAACATCTTAGGTCCTTAACATTTCCCGCAAATCATAAAAAGAATAACAAGCAAAAATAATACTTAGTACATGAATGTATGAACAATCACAATAAAAAATAACCACATGTATGATGTATAATCAATTTAAGTTAGCAAGAATCAAATAATTCTCTGAATTTCATTTGTGGACATTGCAAGCAAGCATAGAAGAATTTGATGTTGCAAACAAATGCAATAGATGACTTGTACTAAGCTCAATCAAAATACGCTTGCCCAAGCTACCACAACTAAGTCATACTCTAGCACACAAATTTTATTTTTGTGAACTTGAGGACCATGGGATTGGGTATGTTGATTTAGGGTTAATACCAAGCCTTGTTTCTCAAAAAGTCAAGCCAACAAAACAAGGATGTATGAAAAGGCTTTGAATTTCAATGAAATTGAGAGCTTTTGTCCTTGTAGTATTGCCTTATTTTTCAAGAAAGGCACCTATTTAACCCCTAAAGGACCATGGCCTTTATTTTGTCAAAAGACACTCAAAACTGCCACCTCTATGGCAAAGAGTAAAAAAGTTTGAAAACCAGGCATTTTGCATATCTGACCATAAAATCTTGTGCTAGACTATTATAAGAATATGTCATACAAAACTCAAGAACTTTGACCGCACAGATTGGAAGATATTTGCATTTAAAAAGTAAAAAACAACTTTTTTTGCACCTTGCTTGACTAGATTTTTTATTTTTGAACATTTTTAACTTAAAATTTTTGCACCACAAAGTTTGGAATTCTATTTTTGCATGGTGGGAAGTTGAGTTGGGAATCTTGGGAAAAAAATTCAAAAAAGAATACTTAATTTTCATTCTTTAAGAAAACATTAGGTAGAAGAAGATATGAGATTGAACAAAAACTTACATAGCTAATAACCCTGCAATGGAATTGAAACGCAATAATCCCAACGGTGAGATTGTTCTAGAAAGCAAACTTCACCCTCTCCAACAATTTTTTTGAAAAAATGTTAAATCTGCATTCAAAAATGAAGTTTATAAGTTATTTTTTCAAGAAGATGCTTGAGTTGCCCGAAAAACAAGATTGTCCATAACTTTCTCATAGCTAGTCCAAATGGAATGAATCAAAGCTTCAAATGTAGATAAAGATATAATGTATGAGAAAAAAAATTAAATTTTTTTTTTCAAGTTTTTATAAGAATTTTTTTTGCTGCCCCTAGTCCCCAAATTTATGCTTATTTGGGCATAACTTTTGCTCCCTAGCATTAATTGGAATAAAAATTATATTCCCCAGAAACTAATGTATTTTCCTATCTTCGAAATAAGTTTCAAAAAATTATGACAAAAATTGAGACCGTAGGTACTTGCCTGAAATCCCATTTGTCCCTCAAAGGGACAATGGTCCTTTAAGGGTTAAACTTCCTCAAAGTAAATTCTCTAAGTGCAAAAGCTTCCTCCCTTGCAATCTACAGCCAATCAATGAACTTGGACGGAGGAGACAATATTTTTGAACAACATTTTTACGTACAATTAGCACACTACTATTTGAAAGAGGACCTGAATAAAAATTTGTTATGCCTTATTTTGTGTTGTTTCTTATTCCTTTGCACACAACAATCATTGTATACATGCCAATGTTTGGACAACCATTGTAGAAGCTTTATACAATGGGATAAAAGTATAACAAGTATACAAACACCCTGTTATGTCCTTCAAGAAACCTTGCATTATATAGATTATAGTTGGTAATTTTGTTGTCTTGCGTAATTGATAATGGAATTTTATGCAATCCCAATCAAGAATACCAAATTTTAGTTCTTAAAAATCAAAACTCTAGTTTCAATGAATTATGTTGTACTCCGTATAAAATGCATGTATTTACATTATAATTAATCAAAAAACATTGGTGATGAACTTTTGAGATTTGATTCCACAAATATGTAGGGAACATCCATATGCATATCTCCCATGCTAGAAAGAAACCCTTTAGTAATAAAAACTAGATCTACAAATGATTCATTGTTAATGGAATAATTTTAGCTTTATACTTTAAGTTGATTTGCATAGACATAGTCAATATGTTGACAAAGGTTTTTTATCTTAAAAACATGCACATGCAAATAAATACAATTAAATATGGAGGCAGTTACAAATA
Source organism: Ulota crispa (assembly GCA_963920765.1). Classification (NCBI taxonomy): domain Eukaryota; kingdom Viridiplantae; phylum Streptophyta; class Bryopsida; order Orthotrichales; family Orthotrichaceae; genus Ulota; species Ulota crispa. The sequence continues at coordinate 33,476,768 of OY987242.1, forward strand.
GGGGCTCAAAATGAAAAACATTACAAGTAAGGGCACATTTTCAAAATAATTACAAATATGGGCACAGTTTCAAGACCCCTTTACTAAAGTTTCCATCTTTAGGCTTGATTTGGAGAGGTCTCTAGTTTTTTGGAGGTTAGCTACAATTTAATGTGGTGTGTCTAACCCAACCAATGTCAAAACCAAAATTTTACAAGAATTTACAAAAAAAAAAAAAACCCTATTTGTAATATTTTATATTTTTGTACCCTCATTTGTGATTTTCCCTTTAACATAATTCTCAAAAATGTCAATTACACTAACTTCTTCTTTTGTGCTTTCCTAACCTTATTATATTTACAAATTTCCTTTGGAAATTAAAAATTTATAAAACTTCACATAATACATAAATTTTGGGATTAATATGCAAGTTAGTGTTTTTAATGCATTTTAACATGAAAGAGTACTTAGCTTTTGCACATGATATCCAAAACAACATATATAGTTTCTAGCTTTTGGCACCACGATACCTCTTCTTTGGTCTAGAGCCAACAAACAAGCAATACACCAATAGAACATTATTTTGAACAAAAATGACTTGTCCTTTTGTTAAGTAAGGCCCTAATTAAATCTCCTCACTTGTAGCTTTTGCGAATATAAAGCCATTTCTACCAATATTTCTAGAACTGAAAAGCAGTTTTAATCCTCAAGGTAAATCCGATTTCTCAAGGAATTTTTGTAAGCAATTTTTTGTATTACGCTACATCTTATTTTCCAGTGAGAAAAGCAGGAAGGTTTTTGCCCCTAGTAAATTGTAATTAAATGACAGCACAGGTTCTCTCTTGTGAGAAATCCAAGACAAAATCATGAAGTCAACTTTGAAACTATCACAAGAAACCAAGGATTTTTTCTTGCAAAATGGAAGCAAATTCAACTAAGAAATCTACCAAATTTTGAAACTCTCTAATGAGTAAGCAAAGAGAAGTTGAAAAAAAGACACCCAACTCAAGTGGATTCCCCCTAAAGAAGGTTCTTACCAACAATATTTTAGTGGCAAGTTTTTGCTAGAAATTGTACCTCACTTTAACAATGGATAATTAACTTGAAGAAATTGGGAGAAAAAATGGATGAAATTGATAAATCATAGATTTGCCAAATTTTGGATGAAATATAGCAGTATGAGTAGATTTAATGAATGAATGGGCACAAATAAATGATTCTATCCATGTTTTCCTTACTTGCTTACATTCTTAGGTGCAATGAGCAAAGAGATCCAAAAAACCATACTTAAAAAGTCAGCTAGATGAAAAGTCAAAAATATCAACTGAGATTTGAACCAATCACATAGAAACTACAAGAGAAACTGGTTAAAATTATATGTACATAGGCAATAGCCAATGTGTAACTGTTACTTGAACAAAATCCACTGTGTTTTTGGTAGCCTGTATATTTGTGAACATAATGACAGAAATTTTGGAATGGTGTTACGTTGCATAATGTCACTCCTACTAGCAAATGGGACATGTGGTAGTATTTTTTTAATGTAATATTTATGCAAGTTAAGGGTCTTACACACAAATAATCTCATGTTTGCGCCGCTAGTTACTTGAGCTCCACCCTTATTCCAAGTGGTCTAACCCCTAAAGAACCATTTTCATTTTTCTTGCAATAAGTAGCAATTTTGGGCATGTATGTGTGGTTAGAAATTTTCATAATTTCAGGCTAAAATTTAAACAGAAGGTGGGAACAAGGAATACCTTTCATATGCACTAAATTTCATGACATTTGGAAATATATGTAAAAAGTTATAGTTTGATGTGTTGCTTTTTTTCCCAATCAAGCAATCTTAGCAGATAAGAAAAAATTAACATTTCAAAAACAAAAATTTGAAATTGGTTTAGGAGAACTATGTGTGTGTGGAAAGCTTTTCGTCATTTCTTTTCTATCAATGTGATGAAAGTTATGAGGAATTTTTGTTTGTGGGCAATCATGGATCTTCTTCTTTAAAACAAACTTGAAATCCTATATATTACTCAATTTTGGTATTTTGGAAAAAAATAAAATCAAAGGATGTAACTTGTTTATTACAATATTACAACCATATGCATTGGCATTTTTCATTTCCATAATTAAATTCTTAACAATTTAGTATTTTGAATCATTCTCTACTTCCATTTACTTACTATTTTATTCCCTTATGTTGTACAATTCCAAAGGATTTGAAAATTTTCAAGTATGTATCCAATTTGCCTTGAAGAATGAATCTAGAAGGTTACAACAATTTTGGAAATTTTAATGTATAAATGTGACCTTGTAAAGTGTAGCTGCCCAAGTTTTTGCAAGGACAAAAAATGGCTTATTGTCAATTCAAACTCAAATATCTTAAAATCTACATTGTGGTAGTTTTTGAATCTTTTCTCACATCTTTTGAAACTAATATACCTCAAGATATTTGTTTACATGTGTTCAAAAATGTTTTTTTTCTAAAATTTGGTACTTGTATTAAGAATGGCAATTTTGAAGCAATTTTGTGAAAACTTGCTTGGTCCTTTAGGGGTTAAATGTGAGATTGCCCACACATGAGGCCCTTATCCCACACATACACTAAATAAACCGGTTGAAAAATGAGAAACATACATTGACTATTGCATTAAGGTTGCCTTAACAATTAGGATGCCTTACCCTAGAAGGTTACGTGACAAGTCATTGCTTGGCCCTTTGGAGGCACATTCAACTCTTTAGATACTAGGGTTTCACACGGTTTATGACTTGAAAGCCAATAGTTTGTTTTTATGCAGCTTTGTTGTTGCTAAACTCTTTAAAAATAATTTATTGGAATAATTTTTGCTAAATGCTACTGTACTAATAGTAAGTATGTATACTGTATAGAATGTCAAGAAATTAGCTTGGGGCAACCTAAATCCAATATTCAATGTAAGGTAGTACGCTCAAAATCCGCCCATCTAAGGGCTCATCCCTCTTTTTCATGGTCTTTTGTGGATGGAAGGATTTTTAGTTCATTTTTCAGACAAAGAGAAATAGATGCTGAGTGCAACACAAGTTGTTTCATATTTTTTGAAGCATTTTTGAGTTACTTATGAATTCTCAAAATGCATGTGTCATAGGTACCTATTATCAACCTTAAACCTTCCAAGAACAATTCACTTGCAAGTTGTGAAGAGATTTGAAGAACCAAGTAGAATGATTGGCTCTTGCAATTAAAAACAATTTTTTTATGCATTTAATGGATTATAAGAGGGTAATGTAAGAACCACCAATGCACCATTCCACAACAAGCTACTGTATGGTTCACTGGATGGTTCAGAATGAGCGAACGGTTTTCGAGCGTACTGCCTTAGGACGTTTACCACCAAGGGAGCGCACGACCAACTAAAAAATATAAAAGTATCAGTGGATCTTTACATTGGAAAGTAGTCCGAGAGGAAACCCCTGTTCGCCACTTGCAAAAAAAACCGGAAGAGCCACCAAACAGGAATCCCGGCCCCAGGACAACAGCTTGAAATTCAAGGGTGCCCGGAGCGGAGCCCCGGAGACTCCCCCCTGCACTGAATTCCACGACACCCACCCTCAGGCATTCCGAATTGAGAACCGGAGTGCGAGGTTGATACTCGGGCATCGGTACTGATGCGGTACCGACAACCATAACCAGAAGCCTTTATGAATGCCATTGCGGCGCCACGGTCTCCAATCAGGCTCTACTAAACCCCGCCTTTTCTCCTTGCCACTTCTGTAGTTCTGTCATCTGTGTGTTCCCATGCGTTGCTGCTTCACTCTGCTTGAATGCCCTTCGACCTCGCCGGAGTTAAGCTTACTGGTGAACTCAGTTTGTCTGCACAGGCAGAGTACTACGTGGTGAAGTCAGACTAGTGCTGTGATCGATCGAGGCCATTCGCTCTGCTCTGGTGCTCGTCCACGATGTCCGCCACTTACTACTACGCCGATCCGAGGATGATGCAAGGCTACTCCCCCTATAAGCGCGATGAGAATTCCATGCTCGACTACGTCCGTGTTAATTCCACTCTTTTCCTCTTTGGATTTCTCTTTGGATGTATTTTTGGATTTCGAATAGTGATAAATTCGACATGCCTGCCACTTCGTTTGAAATTCTTCATTAATTTCTTTGCAGAGGTCCGTCGAGGAGATGCGAGAAGGTTTCTTTATTTTTGGCTTAATTAAGTTGTTGCTTTATTTGTGATCGTTTGGTGTTGTGTGCAGTGGTTCTGTTCCGACAGGGATTATTTGGACGATGTGCTCTTTAGATTTCTCTTTGGATTTCTCTTTGGATCTCTTATAGTGATCAATTCGACATGCTTGCCACTTAGTTTGAAATTCTTGATTCTCTGCCGAGGAGATGTGAGAAGGTTTCTTATTTTTGGCGTAAGTTGTTGCTTTGTTTGTGATCGTTTGGGGTCGTGTGCAGTGGTTCTATCCCAACAGAGATTATTTGGACGATGTGAGGAGAGAAGCAGAGAGGCAGGCGGAAGCTAATAAAAAGAAGGATGCAGAGGGGAAAGGGAAAGGTGCAGGTGGAGGTGGAGGCGGAGGAGGTGGAGGAGGAGGTGGTGGCGGAGGCAAGAAAGGTGAAGGCGGGAACAAGAAGGAAGGCGAGAATAAGGAAGGAGGCGAAAAGAAAGAGGGAGGCAAGAAGCAGCCTAAGGTAGAATCAAGCTGAATTACAAACGTGGCTCGTGGTTGCGGTGCTTTCTTTCATCTTTTGCGTGATGAAATCGCAGAATCTGCTGTTTAGTAATCAAGGATGGCTGCACTTATAAAGGAACTTCTCACAATCGGTTATTCAGGATGATTATCTTATTGTCGTGTCGACGATTGTGTTATGAAAGCGTAGAGTCTGCCGGTGGAGTCTACTTTAGATTATCAGCTTGTCGAGAAGAATTCTCGTGGTTGATTCAACTGTCGGTATGAGCATCGTCCTGTTGTACCGATCTTTGTTAAGGTCAACCGCGGTAACACACGAGTTCACACTTCTTGATGCAGGTCGTTGAATTGAAGGTGAATCTCTGCTGCGACGCCTGCGCCCGCAAAATGAAGAGGAAGATCAAGAAATTGGATGGTGAGCTGGCGTCTACGGTTTCTTGTCTCTGCAGAAGTTTAGTTTACGGTTCAGTGGTAGAGTGATTTCGTTTTTCCAATCCTGTCGTCTCGTAGTGCTTCTTCGTGAAGATGCGCCGTGCATTGTGCTGAATATGGCCTGTTGTTCCTGTTCACACAGGAGTGGAGGCGCCAGTTGATTGCGACATGTACATGAACAAAGTGACAGTGATGACATCAGCGGATACGAAACCGGAGACCGTGCTGAAGAAGGCACAGAAAGTGAAGAAAAATGCCGTCATGTGGCCGAAGAAGGAGACGGAGAAGAAGGAGGGCGGCGGCGGAGGCGGCGGGGGCGGCGATGAGAAAAAGAAAAACTAGAGCTCTATCGAAACTTTCAGATTGGCTTGCAATGGCGTGTAGTTTGTTTGTAGCGGCAGGGAGCATACCGATGCAAGATTGTTTTGGCAGAGGAGACTAATCTCCATCGCCGATTTCCTCGTTTATCGGTACCGACAGTTTCTTTACCTGACCTCTCAGTCTGTCACTCCTGCCCCTCCCACTTTTCCTGGCAAACCTCTGTTCAGGAGTGCGTTCCGATCTTGTTCTGTATTTCAAACACAAGCCAGTTTGATGAGGGAGTGTGCATCCGAGTTAGAACCTAGAAAATTTTGTTTAGAATTTTGTTGAGTGTACGCGGGAGCGCACACTGCGATGTGCGTTGATACGCGGCAAGTTTTCCGAGAGTCAAGGGTTGTTTGGTGCAGAGCGCTAATGGGGAATCTCTTAGTATTTAATCTGTTAAGAGCTGACCCTATTGGAGAATGGTTTAATATATGCAGAATGTAATTATCATACGCTTTCTGTCAGTTCGATTTTGACCCGAATCTTTGCGATGTTTGTATCTTCGTGTGAGTAATTCCCGAGCCATGAACTACTGACTGGATTTCAGGAATCTGGCGATGGTTGCAAATTGAGATTGGTGGCAAATAATCGTTTTCTTTTAAGATACTTGTTCCATTAACAGAAGCGACTGGAATTATTTTTTATTATATTTACTCACGATCCAGGTCCTCTGGCAAAGCGACGTACTTTTCAATGCTACCGTGAAATCTCAGACAAAAAGTACGTTTTTAGGCTTTCTTTTGTAAGGTAGGCGCACCCATAAGCGTGGAAATAAGGGTTTTGGAGTAGGTAAAACAATTGACTAACTTTGAAAAAAAATACTGGAAATTAGGAAATGGAAATAAAAAATGTTGGCATCAATTTCAAAATTCCAATTGTAAGCATTTGTTCACAAAGATTTTTCAAAGTCCAAAATCATTGAAATTGTAAGAACCATGTGTAAGAGATGCTAATCACAAGGCTTGTTGGTTTTAAATAGTGAGATGGGTACTCAAAATCTCATGCTAGTCATCCACAACCATCACTTCATCATCCATAGCCATCACCCATGCACCCACAACCATTTGTTTTTTTTATTAATTAGCCCTACCACTGTCAGGCGACGGGCATGGGGACGCAATGCTTATGGATGCTGCTACCTTACTTGATGAATTTTTATCTTCATGTTGGCCATTGCATGGTAACTGGATTAAAAAATGGTTTTAATTCGTACTTCTACAAAAACTTATTGGACGAACGTGAAAATACTAGGATCCCCAATGAGTAAGATTGTTTCCAATATGACAAAATTGTCGCTCATCTATTTTTTTAATTTGTGGATTATGCTGAAGTAAGTAAAGCACGTATTCCAATAACTTATTTTCATGCAAAGGAATATACATACCACAGAATATGAATTAGAATATGTCAAATGAATTTTGAACCTATCAAACCATAAAATGGTGTAAAAATCTACAGAGAATTTGCTTGTTTATGTGATTGACATTCTATGCATATCTTGAATTTTATATTGCACTAAGTGCAAATTTTTGGTCATCATGCTCGCTACAATTGAAATTCAGCAAACTCCTTTGTTTACAACAACTGAAATGATAAAAATAAAGTCCCTCAAAGTGGAATTGTAATTTCTGTATTCCTTTCCAATATTTTGTGAGCTCCAATAGGGAGTCTTTATCACGATCCGGTTTTTTCCCCCGTAAGGAGTTTTTTACCACTAGGGGATTAGGGGGTCTTTATTCATAGAGAGGTGACCACATCTAGTAGTTTTCAAATAAGCCATTTGACTCTGTGTGTATACATTATAAAAACAAACAAAAATCGTTTAACTTATCTGTGAGGAGATTTTTTTATATTTTAAATAAGCGAGTTGTTATTATTTTATTGTTTTCCTTAACATTCTGATATTGACCATGTTTTTTATGTATAGGGTAATGGTAAAGATGTTCAACTTCTCTTGGATGCTGACATTGATGCAATCATCATGTGTAGTACTTTGTAAACGTTTTGTGACACCAAAGGTTTGAGTTATTTACATGTGAGAGCAAAATTGCAAATATTTGTCTACTTCTATTCCCCACTTATCTAGGTCTATTCCCAATTTGCCTAGTTTTGTTTGCCAATTGCCATTGGTGTATTTTGTCAATTGTTCTTCATGTTCAGGAAAAAAAAACCATTAACGCGTTATTAGTTAAATTGGTAAAAAGCTTACATTTTGGGATTTTCAAGATGCCTCCTGAAATCAAGCTCAACGTTTTTTTTTTGGGTACACGTGTCCTCACTTGAGAGGAGGAATATGTAAGGGAAAAAATCTTAATGACTCACACAGAATCTGATACCTTTAAATCTAGTTTAAGATAATCTTTTTGGGTTTAAGGTGGAATACAAAATGGTACCTCCATTTTTACCAATTTAACGAATAACGCGTTCATTCCACCAACCACTAGCTGAATTTTATTTGCCATTTGCCATATCCCATTCACATGACCAAGGCTCTCCATCTGCCATCCATAGCGTTCCAATTGATTTTGGTCTAAATAGTGGACGGCCGGTTTGCTAAATTACTGTTACTACAACATTTACTACAATAAAAATGAAATTACCTCCCTTGACGTTGTGTTATACCAAATTGGATGCTATTTACTTCTCTTCTAACATTTAGTGGGTGTAGTTTTCCAAATAACATCTTAACAATCTCGATCATGATAATAGATAATTGAATGGTTGATAGTAGATGGGACTGGGAGGCATATATGATTTAAAAACATTGTGCCACATACTAATGTGGCCAATCACAAGGGATAGAGGGGATTTTCTTTGTTTATTCAAGCAAAAATGAACCGTTCCATAAAATGAAGTTTCTTTTATCATAACTTTCCAACTAGACATGAAGATGGAAGAAAAAGTTAGAAGGTAATTCAAAAAAGCTCACTTTCAAAGACTCATTTGAAGGATAAATCTACTGATTTTTAAATTTTTAACCCATTAATAACCTCAAAATCATTTCCATTACATTGTTCTCAACATGATCATTGTACTTTGAAATCAAATTCATAATTGGTGATTTTGGTTGGACCACAGGAATGCGGCAACAACTGTCATTGAGTTCAAGTAATTCACAAAGCAAAGCAGCTGAAAAAGTGACTTATGGTATTGGAAAATAACCCTGAAAATAACTAAGGTCACCAAATCTCCAAACTTCAATTCTGTTGAGAAGTCATGGAAGACAAGCAAAGAGTTGTGACGCCATCAATTGAGGTCACAAAACTCACAGCAAACAAAGCAATTAATTAGACAAATTTGGAACCAAATCTCTATGTTCTCACATTTTCACCTCCAACATGATCACCATGTTAGATGAGGTGCAAGAAATATAATATGCAATCCTCATTCTAAGAGACTGTTCCCACCAAGTCCTAGTGAAACCTTAGAATCTTATTGGTAGAGAGTCAAAAATTGGAACTTGGCAATTCAACACTATGTTTCAAGTCTCACATCTAGGGTGATTGCATTTGGCATGTATGATAACACTTTCTAGAGGTTTTGGAGCTTAGAAAGTGGAACTTCACTCAAGATTTGAGTTGACTATCTTGCTCAATCCAACTTTCAACCCAAGTTCTACTGATATTTTGCATAAAATATTCAGAACTTTCTTCATAACTCCTTTTTGCCTATGATAACCCAACTAAGCTAGGGCCTTGTGTGAGGTGGGGCTTGCAATGATGGGATGCAAGATATAGCATGAATTGCCCCTAAGTCTAGCCATATTCCCATATAGATCAATACTTTCATGTATAGTGGGGGGACAAAAAGATTGGGAACATCATGCATTAGGAAAAATTTGAGCCCTCTAGAGGGCCTTTATGAATCCGTGCCCAATGTGCATATAGAGAAAATTTCAAAGGTCAAATCTAACCTCTATCACGCAATCAAATCATATGACACAATGTATGAACCAGTAAAAAAAATTACTGTTTTTTTTTACCTCTGTTATGTAGCGGGCACGCATAAGGGCCTTCTGGAGGGCTTAGAATTTTGCTAATGTTATGCCATTTAAAGAACTGTTCCTAACATATAGCATCTAATTGACATTTCTGTTATCTTGCATCATTGGTGTTTAATTCTTATGCAACCTCCATCAAGCATACCAAATTTGAGCTCCTAAAAATCAAAACCCTATGTTTGGTGAATTATTTTACATGAAATTCTCAGTTTTACATGATAATTAATTAAAAAATATTGGTAATGAATTTTTGATATTGGATTGCATTGGTATGCAAGAAACATCTATACACATATTTTTCCTTCCAACAAGCATCTCCAAAAAGCTTCAAGATTCCTTCTATAGAGATTTTATTGTTGCAGTGATTATGACCTAAATTTGTAAAATAGATGTATATTTTTTATAATAAATTTTTTCCATTTGATTTGTGCTTATTGATTAAGTTTGTAACCTTGATCACTAAGATATGCTTAATTTGCCAAAATCTTATCATAAAAAATATACATCTATTTTACAAATTTAGGTCATAATCTTTGCAACATTAAAATCTCTATAGAAGGAATCTTGAAGCTTTTTGGAGATGCTTGTTGGAAGGAAAAATATGTGTATAGATGTTTCTTGCATACCCATGCAATCCAATATCAAAAATTCATCACCAATATTTTTTAGTTAATGATCATGTAAAACCAATAATTTCATGTAAAATAATTCACCAAGCATAGGGTTTTGATTTTTAGGAGCTCAAATTTGGTATGCTTGATGGAGGTTGCATAAGTATTAAACACCAATGATGCAAGACAAAAAAATTGTCAATTAGAAGCTATAGGTTAGAAGGGGTTCTTTATATGGCATAACATGGTGTTCCCAACCTTTTTGTCCCCCCACTGTACTTTGAATTGTAGTAATTTAAAGCTAGATCTTATGCATTGTATTGAACACAAACAGCCCTCATATTACAAGATTTCACTCAAACATCTTGGACTTGATGACTTTGACACCTTATTTCTAGGGCTATCAAAAATCACATCTACTATTTCATAAATAAGAGTAAAATTAAGAATTTGTCCCTATTTTGGGGTTGGTCATTCTCATTCCCTTTTGGGGTTACTAACTAAACCAAGGTCTTTAAATACAAATGTCAATCTTAAATTCCTAAATTCAATCTCTTAATGATAAATTTAGAAACTCTTATATTTTTTGGCATGTGAAAAAACATAACTTTTGCACCTTTGCTCCACAAACACAATGTTAGAGTCAATTAGTCTCGTGTGAGTTTTAATGTGCTCCCATATTTCATGCATTTTCCATCATGAATTCTCATGTTAGAAATGAATTGGGACACTGTTATGTAGATGAGGAACAAGAACAATGGTGTATGTTTTTCTAAACCTCATAAAATGAAAATTACATATTTTATGGAAGAACTTGGTGTTAGCATTTGGAGAGAAATTTTAGTTCACCAGCTACAACCTAACAATTCTCATTCTCAACCAATTTCTTGTTAGATTGCACCATATATTTTTCTATATTTACATTGTATTATTCTATAATTATTGTCTTTTTTTTGTAAGAGTCAAACAATATTTTAGATAGTTTCAAATTCATCATGATTTTTTGCAATTTCAACTTACTAACTACGGTATACACTAGGGGTAGTCACGGTTGGTTTAAGATTGAGATTTCCATGAAGATTGAGAAATGGTTGAGTGAATGTAAGAGCCAATGGAAGCAATTCTTCATGGAAGGAGGTGTGACACCCCTTTTATGGGTGATGGAGAATGAAGAATGAAAAATGGAGAATGTTTTAATTAAAGGAAGGCAACACAGCCACCAATTGAAAGAGCAGAAAAAGCAAGGGTGAAAAGCAATTCACGAGCGCTCCACGCTTGGGGGAGGAATTTTTTTCTCAATCTTCATGAACCTAGCCTTGCACTAGTCGCGGACAGCGCGGCACATTAGTTTTCCGTGAAGATTGAGAATACAAAAACTCAAACCATAACTACTCCTACTAAACACCAGTTCCTTCCGAACAATAGCACAAACAATAGTTGGTGGTAATGTGAGGCTTTGGGAAATGGAGCCACAAACTAGCTTCCTTGCCAAGTTCAAAATTGGGACCTACCTTGAAGGATTCTATTTCTTTGATATTGGCATCCCACGTCAGCACGCATTGCCCTGAACCTCAGTTTTTTTTTTTTTTTTCCATGGGGAATCCGCCTGCTGGGCAACTCACACTGGCCCAATTTCCCAACCACTGAGTTGATTTCTTAACCCTTTAGAGACCACCAAACCATATTTTGGTTTGGGAGAGTGGTTTTTTTACTTATAGAGTAAAATTGTTTAACAATTTGGAAATTGGTCTTGTAGAATATTTGTGCTCACAAGAATTTTGCATCCAACCAAATGAAAAACAATGAAATCAGGCGTGTGAGTTGATAAATAATGATGTTTATTCAGCATGGCCTCAAAATACGTATCCATATTTGATCAAAGATGGATCAAAGCAACTATACAATACATCAAACATCCAAGAAGAATGTCAAATTTCAATTGTGCGGTCTTGAAATTTATCAAATTCCTTAAAAAATACACTTGTATTGTTTCTCTATATTGTAGTAGTATAATTGTAACATTTGAAGATCTATTAAATTGGTGTTATTATTTCATATTAAAAATTTGTTGTCCTACATTTAAGGCCAATTCTTTATTGTTTTCACCAATTGGATTTTCCATAGCATTTATTAATTTTCTTGTAAAATTGTTTTTGGGTAGCAAATAAAGTGGGATTTTTGACCCTTTTTGTCCACTTAGCTACACTTTGTGATTGTTATTTTTATCCATTTTGTGTGAAACTGGTCTCATTAAAAAGGTGAAAAAACCCTACTTTTTAGAAATATAAGACTTTTCTCAAACAAAGCTTGTATGAAGTAGTAAGAACCAAAACCACACAAGCACAAAAACTAGAGATTTTCCACCTACAACTCACTCAATCATTATAATATTTCACCTCCAACGGTAGATCTAGTTGAAATTTTGACACTTTATAGTAAACAAGGTGTAATTCTCATTTGTACAGTTGGATCATTGAAATCAAGTCCATATTTGATACAACTGCACATCCAAGTTTACTACCCCGATTTCTAATGGGTTTTGTGAAAATGTATGTGATCTTTAAAGGGTTAACCTCTGAGTGCCCATGCCGTTCTCACCAAAATTAGAGTTTTTGGAGACTGGCAACTTTGATGCATTGTATCTCGGTCAGTCGGATGATCCACAAAAAGTGACCATTGAAAATAGTGGAACATCTACTTAGAAAATGGCTTGCAAATTCTGGGAACAATTCATTGCAAGAGATGGGAGATTATAGCATTTGATCCAACAACATGTGATGACAAAATCTCATTTTTTGGTAGGTAGTTGCTATTTGATGATTTTTACAAAACTCTATAAGCTCTGGATTCATCTCAAATTTTGTGAGCAACAAGATTAGATGTGAATGCACACACTTGTCTAGAACATGCTTGAACCTTGCCAACAACTTTCCCACAACCACAAAGCTTACACAAAGAAGCTTACAAAGGATATTGACCGGTTGCAACCTATAAAACGCTATTTACCACCACGCCCCGTATGGTGCCACCATGCCCCATATGGTGTTTTCACCCAATCAAATCTCTTGTAGCACTTGTACAACATTTGGCTTTCTGCGCCATTACTCCATTGGCATGGACAACTTGAATGCCTTCATAATTGTAGTTTATAGCAAGATCAAAAAGTTAGATCTAGTTCTTCAAAACAGGGTTTGAAAATAGTAGGAGGCAATATATGGGGCGCAAGGGCGCTTAGGGATTAACAAAGAACCCCAACTTGGGAACCAAGTTAACCATTAACCCCTTGAATGTCCCTTAGGCCTAAACGTGGCCTCACATGTTTTCACAAGCCTCTTTGAAGCACTGGATCTAATTTTTTGACCTTGCTAAAAACTACAATTATCAAGGTATTTAAGTGGTCCATGCAAGTGGAATAATGGCAAAGCACTATGTAAGACAGGAAAAAGTTGATTTTCATCTAAATTTATTTAGAAGTGATCATAGATACATGGTGCATCATGGAAGGCAAAAAAAATCTTAACCAAATGAACTCCTATTTTTAGGTAACCCAAATTGTGAGAAGGTTTAGAGACACGATGTTGGGTCCTATGCTACCCTTGTTACAATTTTCATGAGGTCACTATGCATTGTTGATTTTTGCAATTCTAGGAAATAGTATAATAACGGGTGGGCACTTGCCACACCATTGTAGAGTTATTGTAGAGGGGCAATCATGGTGATTAGGTACGCATTCAAGGGTACACTTCTTTTTGCAAAAAATAATATATTTTGGTATCTTTGTATGATTTCTTATAGTAACTCCTTTACAACCAAAAAAAAGTTGAAATCTTGCATTGAATTGGAACTTGTACGCCAAATATGGTTATTAGGTTGTGGCACACTATTTGGTTGATATTCATACTATATTGAATATCTACTTTTATTGCAACAATGATGATAATTCTTGGAGGAAATTACAAATAGGGGCACAAAAATGAAAAATATCACAAATGGGGGCATAATTTCACAATAATTTGTAAATTTTTGTAATTTTTTTGGTTTGGAAAATGCTTGGTTTAGACTTTAGATACATCACATTAAATGTAAGTTAATTTTCAAAAAACTTAAAGGCCTTTACAAATCAAGCTTAAATAAAGAAATTTTAATAAAGGGGGTGATTTTTTTGGAGAGACCTCTAAATTTTTTGGAAGTTAGCTAACATTTAACATGATGTGCCTAAATCAACCAATGTACAAACTAAAAAAAATTACAAAAATTTACAAATTATTTTGAAATTGTACCCTTATTTGTAATCATTTTGAAACTGTGCCCCTATTTGCAATTTTCCCTAATTTTAATACAAATTTTAATAGTAAACAGTTGTAATCAGACCTCAATTTCATATCTTCTTGTGACAGTCCTCCATGTGTCATTCACAAATTGAAGAAGAAAATAATTTTACACACATGTAAGGGCATCATCCTCAATGCACTTAATAAACAAGCCCTAGATATCAAGTTTGTCTTTTTTATCAGACAATTAAATATAGTGTACAAATATTGTTGTTTAAAGGACATTAGAAGCTTTATTGTAAAACCACAAAAATATTTGGTTCGAATAGTGGTTGATTTAGATATATCCAATCAAATGTAAGTTAACTTTCAAAACATTCAGAGGACTCTCCAAATCAAGCTCAACAAAGGAAAACTCAATTGCAGGGACAACACAATTACAATCTTTTAAACTGAATTTTCTTCTCTTGGGCTTGATATGGAGAGTCTTCTAGATGTTTGGAAAGCTGGCTAGCATTTGATTGAATGGATCTAAATTAACCAGTATTTAAATCAAATGGTTTTTACAAATTCACAATAAGGCTTCCAACTCCTTTCAGTTTCAAACAATGATATTCTTGTACCATACTTTATTGTCTGTCAAAAAGTCTCACTTGGTATTCCGGGCTTGTTTCCGAGTGCATTGACAGAGGATGCTCTAACTTCATAACTTCATTGAAGTAAGACTACCTTTGTTGAAATTGTTCAATGGCAATTTAATAAGAGTATCTAGTGCAGTAGAGTGGAGACATGGATCAAGCAATGAGCAAGAAGATCCAAAAATAATAGAAAGTTAACCAAACAAAATAAGCAAACACCATGACAGTTAGATTTACCCAATAAGAACTAGGGTTTACTAAAAGGGAAAACTTCATGGGTACCCTTGAAGTTTGCAATATTCTCATAGATACCCTTGCTTTTCAGAAATTGCACAAATATCTTTGGATCAAAAAATGTAGGCATTTATATGTTGTGCTTGTACTTTCTCCATGACTAATGTTGAAGAAGATAATGTAATGAAACAAAAAGAAGCAACATGCACACAAAGGAAGAAGGGAAGTGTCATGCCGAGTGTCATGCACAACAAAAACACCTAAAATCTTTGGTCCAAGGGTATTTGTGTAATTTCTAAAAAAGCAGGGGTGTCTATGAAAAATTTCAAACTTCAAGGGTATCCATAATATTTCCCTTACTACAACAACACCCCAAATTGTTAATGGTGCACCCCCAAGGTTCATTGTGATAATGCAAACTAAGAATTTAATGTTAAAATTCTTGACTTGGACTTCAAGAGTTGTTTCTCCTTTATTATTCTAGGGCTATATCCTAAAAATTTAATTTGCAATTGAAAATACATGACTTTGGAATTACAAATATCAAGAATTTATTAAAAGAAAGAGTGATGGTATAGAAAGCTAAGGTTCAATGATTGTTTTGTTTATTCCTTTTTTTTCAAAAAGGTGGTAATGCCATGATCAAAGGAATGATGGACCACTTGGATGTAGAAGTTTAGTATTAATTTCTCAATTTTCATGCTTAGTGTGAACCCTAAGGGTGTGTTGTTAACAATTTGGGGTGTCGATGTATAAATTCCCTTTTTCAAAACATAAAATCATAGTATGAATATTATAAGTTGAGAGCAAATTTGGCATAAAATAACATCCCAACATTTAGCCAAATTATTCTACATATCATTCTCCAAAAATGCCCAATGTCAAGCAAGACAAAAAAATAGAAATGTCAAATATTATAAAAGTCATTAAGATAAAAAAATTCTAGAAGGTCAAGGCTGATTCCAAGAGGGCTCAATCTATTGCAAACTTAGTATGTGCTAATTTTGAAAAGTCAACGATGCTTTGAAAGAGGCTCAATTCTACTAATAAAATTGGTTGATTGCCAAATAATAACAACTATTTTTTAAAAAGACCAAATCTTTATCTAATCATTAAATCTCATGCTAAATATATTTTTTCTCAAAAAATATGTAATTCAATAGCTAATTGCCAAATTTCTCTCAACCTATGTAAGCAACATCTAATGCATGTATTCAAAAAACTAGTTGAAAATGAGAAATATTGGATTTTTACAGATGGAGCTCTACAAGAAAAACATGGTCAAATCTACAAAAGTTGACAAAAATTGTGACCTAATTTACAATATACTTAGATTGGGTCACAAATTTTGTCAATTTTTTGTAGACTTGACCATGGTTTCCTTATATAGAATCTAGCTTAGTCAAAATCACCCTACAATAGGAGGTTCAGTGAATTTGCAATACGCTTGTCATTTTTTCATGATTTCTTGTGCAATGAGGAAGTTTTTTATTTTGAAATATGAAAAGCAAAAAGTTAGAGGCAAACATTTGGAATATGTGAAAAAAGTTTCAAGAATTTTGAATTTGTGGAATACAAGATAATAGGGTTTGAAGTTAGAAGAAATCATTTTTAAATTCACTTATGAAAATCTTCCAAAGAATAAATAGAATCTAGCTTAGTCAAAATCACCCTACAATACAAGGAGGCTCAGTGAATTGGCAATACGCTAGTCATTTTTTCATGATTTCTTGTGCAATGAGGAAGTTTTTTATTTTGAAATGTGAACAATGAAAAGTTAGAGGCAAACATTTGGAATATGTAAAATAAGTTTCAAGAACTTTGAATTTATGAAATGCAAGATAATAGGGTTTGAAGTTAGAAGAAGTCATTTTTTCTTGAAATTGCCTGAACATAGTTAATAAAGTTTGACTCCTCTTAGATTGTGATTTGTGAGTTCAAATTTTTTTTTGACAATTGCATACCATATTTTATTAGTTATATATATGCCAAGTTTCAAAAGTTGATGAGAGTTTTAGCATAAGATTCTCCAAAGATGCCCAAACTGCCCAAGGTACCCAAATTCTTCTAAGCAGCATAACTTTTTACTTGAGCATACAATCGGAGTTTTTTTTTTTTTCACACAAAGGTATTTATTATGTGCACTTTATCTCCAAAGTTCAAAAACATTGACCAAAATTTAACTTCATAGAACCTACCTGAACTTTCAACCGACTATTGAACGAACATTTGTGGTCTACGGGTTAACAGAAGCAACTGGAATCATATTTTCTTACTTTTACTCACAATCCAAGTCCTCTAGCTAAGCGATGAACGGGAAATTCGATGAAAAGGGAGTTATGCGACCATTTACAGAATTTAATATAAGACATCTTAGGTCACTTTGACCGTAATTTGGGACTTTAATTCAGAGATTTCACTGTCATTCTCCTAAGATTTGATTCCTTGATTTACTTCCTAGAGGATTTTTTCCTTCTTTTCCATTTTTGGTGATATTTAATATTCCATTGTTTTGCCATGATGGGTTTAGGGTCTTGTATCCAACAAATGATATCATTCTTTAAAAGGGTGGACTATGAGACTTGCTATTAAATAAAATACTTCCCGTCATGTTATTGCGTATGAATGACATGATTACAATGCATACTGTGAGTGGTTTAGGGTGATATTTGTTGCTTCACAATATGGTGCACATATAAAGTTGATGGGTGAATGCATGGTTGAGTGGCCCAAAAACATGACAAACTATAAAAAATTGCACACACTCAATTTTCAAATGCCAAAATGGTATATTGGAAATTTTCAAAAAAAAAAAAAAAAAAAATCCATTGCAAAAACTGAAACTTTATTGTAATTACAACAATGTTGTTTAGTTTCTTTTTTGGCATTCTATGGAGGTGTGGAGTACTTTTGAAAAAACGTGAGTGTGACATTTCTGCTATTTGCAAGTTTTTCAAGGACTTTTTAAAAATGATTTAGTTACCTAAAAGAATATAAAGGACTATGATTCTAGTGGGTTTTGGGTAAAGTTTTAAGAAAATATAATCTTCTTTTGTAAATGTGTATAGAATGTTTGCAAAGGACTTTTTAAGGCCTTTTTAAACCTTCAATTTTACGAATTCTTTTTCTCTTTTGTTTTTTTGCAACTTGAGTCTTTTTCTAAGTTCTAGAAGTGCTTTTAATGATAAGGACTTTTTGAATAACTTTGATTGATTTAAGTCTAAGCCCTAGAACACACCTTGCAATGGGTAATTTCAAAAAGAATAGATTTGGAGATATCAAACCATTGGATTGAGTTTATAAATCCATTGTAGACATGAAGAGGCCATTTAGCCGCCATGACACTTGATACAATTACAAACTAACAATTGAATCAAAATCCTTACACTCACTTAAGGGACTTTGAGAACACGGACTTTTGCCAAAATTGAGCCACTCAACCTGACATTCACCCTGATA
Source organism: Ulota crispa (assembly GCA_963920765.1). Lineage (NCBI taxonomy): Eukaryota > Viridiplantae > Streptophyta > Bryopsida > Orthotrichales > Orthotrichaceae > Ulota > Ulota crispa. The sequence continues at coordinate 33,495,435 of OY987242.1, forward strand.
TTTTGTGTAGACCTTTATTATTGTGATTCGGTATAGGGTCAAACATGCATTAGCAACTCTGCCGAGACTTGACATTATTGTGCAGAAGCTGAATGCATCGTGCTATGTGATACTTAGTGAGATGAATGCTTCCCTACAGGCATACAACACGTTCTTTCCTCCTTCCCTATTTATATCATAGTTCTTAGCGATTGCATCCGCTACGTTTGTTTTAATTATATACTTATTCCTTGGTTTTTTGACCAGTTTGTGCTGTTCTTGCTAAGTTAAATGTATTATAGAATTTACGATCAAAATACAAATCATCCTTGATGTTAGGTCGTTCCCCATTGTGTTAGCTCTAATTTACAAAAACTGACATTTCATTGGACCAAATATATTCCATATATAAGACGCAACGCCATGTTCATTGAGTTTGAAGTTGATTGCTTCGTCATAATTATGCAATTGGTTGTAACTTAGTCTTGGGGGTGTGGTGAGCAGTATCAATAAAAATTTATGTGCAAACAAATGATAGGGGACTTAAACAATATTTGAGATAAAAGTTGTAATTTATTTTTTTATACTATATGGTACAAAAATGTCATGACATGTCTTCAAACTACTATAGGGTATAGAAAAATAAGTTCATCCAAAAAAAAGTAGACCTAAGATACCCCTCTCTTATTCCTTTTTTTTGGGCCAAAAGTATTAAATGCTCTTACCTTGTAAGCAGTATATTTAACCCATAAAGGACTGCTGTCCTTTTGGGGGATATGTGGGAGTTTGGGCATGTACTATTGGATAAGATATTTTGTGTGATTTTCTAAAACTTTTATTGAAGGTGGGGAATTCAAAGATCTATGCGGGCATCTAATTTTTTCCTCATTCTAACAATTATTTAAGAAGTTACGCAAGAATTTTTGAAAATTTGGGGAGGACTACCTGCCCGGGCAGCCCAAAAACTTCTTTAAAAATTAATTTTTTTTAAACTAAAATTTGAAATTGATTCTTTAGATTTTTTTATAGGTGAGAAGCTTTGAACCATTCAATTTCAATCAATGAGATGAAAGTTATGAGGAGTTTTTGTTTGCAGGCAATTATGGATTCTCTACTCTAAAATAAACTTTGAAGTCCTTTATTTTACTCAATTTTCATTATTTTGGAAAAACAATTAAACTTAAGGTAGTAGATTGTTTATCACAACATTTTGAGCATTAGGATTTGCAATTTTCATTTTAATAATTAAATTCTTAACAATTTAATGATTTGACTCATCTTCTACTTCTTTTTACTTATTGATTTTTCCCATGTGTCGTGTAGTTCCAATTGATTTGAAAATTCTCCCACACATACCTAACTTGATTTCACACATGGAAAAATAAAGAGCAAAATTGCATAGAGAAATTTTTTTGTTATAAGAGTGGTCAAAGGGTTTTGAAAATTTGGAGCAACATGGAAAATAACTTTTCTTTTTACTTTAGATGTAAACATCTTGCTCATCTCCATCTAGAATGACTTGATTTTTTTTCCACAAGTACCTAATCCAATCTAGGGCAAGATCCGGTGGTTGGATTTCTCAAATTAAAAAAAATTGTTAACTTCTTACTAACCCTCCAAAAGTGGCAGTTTTGAGTGATTTTCACTGAAAAAATGGCTCAATCCTTTAGGGGTTAAAGTGTTCAACAATATGATATCTTCCTAGGACATGAGCGTCTTGACCATTTTTACAGAAGATACAAATCATACAATAGTATTAAACGCCGTATTAGGTAAATTGAGAAAAACAAAGGTACCATTTTGTACTCCACTTTAAATGCAAAAAATTACCTTAAACCAGATTTAAAGGTTTAATGTTCAGCATAAACCACTATAATTTTTTCTCTCTCAAATTTTCTCCTCTCAAGTGAAGATACGTGTGCCAAAAAAAACACTTGAGCACAATTTGAGGTGATCACCTCAAACCTTCAAGAAACCCTTTTGAAGTCCCAAAATGTGTTCTTTTGCCCACTTTATCTAATGTAGCAATATTGGCTAAATTTTTATGTTAAGTTCTAGTTGTGAGTAGTCATTGATTCATCAATGGGAGAAAAAAAAGAAATTTTGGTAGAAATTTAATGTAAGACAACAAATATAATAGATTTTTTTTTTCTAAGTTAGCATATCACTTTTTCATATTGCTCTAGAATTAGAAGTAATGTAAGCTCATTTTTTAATAACCTAAAATATGAAATTATATAATGATAGGGTGTTTTACAATAAATATTATAAAATTATATCCACTCATAAATACATGGTGTTTGCATTTATTTCTTTAATTGAAAAAAAATTGATCCCCTCAAAAACCTAGTAATGCTCCAAGTGGTGTCTACGTAGTTTATGAAGATTCGTGAGTCACCTCATACATTTAACGTATCCTGCCAATATCAGCCTTTGATTATTTGTGGATATGTTCTGATTTATTTACATTCTCAAATCATAAAGAGACCGTGGAAGGTATTAAGGTAGGTTTCACATCATTCATTATTTGCCGCAAAGATTGTATGAATGCTCTATTATCACGCTGCGGCATTATAAATTGCGACTATATCCATACATTCAAATTTTGAAATGTTTCAGAACTAATGACAAAGGAATTGTGTGCTTTATGCAGCACAATGTGACTTCAACTTTTATATGTTATATTTTCATGAATCAAGTAGGCAATATCCTTGTACTTCAAAAGACGCAAGTATGTTAATTTCTTCACAGTTGTTTTGACATTCAAAAATTTGCAAATGCCACATTTAGCCCTCTTAACACTTAGAAGGTCATTGACTATAATTTGCATATGTTTGTTATCTTCTTTTTACATGTTGAAATTGTAATACTCTAAGATGAAATATGTAATTCTAATTACTTATACATACATGTCTACGACAATGACAATGTTTTTTAATGATTACAAATATTGCTTACGGTATCATTTGATATGAACTATGAACTCTTGCATTGTGACAAGGTAAGCAAATTAAATTCTTTATATAATATTTAACCGTCACGGATAAACCCCAATACATGATCACTACTTATAATACGTCTCAATTTTATTGCAAGCTATCATAGTTTCTACGTTATGAACCATTGTCTTAATTTTTTTTTTTTTTGTGATAATCCAAAAGCTCCAAAATGTTAGAACAAGTAGCATACAAGAGTATGTAAGAATTGTAAACACCAACGCTCCCAAGACTTTCAGTGGTATGAAAAATCATGGTAGTCTTGATGAAAAAATCTGCAATTTGTCATTTCACAAAGCTGCAAATTTTTGCATCTAAGTTACATTTGTGATCTCCACAGCACTATAATCTAGCTATGGAGTAAAAAATCCTAAACAAGAAAAACATAGCATTATTGATGTAGTCTGAAACAACACAATTGTGCTCCGTAAATAGAAATAGGTGACAGAGCTTGGATTTAATCGGAATGGTGAGACTTTCATGCGTTGAAATTCACTTGTTGTACAAAATTGTTGCTTTGTGACAACTTCCATTTCCTGCTCTCGAAGTAGGTCTCCAATAAATTTGTGTTATAAGCTAAAAACTTTCAAGTCAAAGATTTTAGTTATGATTTTGGGTACTTGTCACTACTCTAGATTGAAAGCAGATTTGACAATTATTTCTTGAATTGATTATTTAAAAAAAGACTAATACAATATTAAATTTTATAATTAGACAAATATTTATTGTTGCATTCTTACGTTTAATCAACATTCTTTATTATGTACTATGACGGCACTTAAATACATATCTACTGTTTTGAAATTTGAGGTGATAGGAAAAAATGCATACCTCACAGAACTATATAAATTTCTTCAACTTTTTTGCAACAATTTCTTAAATTCCACGCACATTTAAATTCACTTCTTCTTCATCTTGCATTTTTAATAGATTTTGAACTCTATAAACTAAACTTTTACTAATTTGTATTGAAGTACTGACTCTGGTAAAATTAGAAGCCATTTTAAACTTTATGGTAGCTTGAAAATCAGTTTTGCATTTCCAAATAATTTCCACCACTCCATTACAGTTATTAAAATCTACATACATTTTATATGAAGCTACAACAAAATGACTTCCGTTACAAAAAAATTCATCTTCAATTTTAATTAAATTTTTATTGTTTAGATAGGTTAGAGCTCAAATCCCATAAATATAACTATTGTAATCACAATCAAAATGGAAAGAATTAGAAAAATCACTCAGTCTAAATATTAAATTACTTACAAAAGTTTGTTCTTTTTTAATTAAGTCAATAAACTTGATTTAAATAAAATCAAGCACGTTAACCATGATGGCTTCTTCTACAATACCATGAAACACCATACTTGCAAGATCATCAAATTTTTTACAATAAACTTTAGAAATTTTAGTTATTAGTTTTTAAATTTTTATCACTTTTTCAAATGTTTAGGGGATCTTTGCACATTCAAAAAATGTATATATTAATTTTAAAAATGGTAGATTACTTGTAAAAGCTTGTTTGTTTGTAACTAAGTCGATAAACTCAGTTTAAGCAAAATTGGGCAAGTTAACCATAGTAGCTTCCTCTACTGCATCATAAAACATCCATTTTGCAAGATCTTCAAATTTTTTACAATAAATTTCAGAAACTTTAGTTATTAATTTTTGATTTTCTTCTCATTTTTTCAAACGTTTAGGGAATCTTTGCACATTTGGAAAATGCACATATTAACCTAAAGAATAATCACAATTGTAGCTCACCTTCTATATTAACATATACATCTTTTTTTTTCTTCCTTTATGAGCGTGATTTTTTTTTATTAAACTAATATTTTTTAATAATACATTTAAAGAATTCACTACATTGTCTTGATGAAGATGCCTTCATTATATAGATACATATTATTTATTTATGTTTGTGTTGATTTTAATAAATCAATAGTCGAGAATAAAATGGTGGTTGTGGTGAGAACCACGGTTTGATAACAGCGCAGCGACCATAAATTTTAAGGCGTCGCGCCGTCTTGTCACATGCATATCTCAAAGGAATAGATAGCGGATTGGCTAAGCCATAATTTATCAGCGTGCCAAACCATGAGCCGCGATCACCGCTTGACAAGTTTGATTGAGTTCAAACCCGAATCGGCGAGCGACCAAAGACAACTACTTCTCCAACCAATCAAATTCACGATTTGGCAACTGAAGACAAACGTTTGACATTATTATATGCTTAGAAGGGCACGTAGCCCTTTTATGATGGTGTTTATCTTGTAATTGTTTACTTTATATATTTATTACGTATTTTGGAAGACTCATATATTTTGCTTTTGTTTGAATAAAAATATTAAAGATTTAAAAGTAATTTGAAGAAGTGTGAAAGAAGAAAATATTTGATACTTATGATGAAATTAGGATAGAAAGGAATATGGACTGATGTGCTCCACGCTCTTATTTTTAATAGGGTCGAAATGTAGGAAAGGAGATTCTTTAGTATGTTGAAAGTTAGTGTATGAATGTTGGTTAGAAGATAGAAAAAATTTTGAAACTTTGATGTGAAAGAACTTTCTGTATATATAAGATTTTGAATTATAATTTATGAAAGTTATTTCTTGTGTGATTATCTTTTAAAAATGAGTTTAAAAGTTTGATTTGGAGTTGTAATGCAAAAGTTATGAGTATTTGAATTCTAAAGTTAAAAAATCAAACTATGAAAAAATGCTGAAACTTTGACATGCCATAACTTATGATTTGTATTTCATTTTGCAACAAAATTTTGAAAAAATATTTACTTTAATCTTAGCTTTTTAAAAAGTTCTCAAACCCATGATTTGGAGCTTAGAAGATAAAGTTATGAAGATGTGAAGAATTAGAGGTGATTGCCTTTTTGTTGAAAGAAGGCCAAAACTTTAAGGAGTTATAATTTTTGAATAGTATAAAATTTTCTTTTCAAACTTTTAGAAATTATAGATTGTTATCAAAGCTTTCTAAATTGTTATCAATTGTTTTATTTGGAGTTTTATTGAAAGAATTATAGTGTGTAAAAATTAGAAGTTTTGTGCTCTTTAAAAACATTGAGACTCAAACTTTGATTGACTAAAATTTTTGGACAGAATTTTAATTTGTGACAAAAGTTTTATAAGTTATAGCTAGTGATATCATCTTTTTAAATTAGTATCACGTTTGCATGGATGATGTGTAGAACAAAAATTATAGAGATTTAAATAAACAGTATTTAGTTTGCAAAGAAAGAGAAGAGTTTCTATTTTGAATCTGTATAATTTTTGAACAGTAGCTTAGATTAAATTGAAACTTAGAAATGTTAGAGAAATAGAAAAACTTTTCAAAATGTTTTTATACTTAGTATTTGGATCTTTGAACCATCTGTGACACTAAATAGAAGATTGTAACCTTTTCACGACTTATTGATTATGATTTTTCCAATTGTTTTTTTTTAAACATGAAGACTTGAAGACATGAATATTTGAAGATTTGAAGATATGAAAATTTCAAGATGAATGTTTTAAGTTTACTTTTTATGTATGTGTAAAATGTGGCTTTGTTATTTCTAGCCGGTTTTGGAGACTTTTTGTCAATTTATTACCATTCTGTTTTGTAAACCTTGTAGCGAGTAGTTTGGATTAAACCAAATTTAATTCCATTTATTGTCGTAATAATAAAGTATGATTGATCATCCACATGATTGAGACTTGCTTTGTTCTCACGATCTGGAATTTGGCCAGCAAATCGTGAATTTGATTTTAAGGTCCTATCATACAAACAGCAGCTTGTGTCTGCTATCTCAGTCTATTCATTCCGTATCTAGTGGGCTCTTATTCCTACTTTAGTCATTATACTTCTAGAATCATCCCTATGATAGACCAATGGAAGACAAAAGATTGAAGATTTGAATAGTAAATATCAAGACCGACAACATTCTTTAATTATCAACCTATAATCGCAGTTAGACATCATGCGTGTTTCCAAGATGCGTTTCTCTCAATCCGACAACATTTTTTAATTCATTGTATTTTTCAGGACCCAAAATTTCAAAAGACATAAAAGATACTATGAGAATTATTTCCTTAGTTTTATTATTTAAAATAATTACGTCCATATATAATAAACAATAATAATCTTCATGAATTTTTTTTATAAAAATTCCTTTTACATTTTCTAAATAACATTTTCTTTCTAAAATATATATGTCACTACTTGATTTAATTCGCTACCAAGCATCAACAATATTATTTAGGCTCCAAGATCCTAATTCTAATGACAACAAAGGATCTGCACCAATGGTGAGATTCAGCAAGGTTGAAAATTAGTTATGGCGCTAATTCTATCTCCACCATTGCTAGTATGATTCAATGGCGTTGCCATGTCAGCGCCCTTGAATCATTACTATTCTTATATTTTGTAACTCTATTTTTAGCACTCTCTTATTTTTACCTGTACTTCTAAAATAGAAAAAAAATAGCATTGATTTTAAATCAGTTTCATAACCTAATTATTCAATTTTTAGTATTTTTTATCTTTTTAAAAGCTTATGACTTTCATATTAATCTACATAGAAAATAAAATAAACATAATAATTTAAAATATATAAGTTTCAAAATTCATCAATCTCAAACTTTTACAAAAAATACATCGAAAGTTTGATAATACAATCATAAAGTTTAATAAATAGAATTTATTGGTTGCAAAATCTTTGTTGTTTTTTTATTAAATAAAATTTGCAAATTCCAGCATCATCTTTCTTTTTCCAAAAATTCATAATTTGAGTTTTTTACATCATAAAATTGCATTTTTTTGTTTATCATTTATTTTACAATTTAATACTCTCTTTGAATATCTGTTTTTCATTTGTGATATGCAATATGTATTGTCTAATTAATCAACCATCAACTTGTTTGATATATAATGATTGTTGCTCGTTAGTATATTATACAAATTGTTTAGGTTTAGTTCAAATGTGATGAATGGTAAATGACTTAAAATCTGAAACTTCTTCAATTAAATAAGGAATTATCAATTTTTTTAAAAATTAAATTATTTACTTTACAAGCAGATGTATTGTACTATTGTTGAAAATTTTTTTTTGCATGAATTCTTGCTTCATATACTGCTGAAAACGTTAATATCATTGTCAATGTGACCTACAACTATAAAGGACATTTTGATTTGTTGAAGATATTTTTTGCCATCAACAACGACAAGTAATACATAATACATTTGTTCTTGTTATATTTCTAGCAGTTATCTAATTAAACAAGTAGAATTGATATTAATTTTTTACATGATTGAATTTTTTCAACTCTAATATTGATGAAATTCTTGCAGCATTCAGATCTTTTTAATATTGCATCAGCATCATATAAGTATGTACGTTGTTCCCCTCAAAAATATAAAAATGATTGATATACATTAGCTTACACTTCAAATCTCGTCAAAATTTACTCACTGAACCAATAGTTTGTTTATAATTTATTGAGAATTTTTCTAAGTTAAAGTTGGTGTATTTCTTATTTTTAATTTTATGAGCAAAAATTCCTATGGCAAAAAGTAACAGTTTCAAAAATCCATCTGTTGTTTTGATTTTATGGGCAAAAACAGGTGAACGAGGTCTTAGAATGATCTATTTTGTCATGCATAATTGTTAATGTACAATTAAAAAAATACTGTGATAGGGCTCTACTAGCGTAACATTGATTTCGAGTATTTTCTTGCTCGTACAGATGCATTTGATATTTCTTATTGCATGTAATTCAAGAGGGTGACTGCACTGCATGTATGCTATGTAACATCAACAATTTCTTGCATTTACAATAGCGTACAAAGTTGAACCTCAAATATTTTGCAGTATAATTGGAAAAGTAATTTTTGTATATATTACCTAGATATTAAATGATTCATGAATGAGTGCTAACTATATGTTAATTAAATGCTAAAGAGATATTAAATGAAGAAATTTTTCTAGAACTAAGTCATATCCTATGTTATATAAGATTTTTAATTATTTTAAACAAAGTCAACATAAATCACTTAGCTTTTGTAAATGAGTTATAAACTAGTCTAATATATATAAAAGAATCTCATATTGAATTAAATTTTAAGATACGTTTAATACAAGTTTAACCAAAATTATAGGCTATTGATATTGCACCCCTTTTTTGATACTACCACCCCCTTTTTTTCCGGTATTGTTCAATTTTTAATCATTTTTAGGACAATTTTTTAATAAAAAATTAGAATTAAATATACATCAAATCAAGTGATTTTTGGTTGGTGTTTTTTAAATTGATAAATGTCAATCAAAATTATTAATAAGAAAATGTAATATAGTGTTGTCTTTTCTTATCAAAAATTTTGATTGAAGTTTATCAACTAAAAAAACACCAAGCAAAAATCACTTGATTTGATAAATATTTAATTTTAATTTAGTATAAAAAATTTGTCACCAAAATGACTAAAATTTGAACAATATTGGAAAAGAGGGGAATGGCAGAATTAATACCTCAATCTATACATGGAATAAAATAAAAATTAAATGAATGGATATATAGAGGCGCTAGAATAAGCACCACAAGGATAGATGACAAATGGATAGGGGGCATGTAGATAGTTGTTAATATAACATAGAGTTCATGCATCCCTATATAATTATGTGAATGTATTGAATGAATGTAATGGTAAACATGTATGTATGTATATATATATATATATATATATATATATATATATATATATATATATACTTGAATTTAAATAATCATTGTACATATAAATTATTTTGAGATACACAATTTTGGCCTTCTTGAAATATTCACGTATTTAATGAAATTTGAAGTTTATGGCCTCACAAACTTGAGTCTTGTGATCTAAATTTTGTTCTTTAAATTAATTTTTGGTATTAAATGAAATAAAAAATTGATTTTCAGCTCATACAAAAGAATTGAGCTTCTAGATTTTAACCATAAATTTTAAGAATATTATTACATTATAATATATCTTGTAATCAAGTATTTATTTTATAAATGCAATTGGAGAACATGAATATTACATGTATAAAGAGAATGGTAATCCTTATAATCATTTTTCATTTTCATATTTGTTTGTATTTGCATTACCTACTAACATATAGTCTTTTGAGAAATAAAGCAATAGCTTCCATTAAATTCTATAGATAATTGTGGAAAAATGCATTTGATGTTTATGTGCACTTTAATCCCTAAAGAACTATTGCCCCTATGTGGGACAAATGGGATTTTGGGCATGTACATATGGCTAAACTACTTTGTGTGATTTTTTGAAACTTTTATGGATGATGGAGAATTCAAATATTTATGTGAATTTCTAATTTTTTCTGCATTTTGACATTTATTGAAAAAGTTAAAACTAAATTTCAAAAAACGGGTGAGATCGTTTAGCCCAATTTTTTTTTTAAGTTGCATTTAAAAAAAATAAAAATGCAAAATAGGTTCTTTACACTTATATATAGGTGGGGAGCTTTGAATCATTCAATTTTGATTGATGAGATGAATGTTATGAGAAGTTTTTGTTTGCGAGTAAATGTGGTTTGGGCTGCCCTATCTCACCCATTTTCCAAAAATTTAGTTTTAAACTTCTTCAATAAACATCAAAAAACCAAAATGAAGAAAAAATTAGATGCCCAAATAAATCTTTGAATTCCCCATCAACCATAAAAGTTTCAAAAAATCATGCGAGGTAATAGGTACATGCCCAAAATTGCATTTGTCTCCCAAAAGGGGGCTTGGTCCTTTACGGGCATTTTAAAAAGTAAAAGTTTAAAAAACTTAGAAAATGAAGTATGTTAGAATACCAAACAAACATGTCATTTCTATTGTTTGCAAGGAGCTTTGAATTCTTGAATTGTATTTGTGTTTTACATTTATAAATTTAATAACTTTTATTTAGGTGAATAGAAAACATACTTGATACATTAATTATGCGTTACTATTGTAGTACATAAAGGTACTCAAAATATGTATAAAGTGGTAAATTGTCAAAGGCTCTTACCTATTTAGTACAGTTGTAATATTTCAAATTATTGTAATGTATGAATTGATGTGTGAGTCACATTGATGTGTTTTTAATACTATAAAATATATCTGTCTAAATAAATGTATAATTAATTTGTACTAAAAATTCTTAAGCACACTTCGTTGACCTGTTGTAAATACAAATAAGTAATTAGACTTGAAAATATATACATTTACATGTACATACATGGATACATGTATGTATGTATGTGTGTATATATATATATATATATATATATATATATATATATATATATATATATATATATATATATATGCTCAAGTATGAAATATAGAAAGAAATGGGCATGGTAATTTGTGCATGCAGTTGTGTCAACCAATGGAAGTTGGATATGCCAATGTGAGCCATCATTTTTGTCAAACCTTTGTATTAGGAAAAGTAGATTGTAAAGAATTTTTTATATCCCAAAGTACAAATTAAATCTTTTATTGAGGTTTTTTGAAAGGGATCTAGAGGGGGCATGTAAAAAGTTTAAAATTTTGCCGACTGAGTCATTTGAGGTCACAAAACTCACATTAAACAAAGAAATTAATTAGGCAAATATGGGATCAAGTCTCTATGTTCTCACATTTTCACCTCTAACATGGTGATCATGTTAGATGAAGAGCAAGAAGGATAATCGAGAGGATAGTATGCAAACCTCATACTCAATGACGGTTCACACTAAGTACTAATGAAATCTTAGAATCCTATTGGTTGAGAGTCAAAAATTGGAACTTCATAATTCAACACTGTTCCAAGTCTCACGTCTACAAGGATTGCAGTTAGCATGTATGACAACACTTTTTGGAGGTTCTGGAGCTTAGAAAATGGAACTTCAAGAAAGATTTGTATTAACTATCTTGCTCAATCCAGCTTTCAACCCAAGTTCCACTAATATCTTGCATAAAATTTTCACAACTTTCTTTAGTACTCCTTTTTGCCTATGATAATCCAACTAAGCTAAGATCTTGTGTTGAGGTGGGAATTGCTAAGATGGAACTTGAGATATAGCGTGAACTGCCCCTAAACCTAGCTAGATTCCCATAGATCAATATTTTCATGTACTTTGAATTGTAGTAGTTTAAAGCTAGATCTTTTGCATCTCATTGAACACAAATAGCCCTCATATTACAAGATTTCACTCAAACATCTTGGACTTGATGACTTTGATACCTTATTTCTAGGGCTATCAAAAATCACATCCGCTATTTCATAAACAAGGGTAAATGTAAGAGTTTTTCCCTATCTTAGGGTTGGTCATTTTCATTTCCTTTTCGGTTTCTAGACTAAACCAAGGCCTTTAAATCCAAATATCAAATTTAAATTTCTAAATTCAATCATCTCTTAATGATAAATTTAGAAACTCTTATATTTTTTGGCATGTGAAAAAGCAGAGCTTTTGGGCATCTGGGTTTGCTCCACAAAAACAATGTTGGAGTCATTTAGTCTTGTGTGAGTTTTAGCGTGCTTCTATATTTCATGCATTTTCCATCAGGATTACTCACATTAGAATTGAATTGGAACAATTTTTTGTAGATGAGAAACAAGATCAATTTTATGGTTTTCTTGACCTCATAAAATATAGATTATATATTTTATGGAAGAAGTTGGTATTAGCATTTGGGGAGAAATTTTGGCTTCACCAGCTAAACTCTAGCAATTCTCATTTTCAACCAATTTCTCATTAGATTGCACCAAATATTTTTCTATATTTACACTGTAATACACTATAATGATTGTCTTTTTTGTAAGATTTGATCATTGTTTTAGATAATTTCAAATTCTATAGGATTTTTTGCAATTTCAACCGACTGACTACTATATACACTAAACGCCAATTCCTTCCAAACAATAAGGTAACTATGCCGTTCTCCGACTCCCACCAAAAGTCGCACTCTACAAATGAGTTGTTCTCCAACTGGTGTGAATGTGAAGTCGATGCAAGAAGTTGGCTTTACGGTTTGAAACAACTAAAATATTTGATTTGGGTTTAATCCTTAACCCCTAAGTGTCTTGCTAAGAAAATTTAGCATACCTCTAGTATGGAATCTTTAGTACATTTCCTCAACTTTTAGAAAGTTGAACAAGTATTCACACAATCCAAACCGGTCATTCTATATCCAATTATAAATCAAAAGTTTAAGGCTAGTTTGATTTCAAATCCAAGTAAATCAGCAAAATCCCCACCATTGAGAATCTCATATTTGTTAATTTGGGTAGCAGTTCACAATATGGATTTTGGACTTTGATGTAATATGGATTTTGGACTTTGATGTAATATGGATTTCGGACTTTGATGTGATTTTTTCCCAAAAAATAAAATAACCTAATGGTTGATCCCAGAGACTGCATTGAGCTATACTTGATAGAAAAAAAAAACTCCTCAAATGGGAAAAAATTCCAAAACTTATGATCTTTCAAAATAAGTGGATCTAGCTGGCTCACTACTTTAGAGCTACAAAAACCTAACTCATCAAGAGAAAAAAACCTGGGGAGATCACTTAGTGTATTTCTAGTATATCGCATGTGGCTATGTGATCTTTGACCCCCTATTTACCTTTTAATATTTTATAACTTCAGCTTACAATTTTGAGCATTGTTTAATCAAGACAATAGGATTCTATTGCCAAATTCTTCAATCCAAATAACATATTAAATGATTTCTAGAGAAGGTTGAAAAATGAACTAAAATGGCATATTTTTCAAATTAAATATTTATAGAGAACACATTTAGACAACCATTGCATCAATATTCAAGGACTAAAAACTTCTAATAGAGCCTCACCTTTGAGAAATTTTTACCTAATTTTTAAGCAATTTTTTCTTATATAATATAGGGGTCCAAAAGATATTTTTAGCTTCACTATATATCCTTTTACTTTAAAACATTGTAACTAATTATAATTAACAAGAAAAAATGTCAATAATTCAAAACATAAACTTTCAAAGTAGGAAAATCTACTCATATTTTTTTCTTTTTCTTTTATTTAAATTTTAGAACATAAATATAGAGGGGTCAAAATCTTTGCCACACATGGGTTGTAGAAATGACAAGAGTGACCTCCCTGAGGGGAAAAAGTGACACATAACCAACCTTCTCCCCTATTCATGGGAGTGTGGGCTTCCAACCCATCCCATACATAATTCCTCCATTCACAATGCAATGTACAATGCCTACATACACTCCCACTAATAGTTTTAATATTAAAATAGTAAATTCAAATGTTCAAGTGCAAAATCTAAAGGCTTCAAGGAACAACAAGCCAATCCAAAAAAATTCTAGGAGTTTTAGCTCCATTTAGACTGGAGTGGCAAACCAAACCTTGAGCATGTAATACCTTTTTTGTCTACTTTTACACCTCCAAGAACCCCATTTGACCATATTGGACTCTTTGGTCCTTTAGGGGGTTAAATGCCGAAGGGAACGATTTTTTTCCCCGCGAATACCCGGGGCTCCGTATACCCACGGTGACCTTCCGGAGCTTAAGGGTTATGATAGCGCGGTTTTGGGTTTAAGACAATGCGATTTAAGGCTTGCTGAGGACGCCCTTTGCAAAATCAGCACAGCACGCAACGAGTTCCGGTGTTACTCTAGTTTGGTGACTGGAACCCATGAGGGCCAGGACAAGGGCTCGCATGTTGTCGCCCCCACGTTGCAAGATGGTCGGGTTAGGGTCAAGTCGACGACCGAGTGCTTTCAGTAGTAGCCTATGACTGCCTTTAGGATTCTACTGCCTGTAACTTTGCAACGCATTATAAAATATTCCAGCGTGTATTTCTTTAAAAAGAAAATTGTTCAGTAAAAGCTTGTTAAAAGGCTAAACCTCTGAAAAATTTCCCATTTTTTCGAGTCCCCTAAATACCCAAGACCCCTTAAACGGTTGGGTATAGGTTCGGTTACCTTAGTTGGTGGTAACGTGAGGCTTGGGAAATGGAGCCATCAACTGGCTTCCTTGCCAAGTTCAAGAAGTGGGACATTGCCTTGAAAGATTCTTTATCTTTGATATTAGCATCCCACGTCAGCACGCATTGCCCTGAACCTAAGTTATTTTGTTTTTTTTCACGGGGAATCCGCCTGCTGGGCTGCTCACACTGGCCCAATTTCCTAAGCATAAGGTCAGAGGCTCGAACTCCGTTAGGCCACTAATTCCGCTCACCTTTTCAAATGATCTCTGTCATTACATGTCTTATTCATAGCCTTTTCATAATGTACAGCAGACTTATATTTGAGGAGGTACACCATTTTAGAGCCCTATGACTTTTCCACTTCAAAATTTCATACCTAATTCCACATTGATCTAAAAAATAAAAAATAACTTTGAGTTAGATGCCAATTCCTCTTGTCTTTCAAGGAAAATTTACTGAAAAATATTTCAAGAAGTTCCACCACCCCAAAATTCAGTTTTAGCTCTTAGATGGTCGGTTTAGGAGCCTCTTACCTTACTGAGTTTTGATTTCTTAATAAAGAACCCCAACTTGGGAACCAAGTTAACCATTAACCCCTTGAATGTCCCATAGGCCTAAACGTGGCCTCACGTGATTTCACAAGCCCCTTTGAAGCACTGGATCTAATTTTTTGACCATGATGTAAACTACAATTATCAAGGTATTTAAGTGGTCCAAGCAAGTGGAGTAATGGCAAAGCAAGCCAGTAGCCATATAAGTGACTCAAGAGCCTCAATTGGGTGAAATGCCATATGGGGTGTGGTGGCAAGCTACAATTGGTCAATACCTCTTGTAAGTTTCCTTGCATATGTTTTGTGGTAGGTGGAAATTTGCTAGCAAGGGTTCAAGCATGTTCTAAACCTTTGTTGTGACAACCCTAACCAATTGTACCGGTCATTGTTTCTTGCGCAATAGTAGTTTGAATTTTGAAATCCTAAAACTTAACATACAAAGAAGTAAAATCTTTAATATTTTGCAAGTGTGTGCATTCACATCTAATCTTGCTACTAACAAATTTTGAGATGAATCAAGGGCTTATAGAATTTTGTAAAATTCATTAAATAGCAACTATGTGCCAAAAATGAGATTTTGCCATCACATGTTGTTTAATCAAATATTATAATCTCCCATCTCCCATGGTCAACTATTCCCAAAATTTGCAAGCTCAATTTCTAAGTAGGTGTTCTACTATTTTCAACAGTCACTTTTTTGTAGATCATCCAATTGACTGAGATATAATTCATCAAAGTTGTAAATCTCCCAAAACCCTATTGTTGTTGAAAATGGCTTTGCACTTAGGAGTTAATCCATAATCCCTAAATGTGCAAGAGGACAATTTTTGTCCCTTGGTCTTAAAAAAAGCACAATATAAGACAGGAAAAGCTGTTTCTCATCTACTTTTTTTATAGAAGTGATCATAGATACATGGTGCATCATGGAAGGCAAAAAAAACCTCACCAAATGCAATCCTGTTTTTAAGTAATCCAAATTGTGAGAAGGTTTAGAGACACGGTGTTAGGTCCTATGCTACCCTTCTTACATTTTTTATGAGGTTAGCATACATTGTTGATTTTTGTAATTCTTAGAAATAGTATAATAATGGGTGGGCACTTGTCACACCATTGTAGAGCATTGCAAAGTTATTTTAGAGGGGCAGTCATGGACTTATGGTGATTAGCGGGGCATTCAAGGGTTAAACACATTTTTGCAAAAAATAATATATTTGAGTATCCTTGTATGATTTCTTGTAGTAACTCCTTTACAACCCAAAAGTTGGAATCTTGCATTGAATTGGAATTTGTACACCAAATACAATAATTAGGTGGTGGCACACTATTTGGTTGATATTCATACTATATTGCAACAATGATGATGGTTTTTAAATTGATTTTTTTAAGGGAATTGATATGGGCACACCCTAGGTTTGATATATGCACACCCTTCTCTCAGCTCTCTGAGATAAATTTCAGATTTTTATCATCAAAAAGCTAAATTTGAAAACTTGGAATTTAGATTTGGACTTAGAGACCTTGATTTAGTCTAGAACCGTGAAGGAGGTTACAATTTAACAACACCCAATGAAAAAGATTACTATGAGTTGAGAACAGATTCAGCATGTCTGTGCCTAATCAATTATTTTTTGAGAAAAAACAAATTTGGCATCCAATTCTGTAATTAAACAAGATTAGGCACTTTCAGAAAAAGTTGTTATTATTTGGTATTCAACCAAGTTTTCTAGAAGAATTAAGCCTTTTCCCAAGCATCTTCCACTTTCTAAAATTAGATCTTGGTATAAAATTTGCAATAGATGGAACCCTTTTGAAATCAACCTTGACCTTCTATTGTTAGTTAAGCTTAATATCTTTTATAATATTTGGCATTTCAATTTTTTGATTTGTTTGACATCACGCATTTTTGAAGAATAGTTTATGGAATAATTGGGCAAAATTTTGGAGAATTATTTTATGCCAAATCTGCTCTCAACCTACAGTAGCTTTTTCTACAAACAAAAGTAGTAAAATTAATATTAATTTGCTCCCTAGCTAAGCTTTTTCATTAGGTATTGTTAAATTGTAACCTCCTTTGTGGTTCTAAACTAAATCAAGGTCTCTCACTCCAAATTGGAATTCAAAATTTTCAAATTTAGCTTGAAATTTATCCCGGGGTGTGCATATATCAAACCCCGGGTGTGCCCATATCAATTCCCTTTTTTAATAGTAAACAACCATAATCAAACCTTAACTTCATATCTTCTTGTGACAAACCTCCATGTGTCGTTCACAAGTTGAGGAAGAAAATATTTTTACACACATGTAAGAGCATCCTCAAAGCACTTAATAAACAAGCCCTAGATAATTATCAAGTTTTTCCTTTCTAACAAACAGTTAAGTATAGTGTAAAAATATTGTTGTTTGAAGGACATTGGAAGTTTTATTGTAAAACTATAAAATAAAGTTGGATTGAATATTGGTTAATTTAGATACATCCAATCAAATATTAGTTAACTTTCAAAGCATTTAGAGGACTCTTCAAATCATGCCCAAAAAAAGGAAATTTTCCTCGGAGGGATAATACATTTACAATCTTTTAAACTGAATTTTCTTCTTTTGGACTTGATATGGAGAGTCTTCTAGATGTTTGGAAAGCTGGCCAGCATTTGATTGAATGGATCTAAATTAACCAGTATTTAAATCAAATGGTTTTTACAAATTCACAATAAGGCTTCCAACTCCTTTCAGTTTCAAACAATGATATTCTTGTACCATACTTTATTGTCTGTCAAAAAGTCTCACTTGGTATTCCGGGCTTGTTTCCGAGTGCATTGACAGAGGATGCTCTAACTTCATAACTTCATTGAAGTAAGACTACCTTTGTTGAAATTGTTCAATGGCAATTTAATAAGAGTATCTAGTGCAGTAGAGTGGAGACATGGATCAAGCAATGAGCAAGAAGATCCAAAAATAATATAGAAAGTCAACCAAACAAATGAGCAAACACCATGACAGTTAGATTTACCCAATAAGAACTAGGGTTTACTAAAAGGGAAAACTTCATGGGTACCCTTGAAGTTTGCAATATTCTCATAGATACCCTTGCTTTATCAGAAATTGCACAAATATCTTTGGATCAAAAAATGTAGGTATTTATGTGTTGTGCTTGTACTTTCTCCATGACTAATGTTGAAGAAGATAATGTAATGAAAACAAAAAGAAGCAACATGCACATAAAGGAAGAAGGGAAGTGTCATGTGCAACAAAACAAATGCCTAAAATCTTTGGTCCGAGGGTAATTGTGTAATTTCTGAAAAAGCAGGGTATCTATGATAATTTACAAACTTCAAGGGTATCCATAATGTTTTCCCTTACTACAACAACACCCCAAATTGTTAATGGTACACCCCCAAGGTTCATTGTGATAATGCAATTTTGAGAATTTAATGTTAAAATTTTAGACTTGGACTTTGAGAGTTGTTTCTCTTCTATTATTCTAAGGCTACCTTCTAAAAATTTAATTTGCAATTGAAAATACAAGACTTTGGAACTACAAAAAGCAAGAGTAATGGTATAGGAAAGGTTCAATGATTTTTTTGTTTATTCTTCTTTTTTCAAGGAGGCGGTAATGCCATGATCAAAGGAATGATGGACCACTTGGATGTAGAAGTTTAGCATTAATTTCTCAATTTTCATGCTCAATGTGAACCCTAAGGGTGTGTTGTTAACAATTTGGGGTGTTGGCTTTAGTAATTCCCTTTTTCGAAACATAAAATCATAGTATGAATATTGTAGGTTGAGAGCAAATTTGGCATAAAATAACATCCCAACATTTAGCCAAATTATTTTGTATATCATTCTCCAAAAATGCCCAATGTCAAGCAAGACAAAAAAATAGAAATGTCAAATATTATAAAAGTCATTAAGCTTAATTAATTCTAAAAGGTCAAGGCTGATTCCAAGAGGGCTCAATATATTGCAAACTTTGTACCAAGTGTTAATTTTGAAAAGTCAACGATGCTTTGAAGAAGGCTCAATTCTACTAAAAAAAATGTTGATTGTCAAATAACAACAAATAATTTTTGAAAAGATCAAATCTTTATCAATTATTGAATATGATGCTAAAATCAAAATTTTCTCAAAAAATATTTAACTCAACATCTAGCCAACTACCAAATTTGCTCTCAACCAACCGTATGTCCGTATGTAAGCAACATCTAATTAATGTATGTATTTAAAAAACCAGTTGAAAACAAGAAATGTTGGATTTTTAAAGATGGAGCTCAAAATCTCCCCAGACATTGGGTTGGAGTGTGCAAGTATCCTCAATGAGAGAATAGTAGGTGTCAAACTTTGGTGTTTTTGACCGGATAATTTTGGTAGGGTTTATCCCATAACTCAATCACTTTTGCAAGTTATCAAATCTAATAACTTTATCACCCACCTTTAGAGGTGTATGATAACTCAAACTAGTTATGACCTTTGTTTATAAAAGTTATCAAGTGATCTTGTGGCTCTCTTTTAGCAAGCTAACATTTTTGCTACCAATCATATTACTAAAATCACAATTACCTCTGTAATATCACATCCTAACCTCTTTAATATCACACCTCAACTTTGTGTGAAGGAATTATGCATGAGAAGCAACTAGAATTATCAAGTACTTTGTGAAATTTGTAAAGATGACAACTTTATGAATTATTGAATGAGCCACTACCCCATAACTTTGAGTGATTTACAAGATAAAATTATCCAATAATCACCAAAAATCAAAGGTTTGACACCACTAGTGACCCAACAAGTTCACTATTCGGTTGTTAGAGATTTCTGACATTTCTGGAGTCTTAGCATGTTTGGGTCGGACCATCACAATAATAGTACTGCCCTGAGTGCCCTCCCATGAGGCTCTTTATTTGGTACAGGAATTGGGCCAGGACCCAAGACAAGTCACAACAAACTCATCAAATTTTGAGTATCACCCACATCTATTTTGCACTAAGGTAGGAGCACCCATAAGCGTCAATCTAAGGGTTTTAAACATGATGAGTATTAATAAACAGCTAGCAAATTATAAGATTTTATTAGGAACAGAAAAAAATGAGTTTGCATTTTTGAATGTATTATTTGGATATTGTGAGAATAAGTTGTGAATATTTAAAGAGCAAATTGTCATTGTACCCATAACCACTATCAAAATTTCATGTTCACATGTTGTACATCCTTGTCATTACATCTATTTAATTCCAAAAATTTTCCAAGATTTCAAAACTCACGGTTATGGGGATAGCATTGCTTATGGGTGCTCCTACCTTACAGAGCATTTCCATCCTTAGTGCAGCCTCAATGAGCACTCCATGCAAACCATTTATCAATAAAATGGAGGAGACAAGAAAAAAAGGACCCACTATGGAAACAACAATCAATGCACCTAGTTAGGGCATCCCCAATCCAGCTGGGATTTAAGCCTAGCAAACTGTGTCAGACCGTGTTTGACACCAGTTGTCTTGTAGAATAGGGGCATTTCCAAGTCAAGCAGTCCCCAATGCAAAAAAGCTCCAACACTCACTAAACATGAGTTTTTAATTGTTTAAGTCCTTCTTAAGTGCTTATATGAAGAGATTCATGTCAAATTTTTTTGAAATTGCTTGAAATTGCATCAGAGTTAGAGCTGGAGTGGTATGCAGGACTCTCCAAATAGTGAAAATTTGCAAGGGAGGGGCTCTTATGTGGGGAGCCCTGAAAAATGCAGTATGGTTTAACTACTGCATTGGAGCCCATGTTTTTGCTCAAGTCCAGTTTAAAGCACTCGACAAGCTTTTGCCTGCTTTTCTTAAGGTTGCATTGGGATGCCCTTAGAGTATACACCAAAAGAGAGCTTTGAAGTAATATTTTGCAATTAGTTATACTGCACTCCAAGTGAAACAAAAAGGTGTAGTTAAGAGGGTCATGATGACAACTGACCTTAAAGAAAATAGAAGAGCAACCACCTAAAGTGATCTCATCTTCATGCAAATTCTTAAAGTGACCCCACTTTATGTCAAATAATAACATTCTTACTCTCTAATACAAAATCCCAAGCTCTACATGCAATTAATGCAATGATTACTGGGTCAAAATACAAATCTTCATTGGGAGCTTCTAGCTGTCAAATGGCTTTGAGTTATCCTACACCCATAAACCACCCTCTAAATTTTTGTTACATTGGCTACATGGAGAGTGGCCATTGAGGTTGCTCTTACATGCTAAGACCATCTCCATGTGATCCGGCTCTCAATGCTGGCAAGCAAGGTTGAGCAAGAGTTAGCCTTCTCCACCCCATTCCGTTGGCGCTAGGTCAAGGAGCATCTTGCTAATTGGGGGAGGATAACCCTGACATATCCCTCTTAAATAGTGTGTGGAAAGGAGAAACACTAGGATTATCATTCAATCTTGTTTTGTATTTTGTTGAATTCTTGTTTGTTGTTGCAATCAAAGGTCAAGGAAAGAGAGGAGAGCTTTAGAGATTGGGTTTTTGTGCCTACATAGCAGATGGCAAGACGCTGGCTATGGTGGGCTATGCAAACCAGTCCAAGTCCCCTATCTTGTCTCTCTACCTCACCTCTTAGCTGCAAGGCTAGAATGGCAAATGGGGGATTGAGTTACTCTAAGGGTTTGACACTTGCAATGCCATACTTGGATGATAAATTTTCTGAGCTCCTCAAAGTACTCTTGTGGCATTTAATTCTAACTTGTCAAGCAATGTCCATTGAAAACACTAGTCATCTTGAGTTGAGGAAGCTTTACCATATTTTCCACATGGTGATCAATCCAAAGACTTTTTTTGGGACACATTTGGTGCGCAAGGGTGTGGGACAATAATTTTGAGGGCTTTTCAAGTAAAGATGTAAACTTTTAGCGCATCAAATTTGGCAAGCAAAAATAGAGATGCTCTCACAAGATACACATGGGCTATAGGACAAGCTCTAGGACCTACTCCATGCAGTTTTCATTGCTCTTGTTGTTTTTATATACTTTAGTGTTTGAATTTTAAAAAAAACAAAAATAACGCTTAAGTATTCAAGGAATTTCAAAAGCAAGTACATTTGGTGACTTGAAAAGTGGTTAAGTGTGTGTGCACTGGACTTTGATGATGCCTTATCCTATGTTCATTGAGAAGGGAAGTTCAAGAAGTTCAAACAAATCAATTCTTTGGGTGTTTCTTTATAACAAGAGTCACTTTATATTGGGGTCCATTTTTGGTCTAATTTAAGAACCATTGAATACAACCAGTGAGATTGGTTAAAGTTTTGAATTGGGACATCAATTGGGCACTAAGGCTTTATATTGAGAGTTGGCCCCATTGGTCTTGTTGACAACATAGTTGTTTGTGTGGCAAAAATTGGCATAAAAAAGCAAGCTTAAACCAAAAAGGTCTTGGGTCACCACAATGACAAGTGATATTTTTGCAAGTTCTATAAAGTCAAGTCAAGTCACAATTCATAACAAATGAAAAGGTCAATGCAAAAACATGTGATTGTGAAAATATTCATTTATATAAAGAGTGATAAAGCTTTGGATGTGAACAATTAAAAGTCATTGTCTATATGCTTAAATTTGACCAAATTTATAAAAATGACCCATTCATATACATGACAACTTTACAAATACATTGTTCAATACAGAATTGTCAATTTCTTTAGAAATAATTAATGCCAATGTAGTGAGCATAGAGAATGTTCAAGGGTGGTTCATAATAGCCATCTTTTTCACATGCTTTTCAAAGAGTGCTAGATTGATATACATAAGAATTTTGGTGGAGGCACATAGTTGTACAATACCCTTGAATAAAGATTGTCGGCCTCTGTTTATTCACATAGAGGTCATGTCCCATTGGGATATGAAACTGAGGTCAAATTGGGCTTTTCTGATCTTGCTTTTTTTATATTTCATTCTTGACTCCAATTCCAACCAAGCATACCAAAATGAAATTCCAAAATATGAAAATCCAAAATTTGATAAATTTGTTTGTGTCACAAATCATGGTTTTACATGGTTTTATAAGTAAATTTATTGAAAAACATTGATAATGAATTTTGAAGATTTGGTTGCATAGATGTATAGGTCACATCCATACACACATCCATGTGCACATCTTTCATACTAAAAAAAACCCCTTAAGTAAAAAAAAAGAGTCTTCAAAAGGTTTAGTGTGACATACTAACATGTGACATGTCCAAATTTTGTAAAATAGATAATTTATTATGATAATCTTTTTTTTCTATTTCACTCAAACATTGTGACTAAGTTTGCATCTTTGGACATGTTATTGAGTTTATTTAGTGAAAAGATAACAAAAAATTAAAAATATCTATTTTACAAAATTTAAACATGTCACATGTCACACTAAACCTCTTGAAGATCATTTTTTGATACTTAAGGGTTTTTTTTAGCATGAGAGATTTGCACATGGATGTACGTATGGATGTTACCTATACATCCATGGATTCAATTTTCTTATGAAACCATGTAAAACCATAATTTGTGACACAAACAAATTTATCAAATTTTGGATTTTAGTTTTTTGGAATTGCATTTTGACATGCTTGGTTGGAATGGGGGTTAAGAATGAAATAAAAAAAGTGCTAGATCAGAAAAACCCAATTGACCTCAGTTTCATATCCCAACGTGACATGACCTCTATGTGAATAAACAGAGGCGGACAATCTTTATTGAAGGGCACTGGACATTCATATGTATTTTGGATGGAAATTATTTGCTTGAGTGGATGTTTTAAAAGATTGTCTAGATTTGGCAATTTCTTCCATTAAGTTATTTGATGTTAGAGTTCATCTAACCATACAACTCTACGCTTATACCCCAGTTATAGCTAGGATCCATAAAAATTGTGCATTATGGGACTATTTTGCCCAAAGAAAAGACATGGCTCATATATTGTCCCAAATTTAAGATTAAGAGAGCTTGATTGAAAGAATAGAAATTGAATCTTATGACTTCACACTATGTCCAAAGTCTTAAGGTCCAACGTCCAAGTCACTTTCAAATATCAACGTGGTACATAGCATTTAATGAGAAGATTAACATCAAGGATTGGAGAATTTGTTTCAAAAATTGGGTGTAACAAAAATCCAAACTCAACTTATAAATAAAACAATAATAACAATTCATTTTACGTACCATAATCTAAGTTTTTTTATTGGTATTTCTTTTGAACTTTGCAACCCCACAAATCAAGATATGGCATTGAACTAGACATTACAAAGAAAATGAGCCTTCTAAAAGGCTGTGAGTTTTGGTTGTTCCCAATGTTGGGAACCAGCTCCTGTTGGTCGTCACATAGGCTATAATTTTTTTTAATAAAAATAAAAATAATAGCATATAATATGACGTGGTCGGACTTTGACCATGCTGGCCTGCCCATGTGGAAGTGTTCCCTTGTTTTGGGGGAATGGGCCCAAAATTCCCATGGTTTTGAAGAAGGGGCCATTTCTTGGGCCTAAATCTTTTGTAATGGGTTTTTGGAGTTGCCGGGAGGCATGGGGCACTATGTGATCCACCCCTTAATCCTCAAATGCTAATGTAAACGTTTTTTTTTGTCAAATTAATGACAAATAGACAATATGTTGGATGTAAAAGAAGTCAGTTTTCATCATTATTTTAAGAAAAGTGATTATGAAGCCATGGTCCATCATGAAAGGAAAAAATCAACCTTGTTCAATGCACTAACTTATATTCTTAAATACCTGTAATTGTAAGAAGATTCACAAAAACAATATTAAGGCCCATGCCACCCTTCTTACATTTTCCATAAGAGTGATATTTCATGTCAACTTATGCAACTTTTGAAAACAGTAATAAATTTTGAGGACACTTTGCCATACCACTATAGCACCACTACCACTATAATACCAGGCAGCTCACAACCACGGTGGTTAAGGTAGGAGGCTCAAAAAGTGACCCTTTAACCCCTAAATGCCCAAGGTACCCAATTTGGATGTTTACAAAACTTTGAAGATGAAGAAAAGCTTATCAAATCATTATTTTTAATATATTTTTTTCAATCAAAGTTTGTTTTGAAGTCTATTTCAACACCAAAAATCTGATTTTGAAAATTAATGTTGATGATTTTTCTACTAAAGCTTTTGTACAAGTGTGTCCACTACAATCTTGAGTTTTCTAGTGTTGGAAAATCTTGAAAGTGAGCCTCAAATACACTAGAGCTTGGAGAAAAATCCACATTAGAAATCCATTTAAGCAATTTGTAGGATTAGATTTTGAAAGCCGTAAATTGATTAAAGTTAAACATGTAATGATCTTAAACCTCATATTTTTTGGTGACCAACTTTTTAGATTTGACATATGAAATGAGGATTGGAAGACATGAAGTCACTTTTGCAATTATAATACCCTCAATTTCAAACATTATAATCTTTCAAACTGTAAGCTATATTGTTGTGTTTTCTTTTTTCATGTAATCTCTTACATGCTTGGTTTCAATTTGTACTGTTACAATTATAAAAAACTTGATGAAATTTGTGAAAGCGTTAGTTGATTGTTTAGTTCCATGAAAATTTGTAGAAGCTGAAAAAGGCCTTGGGCATCTAGGGGTTAAAGGCTGATATGCTTTTTTCATGGTCCTTCCCACACCAGAAGATTTTTGTGTAATTTTCAGACAAAGAGATTTGGATGCTAAATGTAACCCAAATTTTTTCATATTTTTTGAGGTATTATTGAATTGTTGATGAATTTCAAAAAAAATTGTAGTAGGTACCTATTTATGATTCTAGATCTCCCATAAACAGCCCCCTTGTAATTTATAAAGAGATTAGGTGAGATCAAGACTTATGATTGGCTCTTGTAATAAAAAACACCTTTTCTTGTAAGACTAACGTAGCAGCACCCATAAGCGTCAAACTAAGGATTTTGAACATGATGATTATTAATAAACATGTAGCAAGTTATAGGAACTTATTAGCAAGAGGAAAATTATGAGTTTTTGCTTTTGAATGTATTATTTGGACACTGTGAGAATAAGTTGTGAATTTTTAAAGAGCCAATTGCAAATGCGCCTAATACCAACACAAAGGTTTCATGTTCACATATTGTACTTCATTGTAATTACATCTATTCACTTCCACAGATTTTCCAATAATTTAGAGGTGATGGTTATAGTTATAGTGGTGGTTATGGGTGTTGCTACCTTAAGGAGGGTCCATTCAAGAATCACCTCATATACATTCTTGGGCTACCTATGGGACTCATTTTCTAAGAGGGGTTGTTGTGGGAGCCTCCTACCTTAACTCTTTGTTTAACCCTTAAAGGATGAGGCTACTATTATACTTACTATGTACGCTACTATATAACTGGCATTTGCTACCAACAAAAACTTTTAATTTGGGATCTTAACTACCTCACTAGAACATCTTTGATCTATATTCTAACTTCTTTGTTGATCTCAAATGTAATAAAGGTGTGGATGCATTCCAAATATAAGAAAAATTACATTGTATTGTACTAGTCGCAAAGGGCTGTCTCGTCCTTTAGGGTTAACCCTTAAAGGACCATTCTACATATTACATAGTAAATATGCTACCGTATAATTTGCATTTGTTACCAATAAAAAGTTTTAATTTGGGATCTTGACTAGCTCACCAGAACCGCATTGGTTTATATTCTAACTTCTTTGTTGATCTCAAATGTAGTAAAGGCGTGAATGCATTCCAAATACAAGAAAATACTAAATGTTGTATTGGCCGCAAAGGGCTCCTTGGTCCTTTAAGGGTTAAGGAAATATGGAACCAGGTTGCAATGTGGGTACTACACCAAAGTCAAATGCGTCATGCCTGTATGAGAGGCCTTACTGTTCAAAATCACTCTGGTTTTTCATTAAAGTAATTTGTACTTAGTGTTCATAACTTCACCAAGGCGTACCCAATTTTGTTTTCCAGCCACTTCAATCACCAACTGACCAACCCCATACAATAGTTATTGCACTTGGTATAGTTCGTGGTTGGATTTAAGAGTTTTCCATGTCACCCACATGGTACCACTTGACAAGGGGATCGGGAATCTGTTTATGAGATAGTACGATGCTTGGAGCGGTATAATTAAAACGGCAGAAGCACCCAATACCAACATTGTACTTAATAGCATCACTTTTTATAAAGGGTGGTCATTCTAGAACTTGAATCTTAGTACACCATATATAGTTTATCATTTGGTTAACAAACATCAAGTTATTTATGGTGTACTTAGATTTAAGTTTTAGCATGACCATCTTTTGTAAAAAGTGACGTCGTTAGGTACACTGTTGATATTGCGTGTACCTACCTTAATCCTTAAACGTCATGAAAGCCCTTTGTGGTCGTGTGTATGGCTATATGTATAAACGTATTTGAGTTGCTCCGAGGGCTTTCCAATTTTTTTATGCACCCACCATCATACAACTCTTCAATATGTATGGTTGTAACACTTAATTTCTAACTGATTCTAACTTCTAAATATTGGTTGCAACTGTATTTGGTACCGTAACTCAAGAGCCTAAAGACCCTTTAGGGGTTAATTTGAACAATGATGCCTTGGAGGTGTGCTGCATTAGGTGCCTTGTTGACAAGGGTTGTTGTGTCCTGCCCCAGCTTGATAGTTTTTTAGCAATCACAAAAAGAGAAGCTCTTTAAGGTAGTTGGCTCTAAAAGCAACCATTTAAGCCTACCTAACTCATCAACAATAATAATAAATATTTGAAGGAATATGTCACTCATTCCTAAATAAGGAACACATTTAGAACAAGGTTATTTTTTGAACGAACTACCTTTAGTTTGGTTGTGTATGGATTGGTTTGCAACGGGTCCAGCGCTGGGACCCTCTGAGGCGAGATTCATTCATTTGTTCTCAAGTTTATTCTTGTAAATGTTGTGCAAGGAACTTGTCTGTTCAATGCCTTCTTTGCAATTGATGAGTTGCTATGTACTGTACTATACTATATGGTACAGTGGGGTAGAATAAGTTTTAGTCCATTCTATTCTACCATTCAAAGGGCTTAGCATTTTATAGAATGCAAATAGATTGTTTTGTATCTTGTATCACTAATTTTTAATTCTTACACAATCCTAATCAAGCATACCAAATTTGGGTTTCAAAAACCAAAATTCTATTTTTGGTGAATTATTTTAGATAAAATTCATGATTTTATATGATAATTGACTAAAAACCATTGGTGATGAATTTTTGAGATTAGATTGTATGGGTATGTAGAAAACATCCATATGCACATCTTTCCTTCAAACAAAAATCTCCAAAAAATCTCAAAATTCTCCTTATAGAGATTTCAATGTTGAAGTGATCATAACCAAATTTAGTAAAATAGATTCATGTGTTTTTTAGTTAGCTTTTGGAAAAATAATCAGATCTTCATGCTCAAAGCTACAAACTTAATCATAATGTATGAGTCAATTAGAAAAATCTAATAACCATAAATAAATATCTATTTTACTAAATTTGGTTATGATCACTTCAACATTGAAATCTCTATAAGGAGAATTTTGAGATTTTTTGGAGATTTTTGTTTGAAGGAAAGATGTGCGTATGGATGTTTTCTACATACCCATGCAATCTAATCTCAAAAATTCATCACCAATGGTTTTTATTCAATTATCATATAAAATCATGAATTTTATCTAAAATAATTCACCAAAAATAAAAATTTGGTTTTTTGAAACTCAAATTTGATATGCTTGATTATGATTATGTAAGAATTAAAGATTAGAGATACAAGATACCAAACAATCTATTTGCATTCTATAAAATGCTGAGTCCTTTGAACGGTAGAATAGGGTGGACTAAAACTTAATCTACCCCACTGTACAGTACAGCACATTGTTGAACTGTGGAACCGATTACTTTCAGTTTTTGACCTACGAGATCGTGTAATTTATAGCCCTCTATCCAAAGTACTTGGTTTGTTTCAATCGAGATACTGTAATCATCTGCCGAGTTTTGTTCTGCACGCAGGCGTTACTTTCTCATGGAGCTTATACCTTGAAACTGTTTAGCGTAAAATTTCGGAGTGATTTTGTCTAATGTTACAAACTACTATGATAATTACGACGTCCATTCCTAAAGCTTGAGATGCTAAGAAGCTTGAATGTGCTTTTGAATGAATATCGATGTCTTGAAGGGTTCTTAACCCTCAGTGATTTTGTAAATGCTAAAATTAGTACTTGTCACAATATTGTGGATCTCACTCCACAGCACATGGTTAAAGTTCAGAACATGAGCAGAACCTAATGGCATACTATAAAAAGGTTATGGGTGACAAAGTGATGGTTTTGGGTGACTAGCATGATGGTTTTGAGCGACTCATCTCACTATTTAAGAACTCCTCAAGTTAGTATTATGAGTGTATGAGCACACTTAAGACTTTAATAAGTGTCTTTTTTTAGCATCTCCTACACACAACTATACATTTTCAAATTTTTTGGACTTCAAGAAATCTGCGTGAACATATGCTTGCAGTTGGAACTTTCAAATTGATGCCAATATTTTGGATTTCCTCTTGCTAGTAACTTAACAATATTTTTTCAACCAGAATCCTTAGTTTCACGCTTATGGGTGTTGCTACCTTATACAGCCCACAGAACATTGCCCTATTGCGGGAAGATAACGTAGCAGTTTCAAAGCGATTATCATGAGAAAGTTTGCATATCAAATAAAGATGTTTAAAACACCTTTAATTACACATTCAAGGGATTGCAGTTCTCCAATGGGTACAAATGCAGATATGTGAAAAGTGTACCCAACTGAAGAGAGTGCAATTCCTCAAATTCTGTAATGAGTGGATCTACTACCATGCCTTGAATTTAGTTAAGGTCCTGCCAATACTAATACAACATTGCTTCATACCCTTCTGGAGCATTTGGTAGAGAGGACTACAGCAGGTATAAGACAAGCAACGTGAGTATCTGTACGATAATTACTACCCCATAAATCAACAAGGAACACTAAAAATCAACACAATCTACGAGTTTTGTAAATTCAAGGGCAACCAGAATTCATTCATTTCTGTTGATGAAGGCTGTTATTACGGCAGGAATCACTTGACTAAACAAAAGATAGCGCAGACCTCAAACTTCAACGGATTATTATAACTCACCAGATCAAACAGGTACAGACAACAATGTACTGTTTTCACAGAGGTTGTAAAATACAGTTTTCCTTAAAATTTAACATCATGCTTAATAATGGACCACCCCATACCTAAATGTGCCTTTTACCTGCTTTATCATGCCAGTTGGCGGTAATCAGAGAGTTTTCGTCTCAGAAAAAAGTTTCGGTTTCCAGCTCAGGGGTCACTGATGACTGATCTCCTGTCACATTGTTCAGTTCTTGCTGGTGTTGCGCACCGTTCCTTCCGATGTACTCACAGTCTTGGGCTTTCCGCCACTGGGCTTAATACTTGCTATTCCAGTGATTTCACGACCAGTCACCAAAGAGTTGATTTCATACGTTCCCTCGTACGTGTAAATTGGCTCCAAATCACAGAAGGCCTAAAACACAACCAAAGTCAGGTAAAATTATCACCAGAAAAAGCTTACTTTGCACAAGGTAATATAAGCCATCTTGATGAAATACTAAGATCAGAAGTTACAAAAGTCAGAAAACCATCCACTTAAAACCAATTTTATCCATCTACGTAGAATCTTTGAGCCAATTCAACGGTACTGATATATACTGTCTCTAGTAATCAGCGAGGTTAAGGAGGTGATTGAGAATAGTCTTGTTGATGCAAATCAGCTATTCTCAGTAACATGGCGGCTCAAAACCAAGAACTCTTTCGTGAATGTAGTGTACTCGCTTAATTCATGAAGAAAGAACCAAGGTAGCCTAAGGAGACTCATCTTGTTTCCTCACTAGCCTTAGTTGGGCTACAAATTAACTTGAATATCTAAAACAAAAATAATTTAACAGTTTAAATGGGAGATAAACTAATACAGCCTACATCATAGTTGTCATTCTAGATACCAGGCCACTAATCCGTCTGGTCCAACACCATCCAATTAGCCTCCCGCCCACCGTCAAATTGTTCGAGAATATTTGAATAAATTTAAAGATGTTTAGGTATATCCGTAGATTTTAAGGATATTTTCATACTCAAAGCCCTAATTTATCCGACTTAGCTTGAACCAAGAGGTCCGCGTCCGTCCATCCACGTTCAAAATGGCAAGCTTGATGACCCCAACCAGCCCAATATGACAACCCTGACCTACATGGCTAATATACAAATCAACGGATTCTGTGAAAATATGTGTGTAAGTAGCTGACCTTTGCAACAAGGAAATCTGCAAGTATTCCATTTCCGCCTAGAAGCTCCCTCCCCAATGCCAGTGTCTCCCGAGCTCGCTTGGTGTTCCAGGCCTGAAAAAACCACAACAACAAAAAGGTATTGACTTAAAAGCAAGGCCAGGCAAATGGAGGTAGTGGAACAGCAAGAATTGTGAAACTTCCGCAGGAATCATGAAATTCTCGCAAGAACTATGAATCTTATGAAACCCTCTCAATCATAATGCCATTGGTTCAAACTAACTCTAACGTAAATCGTCCAAACTGTGAAGCTGCTAGGTTGCAACGATACCTCTGAGGGGATGTGTGTTATACTAGTAAAATTAGGTACTTGTAACTCATTTAGCCCCAACAAGTTTTTATTTCACTACACACCATCAATACTTAGAATTTTTTTGGATGGGACTACAGCCAACCTTGCAAAGACTGGCTTGGCCAGGAGTCATTTTGCCGGAATCATAGATTTTGCAGAGACGCCAGCCGAGAAGGAACATCGCCTGAATGTTTCCCAACATCCGCACTAATTTTTCTTGGTTTATTTGAAGGGCAGCCAAAGGAGCTCCAAACTGCTTCCTCTCTAGAAGGTACCTGTATTTTCCAAATCACGAATCGATTAACTTGACTATAATTTAACAAGAAACATATTAAACTGAAGTAAATCTAACAACCAATAAGCCCTAATTGTCAAAATAATCAAAATCAGCTGCTTCCACATCTGAAATCAGTCCTTTAGGACGCTTCAAAGGAGGTTCAAAAGATGTACAAAATAAAAAGATCTCTACCCTACATTGTTTGAAGAACATGTGTTGAAAGTTGCTATAACTGACATTTAGCTTCCAAAAAGAACTTTCTAGCACTTAAGGGTCAAACAGAGAAGAAAAGTGGTTATTCGACATCTACAAAAGAAAATGGGATTGAATTAAGCCAGACAAACCTATGGCAGATGTCATAAACACCCATGGCGATACCAATTGGCTGCCATGCAACCATGATCCGAGATACAGCCAACACCTACAAAGAAGCCAACACGTATCCATCTTAGGTAGTCATGAATTATTTCAATCCTAATCTAGAGAAGAAATAACCTGAAAATATACAACATGCAGTTTCTTAATTTGGTGAACTCATAAACTAAACGTTTGCAAACCCTTCATGAGTTCCTCTACAACTAACTGATGACAGGTTCATTTACAGTGATATACATGTATTAATAACAAAATAAAGATAACTATCAGATGATTAAACAGACAAAACTTGAAGGCCAATTTGAGAACATAGGATTAAACAAAAATCTCTTAACCCCTAAGAGAGCCGGCGTTCACCCAGTGGATGATATACGTTTTCAAAAGCTTATGATAGGAGCTGTATGACATGGATTAAGTACATGCAAGTATGCTTAGAAAGCAATTTTTGTCTACTCTTCAGCTATGTTACTGGTTTGATCATTAAACCAGTTCATGTAAAGTTGGGAGGACAAGAAAACTTGCAAAAATGAAAATCTTATGTCCAGAATCTTTGTTTGCCTCGGAACTCTAGATCTACATAATTCATCCTCCCACTTTTAGGGGTTAATGTTAATTTGCAAAAAAATATGCTTTTCAGTAAAATTAGACTATTCCCGGAACTAACAGACATTATCACCCAAAAGATCTTCTCCATAGGGAGGAACTCTATGACCCATAAATAGACCTCCCCATACGTTATGACGAAAAAGCTATACTCAATTGTACTGGAAACCCTGTTAAACATTTTCACTGTCAGTTATGCAATTTTTCATATCGATGGAATAATTCTAGTACCTTGTTGGTATCTGCAAAATTGTTGATCCCAGGGATACGATCCTCCTCAGGAACGTACACATCATTCATGGTTATGTCACCATTTTGCACCATCCTTAATCCGATTTTGTTCTCAATTTTTGTTGCTCTATACCCAGGTGTACCTTTTTTCACAATAAACCTGCACAGAACACCGTGCGAACTTCATTGTCAGGAAAAAATAAATCATCCTTTGCCATCTTTGAAGGCCAAAAGGTACTCATAACTAGTCACAGAAAAACAGATCTTTTGTCATTGTCATGAAAGCCATGCTGACAAAAAGAACCAGATGTATGTTTTTAATAAGCTTTGAGCGAAAGTGCCATATTCAACTAATTATGGACGGCCCAAAGTCCGTAGATAAAAACCATGCCATAAGGAGAGGAGAAATTGGAAGTTTTGCCAATCAATGGGCCCTGAAACTGGATAGAGGGATTCTTGAAAGGGGGCTAGTCCATGCTAGGAGGATTTAGTTTGAACATTGAGATATTTCTCAATCACCATGGCCATGTGAAGTCCAGATTCACCTTCAGACTTCAGGATTACTTGAACATGGCATGTAAGAAGTTATGAACAAAAAAAGAGGTTGCATACCCATTTATTTGATTGGATTGTGTGTTCCGTGCAAATATAACAGCAACATCTGCAAATGTTGCATTACCAATCCACCGTTTCTGCCCGGTCAAAAGCCAGCCACCTTCTACCTGCTCCCTCAAACCACGAATCCACAATCAAACCGAAAGATGTATACATTACTGCAACCGAAGAATACAATAGGTATCTTCGTACATACATGATACCAAATGAAGCCTCTGGTCAACAATGCAGCATGTTAGTAGATGCAGTGTAATCTCTACTGTGTCGTGCAAGCTTGGAAAGTGAAGAAACATCTTTAAGCCCATAATAGGTCCCAACTGCTTCAATAAGAAGCTGGTTTTCTTGGAAAAAATCGAAGGAGAAATGAATTGATATTTCATCATGGAGATATCTCCAACACAGTGAAAGATTGTCACGCCAGAATTCAAATTTCGTAAACACACCTTGAACGAATTTAATTCATGAAGCTTGGAAGCAGCTCCTATTCCTTAGTCCTCAAACAATCTTAGCCTAACCCTTCTCACTTGGAAAAAAATACATCGTGCCTATAAAATCTTTGAAATCTGTTGGATTTTTTCTAAGCTTACATTTGTTTATACACAACATATTTCAGATCTGTGGATGCACGGAATGTGTATGTCCTGCACGGCAACTAGGGGCTGACACCAATAAAAGCCGAGAATCCGTAGGTTTGAGAGCTTACCTTCTTGGCAGTAGTATTCAGTGAGCTTGCGTCGCTTCCATATCCAGGCTCTGTCAATCCCTGAAAATCACCAGAAAGAAAATAAACTACTATCAATATCCTTAACGAACACAAAACTAAAATAAGAAGTAATGCCTCACATTTCAGTGGATTAATGGACGGTAACATCCTCAAAGGACATGCACAGACAAAAGAAATTCAGGAGTAAGAATTTTTATAACCATAATTGACGCTAATGACCTGGTTCATTCTGTTAACCCTTTGAGGCTTGGTCAACCACTTTATAGCTGATTTTTTCACATTTCATTAACATTAACCAACAATAAGTGGAAATAAATTTTCTTGCTAAAAGAGAAGTGTGTTCTATGTTCACACCAACCTATTGCACCTGTTCCTGGATCATTTGTCTCCAAACCTAGAAAGATGTGACGATACAAAGAGTATGGGGGTTTAACTCTAACTTCTCCAGTTCAAAAGTATATAAACCCATGTGCTAAAGAAATGGCCAACATATGTCCTTTACAGCAGCAATATGCCAAAAACATTGAGAAATAGTGATCCTCTCCTTGTTTATTGAGCTTATTTATGTAATTAGAAACCCAAACCCACAAACACCCTTCTAATAATTCAAACAAATCCTCTAAATTCAATAAAAAGAAGCACCGCATCTTTTGACTAAATCATGGTTACCCTATGGTATGTTAGAGTATACGGTCCAATCTTTCCATTTAACCCTCAATCAATGCACTAACCATGCATAACAAGAAGAAAGCCCTTCACACTTCAATTTGACCAAAAGGGTTAAAGGGACTAAAAGACAAGTATGGCCATACCCAGCACCCAACAAGGTCAAAGCGAGCAAGGCCAGGCAAGTACTTGTGTTTCTGTTCCTCACTTCCCAACATAGCTGCACAAAAACACAACTTCAACATCAACATCTATATTACGTACAATCAGTAATCAACTGAAGGTCTGCACAACTTCCATTAAAAAGGCCCAACAAAGAGAGCTACCTGTGATAAATGATTGATGCTCTAGGCACCTAATTAGTAAAGTTTAAGCAAAAAACTTTTCAGTTTCTATTGATGCACCAGTAAGACAAATAGATGGAAATGTTGTTTCAGAACGTGATTGTTTACCAATAGTAGCCATGCACAAGCTAGAGTGCACCAGTACGAAAGTAGAGCAGCTTGCATCCACTCGCGCTATTTCTGCCGCCGCCAATGCACTACTCAATACGGACATCCCAGGGCAACCATACCCCTGCCACACAGATTGTATCAATGCTTCTGACTACCCTCAATCTTCAGATTTCCATTAGCACCTCGGTGTTTGAACAAAAGTAGAAAAGTCATTCTGGAAGTTCATAATCAAATCCTAAAACGAAATTTTATCGTTCAAAGATTATGGGGCATGATTTCTTCTTTAACCTGCTACATTTCTTAAAGCGTCCTAAGTGAGCTTCTAAAAATATGGTAACTACTCATAGCCATTTAAGCACTTCGGGGATAAAGAATTCTGCATCTGACCATCTTCAGAGACGCACGATTATCGTCACTTCGAGGGCGTTTCCATGCAAGGAACTTTCCATAATTGCATAAATCTAACTATAAAGAGATAATCTCAAATTAAAAATTCTCTACAAGAAGAAGGCTCTAAAGGTCCAATCTCCAATGTTTCACCTTCCCTTCACTATGACGTCAAATTTGACAGTAAGACAATCACCAATATTCTACACCTCGGCTCATTATGGCAACGTATCCTTATAAGAGATACAAACAAGTGTGCAAATTTAGAATTCCCAACTTTGAACCAAGGTGAATTGAACAATCCAGCTATAGCCGGGTAAGAGGAGAAACCTTGATCGTGCCCCCAGCAACCATGAGGCTGGCAATATGTGGCACACATTCAAATGGGAACTCCGCCTTCTCCCAATACTGCAGTCACACAAAACCAGAGAGTCATTGTTATCTCGACGAGTCATGTCTATATGAGAAACTTAAATCCCCGGAGTAAAGTAGTCCATAATTTCCTCAAACAAAGTCCTCATACAACCTCCTCAAAATTTCCAAAACAAGACGACATCATTTGGGCTACTTGTTCCTGTAGGAGCTAAAGAACTGAAGACAATGACAGATATCGACCTTGGTCATGACAGGTGCAATGTGCTTCTCCATCACACCTCGTATGCGCAGTCGGAGTGCAATCTCCTCAGACGACAACAAGTCATCCAGCTGAAAAAAGTCCGACACTGTAATCTCCATAAATGACCAGATTCTATGGTAAGTATCACTCCAACCATGACATGTAGAGTCATAAGCAAGAGGAGAAGACATCAGTGAAAAATAAAAAACAGATGTTAAGGTAGAAAATACTCACTTAAGCACTTAAACCAGTGCTTAGGAGTGTACTTTTCTTAATATATTATTATAGAGATGTGAAAAGATCACTTCGGGTGCAAGTGCCAAACTCTTTTTTAACCAATTTTTTGTTGCTCAATGTACGATAATTTACTATGAAATCATTCAAAGTGGCAGGGTGTAAACAACTATTAAAGGGAAAGTAAACAAACTCCGATTCCGTTGACATATCAGTGGCCATGAACTTTTGGCCAAGTCAAGTTTGCATCCAACTTGCAAATCGAAGGCCAACCAAGGCCAACCAAGTATACGTTAAAGAAAATAGGGGCAGGAACAAAAACAGAAATTACAAACATACCTGATGCTGGGAATATTGATGCCGGAGTCGCCTGTGGAAACGCAGATTGCACATCCAATGCAGGAAGGCCGATTCCCAGAGTAGGTACACTCTCCAGCTGAACTGCTAAACAACCTCACATCTTGTGTCTCAATTTGACAATTCAAATGATTAATACTGAGAACTTTGAATTGATGCAATAATCAGCAGACTGCGTTTTCATGAAAGTTCAAAACTGCGCTCTCTAGTGTTCTCAGAGAGAAGGTTTTGCTCCTGTATGAATTGCACGTACAAGAGAATTCGGTTTCTGCAGGCTCCAGGTGACCGTGAATGCGTGCCAACCTCCGCTGGCTCCTTTGATTTACTCCCATTGATTGCTCCATGGCTGTAACCACCACGTATAATCCAAGAAGCTCCAACACCAACCTGCAAGCAATAGCACCTCCAAAATCAGCTGTTTACACAGCTTTCAGTAAAGTTTGGACTGCTCCAGCTTGGTAAGAGAACTTTCCAATGATCCATGGACGGCATTCCTGTGGTTTTACTGAATGTACAGAGGTCACGTCAAGTACCATCGCTATGACTGTAGGTGATTCATAGACAGGTCTCTCTCTGATCACAGTAATCATGGAATCAAAACAAAGTTCTCTCCATGTATGATCATAGCGAAACCATGGGGAAAATTCTCCATAGGCAGTCCTCAAAAGGCCGAAAAACAGTCTAAAGTATTATCGAATCCTTGCACTAAATACTCAAATGATTGTTGACGTAAGCGATCATCAAATCTAACATGCACATCTTGTGTAAATATTACATGCTCTGCAAAAGCTCTGATGAATGACGTTATAGCAAAAACATTACTAGAGAAAATAGGAAATTGTCCAACCTTGCGATTTGCAAGTTTATTGCCAAATTAAACACAACACAATTCTTCTTTCTCTACAGTACTAACTCTCTCTTCGAGTTTTGGACCGTGATTCTGAAGTCCAGCTCTAATGTCCTCTGCTGTTAGAAAAAGAAACCATTTCCAATACATAAGATTTTCCTCCTAGAAACTTCAAAGCTCCTGAATGTTTCTAAAGCCCTTGGATCGGGAATCTGATGATATGCAACAATACAGTAAATTCCGGTTCACTAAAAACTGCGATCATAACCTAACCTAGTCATCACAAGT
Source organism: Ulota crispa (assembly GCA_963920765.1). Classification (NCBI taxonomy): domain Eukaryota; kingdom Viridiplantae; phylum Streptophyta; class Bryopsida; order Orthotrichales; family Orthotrichaceae; genus Ulota; species Ulota crispa. The sequence continues at coordinate 33,534,236 of OY987242.1, forward strand.
CTGAAGTCCAGCTCTAATATCCTCTGCTCTTAGAACGAATTTAAAAGAAACCATTTCCAATACATAAAAAATTCCTCTTAGAACCTTCAAAGCTCCTGAATGTTTCTAAAGCCCTTGGATCGGGAATCTGATGATATGCAAAAATACAGTAAATTTCCGTTCACTAAAGAAACTGCGATCATAACCTAACCTAGTCATCACAAGAAAGGTTTATAATATATTCAACAAACGAGCTCTCTATCAACTTCAGAACTGCCACATACTGTCCGAAGTGCAATGAACAAAGAGGAGTTTACACAAAGAAAAAATCCTGACAGAGTGTTGGATGATTGTCAGAAACAATTTTAGGCGCGCTTGGAGTACTAAATTGCGCATACAAAATTTCTCAAAAAACGCAAAGTCTGGCACTTTCGGCTGAGAGAGAGAAAGGAGTGCATAGCGAAATTAAGCAAAAACATTTCCACTCGTTCTCGTCAGAATCGTACACATCAGATGAAAATTGCGATGAGAGCTCTAGTTTGGAGCGACAGGGAGGATAATTGCGGAAGCCAATTGAGGAATCACCAGCACAGTTCTTAACGTAGAATCACTCAAACGAAGAAGGAGCTAGCAAAGAACAATGTTAGGCACGCTTGGAGTACTAAATTGAGCATACAAAATTTCTCAAAAAACGCAAACAAGTCCGGCACTTTCGGCTGAGAGAGAGAGAGGAGTGCATAGCGAAATTGAACAAAAACATCTCCACTCATTTTCGTCAAAATCGTACACATCAGGTGAAAATTGTGATCAGAGCTCTAGTTTGGAGCGCCAGGGAAGGAAATTACGGAAGCCAATTGAGGAATTACTGTACCAGCACAGTTCTTGACGAAGAATCACTCAAACGAAGAAGGAGCGAGCAAAGAACGCATTCGAGGAGAGTTTGATGATTCTTGAGTTGCGAAATGCGATGGAAGCGCCTCCGATGATGATCGACCTGCAGTGAAAGTTGCCGCAACTCGCACGCAAAAACTGGCGCAATCGGTAACGACGGTGCAAAGTGCTCATCTCTTGCGCCCGCCACCGTCTTTCCGTGACACGCTGGCTGCCACCTCAGGTCGATTGGATTCCACGTCAGCGTGCTGACTGGACGGGAAATAGAAACTCGTAATTCTTTTTTCATAATTCTCCTTGGTAAGGTAAGAGGCTCATAAACCGACCGTGTAAGGGCTGAAACTGAATTTTGGGAGGCGAAATTTCTTGAACTATTTTTTAGTACATTTTCTTTGAAAGACAAAAAGAATTGACGTCTAACTTAAGTTGTTTCATATTTTTTGGAATTTTGTGGAATTAGTTTTAAATTTTAAAGTGAAAAGGTCATAGGGCTCTAAAATGGTTCACCTCTTCAAATATATTCTTCTAGTACATTTTTGGAACTTATGAAAAATAGCATGTACACGTGAAATACATTTGAGAAGGTGGACGGTTTTAGAGCCTAGACAGAACATGAGCCTCCTACCTTATGTGCAAGAAAGCTTGGGGATAAACGGTCCAAGTAAGTGGTTGGATAGACCATTGTGTCTCTTTGTCTATGTATGCTCAAGTGTTTTTGATTGTCTACATTCTAAAATGTATAGAAAGTAGGGTGTTTTTTTCTGGCGACATAACCGACAGGTGTTGACACTGTGTAGGTAGAAAATAATGGAGGGACCCCTCTCAATTGCTAAGAATTGTGAGTTTGTTGTCAAAAAAAATACCCTGATAGAAAAATGCTCTTGTTAAGGGCTTTGTGTTTACATAAAAATCTCAAAATATGCTGAGATTAGTTAATATCATGTCTTCTGCACTATCACAAACATTTCTTTATATAATTCTTTTTTACATGCTAACACAAGAACATAGTAGAGCCATATAGAGGGTTTCAAAGTTGAGTATTTATTGTAACTAAGGTAGGAACACCCATAAGCGTTAGTGTCCCCATAACCGTCATCTCTAAAATTTTGGAAAATTTGTGGAAGTAAATAGATGTGATAACAATGATGTACAACATGTGAACATGAAACCTTAGTGTTGGTTATGGGTGCAATGGCAGTTTGTTCTTTAAAAATTCATAGCTTATTCTCACAATATCCAAATTATATATTTAAAAGTGCAAACTCATTATTTTTTTGTTCCTAATAGGACCCTATAAATTGCTAGATGTTCATTAATAGTCATCCTATTCAAAACCCTTAAACTAACACTTATGGGTATTTCTACCTTAAATTAGTTTTTCCCTTGAGGGCTTTTTTTTCACTAGGAAACTTGGTTTCTCACAATGGTTCAAGGTGGATTCAAGGCTAGGTTAAGGTAGGCGCACCCATAAGAGTTGAAATAAGGGTTTTGGAATAGGTAAAACAATTGACTAACTTTGAAAAAAATACTATAAGTTAGGAAATGGAAACCAAAAATATTGGCATCACTTTTAAGGTTCCAATTGTAAGCATTTGTTCACAATTTTTTTTCAAAGTCCAAAATCATTGAAATTGTAAGAACCATGTGTAAGAGATGCTAAAGCAAGGGTTGTTGGTTCTTAAAAAGTGAGATGGGTACTCAAGACCTCATGCTAGTCACCCACAACCATCACTTCATCACCCATAACCATCACTCACTCATTCACAACCATTTGATTTTTTATTGATTAGCCTTGCCACTGTCAAGGTGATGGCCTTGGAGACATAACGCTTATGGATGCTGCTACCTTACTTGTTAATCTTTTTGATTTCTCACACAAAAGATGCTTGTACTTTACTCACTTTTTCATTTGTGCAAAACTTTTTGGTTTTCGATGAAAAGATTTGGGTTTTGCATAAGACAACCTTTCCTAATACAAAAATATCTTAGAGAAAATGAATTTTTCCTTGGGTTTGAAACCTCCTATTTGTTAATAAAATGCCATATTCATTAAATTGGGAAAACCAGATTCCCAAGTTGTACTTTACCTTAAACCTAGTTTTTCTCCTTAAACCATTTAAACGCTAGATTTGAAGGTATTAAATTTGATTTGAGCAGCTAAGATTTTGTCACTCATAAATTCGTCCTCTTAAGTGAGGGCACAAGCACTAGAAGAAAATTGTGTTAAAATTCACTAAAAAATGTAAGGTAGTTTATGTTGTGTTTTGTGTTTCCAATGCATGATTTTGTTGAACAACACAAATTTTGCGTTGGAAACATGGAACTCAACATAACTACCTTACATTTTTAATGAATTCTAACACAATCTTTTTTAGTGGTGTACCAAAAAAATGCTACTAAAACCTAAAGCTCAATTTAAAATGATCACCTCAAACCTAATTTATTCCCAAAATGGGCATTTCTTCCCAAATTAACAAACATGACGTTATAAGCAATTTGTATTGGCGAGATAGAGAGAAGACAACCATTGTTATTTATGTTGAGAGCTAGAAACTTTTTTGGGTAAAATATTGCCAAGATGTTACCACGTTTTGACATTGACTACCTCAACACTCTAATAATTAATGAGAAAATGCATGAAATTAACAAATCTCTAACCTTTGAACTTACCAATACTACTTGATTTGTCGAAGAGCATGCACACAAGGTTTGACTCTATCCATGCTTGCTTTACTTGTGTGTTCCTAGATGTATTAGAAAACAATGTCCGAATTGACCAAACTTGTCCAAATTGATTAAATTTGTTCAAATTGACAAGTTTAAATCTACAGAAAATGATTAAATTGATAGCGTTCCCTTGTAGTGATGCTTGTTGCTTAATCAATGAAAAATCAAGATGAAATAACTATCTATAAGATATGCTTTTAATACTAAAAAATTGTGATTGATTATTGAAGAAATTATAAATAGGGGACAAAAATGAAAAATAATACAAATAAGGGCACAGTACAAAATTATTACAAATAAGGGCACAGTTTCAATGTAATTTGTATTTTTTCTCAAAATTTTGGTTTGAACATCACATTAAGTGTTAGCTAACTTCCAAATAACTTAAAAGTTTCTTCAAATCAAGCCTAAATAAGGAGATTTTAGTTAAGGGGATGACAATTGTAAGAAACCCTTTTCTAAAATTTCCTTATATAGACTTGATTTGAAGAGGCTTTTAAGTTATTTGAAAGTTAGCTTACACTTAATGTGATGTCCAAACCAAAATTCTGAGAAAATTACAAATTACTTTGAGATGTGCACCTATTTGTAATTATCTGAACCGTGCCCTTGTTTGTATTATTTTTCATTCTCAATTTTAAGCAACAAAGTGTATGTAAAGTTGATCGAAAGTAGGCATGTAGATTCACAATCATATGTAACAAATGTAGAGATTTGTGTTTGTAGATTTAATGATCACAGGAAAATTTTGGAACTAGCTCAATGTGCATCGACTTTGACCCCAATTGTCATGGCACCCGTATTGTGGAAAATGAATGAGATATAGTATACCCCTTGTATACAAAAACTTGTTATTTAACTATCACATGCTTTTTAAGATTCATGTGTTACATATCTTGAGTTTTGTGTGGCCTTCCAAAAATGACTTTCATAAATACGTGGGATGATAACCTTTGAAATTGATCATATTTAACCCGTAAAGGACCGAGCCATTTTTCAGTGAAAATCACTCAAACCTACCACTTTTGGGAGTCTGCCACTTTTGGGGGTCAGTAAGAAGGTAATTTTTTTTTTTTAATTTGGAAAATCCAACTGTAAAATCTTGTCCTAAACTAGATTAGGTACTTGTGGAAAAAAAATCAGGTCATTCCAGATGGACATAAGTGAGATATTTACATCTAAAGTGAAAAGAAAAGTTTTTTTTCATGCTGCCCCAAAATTTCAAAAGCCTTTGACCACTCTTATAACAAAAAAGTTGCTCTATGCAACTTTGCGCTTTATTTTTCCCATGTAGGAGATCAAGTTAGCTATGTGTTGGAGAATTTCCAAATCAATTGGAACTATACAACACATGGGAAAAAATAGTAAGTAAAAAGAAGTAGAGGATGAGTCAAATCACTAAATTGTTAAGAAATTATTTATGGAAATGAAAAATGCTAATCCCAACGGTGATAATGTTGTGATAAACAATCTACTTCCTTAAGTTTAATTTTTTTTTCCAAAATATTAAAAATTGAGTAAAATAGAGGACTTCAAAGTTTATTTTAGAGTAGAGTCCATAATTGCCCGCAAACAAAAACTCCTCATAACTTTCATCTCATTGATTGAAATTGAATGATTGAAAGCTTCTCACCTATAAAAAAAATATAAAGAACCAATTTCAAATTTTAATTTAAAATAAAATAAAATTTAAAAATGTTTTTGGGCTGCCCGGATGGGCAATCCTCCCCAAATTTTCAGAAATTCTTGCATAACTTCTTCAATAATTATCAAAATGAGGAAAAAATTAGATGCCCACTTAGATCTTTGAATTACCCATCTTTGATAAAAGTTTCAGAAAATTACACAAAGTAGCTTATCCAAAGATACATACCTGAACTCCCGCTTGTCCCCCGAAGAAACAACGATCCTTTAGGGATTAAACTAAAATTTTGAGTTCAATCATGACAAGAAATGTTTACATATACGATTGGTCCACAGTAACTACAAATGTCCACAATGACCATTACTCAATTATAGTCATTGTGATCATTTACGATTATTGTGAAACAGTCATTCTGGATGCATTTTTTGTAATGAAAATTGAGAAAATTTCTTGTAACAATCATGAGTATTCCATCCAAAATCAAATGCTAATCAATAAAAGTAACCATGTTACTGTGTAAATGATATTTAGAAGACAATTCATTTTCAAGCTTTGCAATCATTACAAACTTGTAATACAAATGCAAAGTATAGTTAATTGGTTTTATTTAAAAATCGGATGAAAATTTCTATCTAATACGTTAATACAACGTCTTTTGAATGTTGTTGTTCAATACCCATACAGTAGATGTGGTCTTTTTTGGAAATTAAATGAACTTAGAAGAAGGTATGTTCAAAATTTATTAATATTATTGATGATTACAAGGTAAATTCAATTGTAAATTCAATCGCATGACTATGATTTACAAGTAATGTTAAAAAAAGACATATACAAAGCCCCTTTCACAAAACAAGAATGAAACATTGACACAAGTTAGATTTGATACTAATGAAGTATAAGTGGACAATCTCACATTTCTTCAAAAACACATAACATATGTACATTATGGAAGATGACTTCAGTCACTAGAAGAAATTTTGCAAAAAACAACTAGTTCACAACAATAACATATGTCTTAAATGGCTATAATTGAGTCATTGTATAGTCGCTTAACCCCTAAATGTCCAAGCCCTATCTGAGCTTCTTGTACCTTTCATGAAACTGAACAATCAATCATCCTTTTCATAAATTTCATCAAGTTTTTTTCTATTGTAACCGTACAAATTTAAACTTGACATGTTAGAAATTACATGGAAAAAGAAAATACAACAATACCACATATAGTTTGAAAGATTATAACGTTTGAACATGAGGGTGTTAAAACTGCAAAAGTGACTTAAAGTCTTCTAATCCTCATTTCATATGTCAAATCTAAAAAGTTGATCACCAAAAAATATGAGATTTAAGGTCATTACATGTCTAACTCTAATCAATTTACAGTTTGAAAAATCTACTCCTACATTTTTTTCAAATGGATTTCTAATGTGGATTTTCCTCCAAGCTCTAGTGTACTTGAGGCTCATTTTCAAAATCTTCCAACACTAGAAAAGCCAAGATTGTAGTGAACACCCTTGTACAAAATCTTGAGTAGAAAAATCACTGATTTTCATTTTCAAAATCAAATTTTGGACATTGAAAATAGACTTCAAAACAAACCTATTTTGAAAAAAAAAGTTACTAAAAATAGCGGTTTGATAAGATTTTATTCACCTTCAAAATTTTGTAACAACCCAAATCTGGTCGCTTGGACATTTAAGGGTTAAGACATTTACACTTGTTGTGAACCAGTCGTTTAGGGCAATTTTTTCTTCTAGTGAATCAAGAGACAAAAGTTATGGAAGTTAAGGTAGAATATCAAATGATGCTAATTAAAATATGGAATATGAAACTCTAAGAAATGTGTATAGTGGGAACCTTCAAAGCTGTCAAACAAAAAAGCAAGAAAGGACTTCAAAAAACAATGTTGAGATAAGATTCAAAATGATCAAAGGTGTATTGTCAAGATGATTAAACTCCTATTAATTACCAATCTAAGAGATTCCTTCAATATTGTAGAACGATCTTTGCAAGAAAGTTTCTATCAATTTTTTGGGTATTTATGCAATTATTGGAAAACCAAGGACATCTATACAAATACAGAAAAAATTAGGTCTATCTCTCAAGTTTTCCCTATAATAAAATCTTGTCTATAGTAAGTTTTCATTCACAACACAAAATTTAATCTTATTTCTATAACACTCTTATTTCTATTAGTTGGGTAGTTGCAAGCAAAGTATGATTTAAAAATTTGTGATTAGTGAGGGCCAAGAGGCAAAGTGAAAAATTTGTGATTGGCCAAGGGCCAAGGGGCAAGTGTGTGGAAGGACATCTTTGGTGGAACCCATTGAATCCTTTTGCAACTTGAGTTTGGAATTCACATGTAAAGGGGTGGGGAGGGAAATAAAGAGGCAAATTGATTTGAATCTAAAATTGAATTTGAGTTGATATTATCCCATTGAATTTTTTTTTGTGAATAGGAGGTGGCATGGGGATAGCAGGGGCACAATAGCCTTCCGCCAAAATGGCAGGTGCACAAGTCCACTAGTAAGTTGAATAAAAGTTGTGATTATAGACATTTTATGCAAGAATCCCACTTAACCCCTAAAGGCCCAAGGGCCCTTTTGGGGGACAAATGGGATTTTGGGCAGGTTTATGGAAGGTGAGGAATTCAAAAATCTACGTGGGAATGTAATTTTTTCTTCATTCTGACCTTTATTGAAGAAGCTAAAAATGAATTTATGGAAAATAGGGGACTTTGGGCAACCCAAAAACTTCTGTAAAAATTGTGTTTTTTTCAAATAAAAATCTAAAATAGGTTCTTAAGACTTATATAGACGTGGGGAGCTTTGAATCATTCAATTTTGATAGATGAGATGAAGGTTATGAGAAGTTTTAGTTTGCGGGTAGGTGTGATTTCACTCAAAATCACACCTACCCACAAACTAAAACTCCTCATAACCTTCATCTCATCTATCAAAATTGAATGATTCAAAGCTCCTCACGTCTATATAAGTCTAAAGAACCTATTTTAGATTTTTATTTGAAAAAAACACAATTTTTACAGAAGTTTTTGGGTTGCCCAAAGTCCCCTATTTTCCATAAATTCATTTTTAGCTTCTTCAATAAAGGTCAAAATGAAGAAAAAATTACATTCCCACATAGATTTTTGAATTCCTCACCTTCCATAAAAGTTTCATAAAATCACGCAAAGTAGTTTAGCCATACGTAAACCTGCCCAAAATCCCATTTGTCCCCCAAAAGGGCCCTTGGGTCTTTAGGGGTTAAGGTGGAAGCACCCATATCTGATAACGCCCCATTTCCAACTAGTAAGGGGTGCTATTTCCACCATGAGCAAGGATAGGTGTTTTGAAATGCGTTTTTTTGACCTTTTCAAGGTTGGGGCTACTTAAGTCATGCCACATGTCCCAAAGTGAGATAGGAAGTAATGAACTAAAATTAGTTTGGCTAGTATCAAAATTACATACGTCTAGACATTGACAATGAGTGTGGAACACTTTTTGACTCCCAAAATTCATATTAAGTTCAGTTTTGCAAATAAAAGTATAAAAAACTTGCAATCCCATGGAAAAATTATTTTTTACCTAAACACTTTGTAGTTTTCTGCAGAATCGCTTAAGTTATCGGTTATGAGTTCTTCCACCTTATGACTGTCATGAGAGGGACGTGGGACCTATGACTTCATGTCTCTTACCGGGAGCCGTTGCTGACTGACGGTACGCAGTCCACAAGACCGTTACTCGCAGTCACTCAAACACTCGTATACATTACTCCGATTTCCTCATACCACCCAAACCGTACGAAAATACGTAATTCTTTACGCTCTACAGTCTACACTTCAGCAGCTCTTCCCCTTTGCTTCCACCTTCACTTTTCTACGGCTCTTTGCCAGCGCCCCCGTTTTGCAGTTGCAACTTCATTCTCCCCGCGCGGACCATCAAACCTTTCTCGCCTGCACCTGCGCCGTTTTCTTTTATTCACTCGCCTCTCTCAACATTGCGTTACACAAATCGGTGCGTTACACAAATCGGTGCAAGAAATCCAAATCTCAGGTGCATTCACTCTCTTGAAACTTCACTCTCTCGAAAACTGATCTTTCTCCGCCCTTCGATTGCATGTATTACAAAGTATTACAACGTTGATCCGACACAATCCGATATCTGCCAAGGATCTAAGAGTTTGCGCAATTTTAGTGCGGAATTGAATTCTTTTGTGTCGCGATGAGTGGATGTTCGTTCGATCGAATTTTTTCTTAAGCCTATGTATTGCGGTTCTTTTTATTTGATAGGAATTTGCTTACGATTGTGTAGCATTTTAACTAATTTGCATTATTCTTGTTGCGCTGGTATCTTTTCAAACTATTCTGTTCGATGTACTCGAAGCTTCTTTTACTCTTAACTTATCACCAGGAGTCTCAATCTTTTTCACGATTACATAATTTGAATATCTGTCAAATGCGCGTTGTAGAGAAGCATGTTAATTTGTGTCGCGGTGAGTGGATGTACGTTCGTTCGAATTTTGTGAAGCCTCTGTATTGCGTTTCTTTTGCTTTGATAGGGATTTGCTTACGATCGTGTAGCATTTTAATTAATTAGCATTATTCTTGTTGCGCTGGTATCTTTTTCAAACTCTTCTGTAAGATGTACTCGAAGCTGCTTTACTCTTAACTTACCACCAGGAGTCTCAATCTTTTTCACGATTACATAGTTTGAATATCTGCCAAGTGCGCTTTGTAGAGAAGCATGTTTAATTTAGGTAAGTTGTTTATGAAGGAGATGTAATTGTTGCTGTGTAGCGAGATGTGTACTCGAAGCTGCTTATTCTTACCACCAGGAGTCTCTATCTTTTTTACGATTACAATAGTTTAAATATCTGCCAAGTGTGCTTTGTAGAGAAGCATGTTAATTTAGGTGAGTTGTTATGAAGGAGATTTTAACTGTTGCTGTGTAGCGAGATGTGTGTTTCTTGGTATGTTTTCTTGAAACTTGTGATGGAGATGTTTACAGAGTGACCGTCTTTGCGTGATTGGCAGTGTGAAAAGAGAAGCTTCAAGATGTCGTCGACGAATGCGCCTTATGCAACGTTGCATGATCTGCCGAAATATGAGAAGCGAGCGGACGTCGTAGGGGCGCCGTGGTTCAAGGACCAGGAAGCGGTGAAATGCTCACGCGGCCATGATCCTATTCCTTACATTACTTGCAACTCCAGAACCGCTCCATTCGCCACCTTCCACAACATTCCTGAAACGTCTGAGGTAACTCCATTTTTTGCCATTTCTTTTGTGTAGAGAGCCTGTTGTGTTTCTACTTTTCTGAACATTCTCAATTGAAACCAAACATATCCATAGCTTCAATTTGAGAGTAGAATTGCAATTTCTCAGGATAAACTGTTTCATACATGTATTGTATTGTAACACATCATGTGATGACATGACGCTCTAATTGTTCTTCTATAGCTTGTAGATTTGAAAATCATCATACCAGCTTCTAAGATTTCGCATGACAGCCTTTTGGAAGTTTTTTGTGATTGTTCTGTATATGTCCTCAACGTGTGTTGCTTGAGGTATTGCAGAGCAACACTGCACCATTGCCCGAAAGTCCTGTTGAACAGCCACTTTCTGTTGAACAGACATTTTCCGTTGAACTGCATCCACATCCCACCGACATCCCCCAATTTCCTCATGATCATATACACAGTGACACCTCTGTTGATCACGAGCTTCATGTAACTGCACACATAAGTTTCTCTATATTTGCTTTTGGACTACTCTTCTAGGGTTGTGAGAACCAGAAGAGACGGCGAATTGGAACTTTGTTCGTTTTTTTAGATAGAGCACTACTTGACTTGCCGGACGATTCCAATTTTCTTCTCTGTATGGCTCATATATGTGTGGGATCTGCAGCCGAGCATGTCAACCATGCATCAAGCTCCTTGGGATCGTGATGATGTGCACTATAAGGTAGAACTCATACAATTCTTCTCCTACTTCACTCTGTAATTTTAGGGTTCTCTTTGAATTGTCAGGTGCGTCCACAGTAATATGGTATGCTGAGTTTACAAAATTTCAATGCGTTCAGGAATACTTGCTTTCCATGTTGTATTCCTCTGATTTCTAACATCTTAAGCATTTTCTGACACTCAACAATTTCTTTGTTCCAGGTTCAACCAAGGTTCCCAAACGGAGAGGACGCCCCACACTACACCTCATCTCATGCACCATACGCAACAGATTCCAAACGTACGTAACAACCTTTTCCTAGGTCTACGGATTCTTGTCCACCTTATCTCGTAGTAGCACCATTCATATATCTAACTTCTTAACTCCTAAGAGTGCCAGCGTTCACTGGGTGGACGATGAATGTTTTCAAACGTTTAGAATAGGAGCTGTGTGAAACGGATGATGTACATGCAAGCTTGCTTAGAAAGCGGCTTCTATCTATTTTTCAAACTGTGTGACTAGTTAGATTATCAGGTGCTTCATGATTTTTTTTGCTTGGACCATAGTTTATTTTGCCTCAGAAGCTCCAGATCTACGTGTTTCATCCGCCCAGGTACTCTTAGGGGTTAAAGGCGATTCAAATAGTATTCTCTATGTCATTGTTTGCTTTGAAGCAGAATTCAGCAGATTTTTTTGTACGCTGCCTCGTTGCTAATGTGCTATATCTCTGTCATTGTCCAGGTTAATAAAGGAGTTTGACTACAACAAGCGTTGGACGCAATTAACTGTTTCCTAGCGCTTATTACTTACCCCTGGTCGTAGCAACTCCCTCCAACTCACTATCGTAGAGAACAATGCGGCTGTAGACAGTTATGCAAACTACCTGCTTGCTAACGGTTGTAAGAACGGTTTTTTTTTCTTCTCTTTTTTGCCTTTCTAGATATTCTCATTGGTGACAAAACCCTCGTTGTCATCAACTGATTTCCTGAACGTACATATCAACTATGTATATTTCCAGCACTCTTGGAATGTACAAATCTTGTATACATCACTGTCTCAGTAAAATCAATGTGATAGTTTCCTAATGTTAACAAGATTCAGCAATTGAGAATCGTCGATCTGTTGTGGCGTCTCTTTATCATCGCAGTTGTCTTGAACTTGCGAAACCCTAAAGTATGCAGGTCTGTCTTTTGTTTCAACATTCCCAAAGCTTAATAAAATCTAACTGCTTTTTTGTGCAAATTTCACTTGGAATGTCTCTCTTATAGGAATTATAATTCATCTACCATTGAATTGTTTTTGTTCATGATGATTTTTGGTTAATAAGGTTAATAATTGGAGCTAAAATTTCCTTTTCTTTTTATAATGGTGGTAGCCATTTGAGTAATGCATTGCAATTTATTTTTTGAAGTTCTTGTCATGGATTTGGAAGGGGAGTCATTAGTTTTGAAGTAACAATGACAAACACTAAATCATCGTAAGTGGTTGTCTCCAATTTTGTACACAAGAGGTGCCATTTTAGCATAACAAGCTTAAGGTAATTGCAAGCAATAAATTTTGTACTCATTCACATTCAATCCTTGAATGCCTAACTCTACATTGCTCTGTAGTACTGTGGCAAGTGTCCATGCATTATGATATTGTTTCTACAAGTTGCAAAAGTTAATAGACCATGTTGACCTCATGAAATTTGCAAAAAAGGTAAGGTATGTACACCCATAACTAACCATTTAAGGGTTTGAGGGTACCGCAAGGCCTTGGAAAATTCAAGAAAAAAATCTTTATGATTAGCCTTTTAATGAGCTATCACATAACACCATTTTCATGGAAAAACATATTGTAAAATATTTTATACTAAAGGGCAAAGTAGTAGCTTATAGGGTCCCTATAAGTAACTCTAAACTACCCTTGAAATTGCTTGGATGTGTTCCTATACATGTACTTGACAATCCCATTCCCAGCTCCCCCAAACTAGCTCTTCAATTGACATGTAGCAGAATTTGCTTATGAGTGGCATTCACTACACTTTGAGTTCACAATGAGTGGTGAACACTTGAAATGTAGCTCAACCTACAGGGGTTGGCTTTGGGGAGCGATTTGAGAAAGGTGTACATACCTTAGTACGGGCCCTAATGCCATGTCTCTAAATCTTCTCACAATTTGGATACCTAAAAACACAAGTGCATTTTGTGAGATTGTTTTTTGCCTTCCATGATGCACCATGCATCTATGATTACTTCTCAAATGAAAAACAACTTTTTTAATCTTACAAAGTAATTTTTTTACAACTAGAGGACAAAACACGTCCGCCTCATCATTTAGGGGTTAATCACAAATATCTTAATATCTGCCTGACTTTTTAAGATTTTTTTTTCTAGCAACACCATCTAAAATCCTTGAAGTTCAGTATCCTATAGCTATGATTTCTTTCAATGTTTAATAATGAACTTACAACTACAGTTCAAAAACATCCGAAATGCTTTCTTGAAATAAGAAGTAGCCTTGAGCATTGAGGAGTTAAGAATATTTTTCTCATTTTATGTTAACTTCACAGAAAGTCCAAGGAATCATGCTTGACAACACACCTGAGTTTCGTCCCATATCCTTTAGGAAGGGGCTAACAGGATTTATTTTCAAAAATGCGAGATTTTCTACAATCACTCTTTTAAGAAAACTGCCCGGTTTCACAGCAGTGGTAGTCACGGTTGGTCTGAGATTCAGATTTCCGTGAAGATTGAGAAAAGACAGAGTGAAAGTACGAGCCAATACAATGGGAGTAGCAACGCAAGATGAACTCAGAATTACAAAGAGTAAAAGTTCTCTTGCGAAATCCTGAAGGACGTCATGTCTCCACACCTGAGGGAGGATAAATTTTTTTCTCAATCTTCATAGAAAACCTTGAGCGCTAATTGCGGACAAACCGTCACGTCAGTTTCCGTGAAGATTGAGAAAAATAAAAGTTGAACCGTGACTACCACTAGTATAGCACAATTCCATGAGAAAAGCAACGCTGAGAAGCTGGAATTGTATCCTTGGTAAGAAAAGACATGGATGAAGGGAAACAGTGGCTACATGACAAGCCGAAAGGAGGACGGCATGAAAAGAAGGAACCATATCAAGCAAGACCTTTATGCATTTTGTAATCAGCTTTTGCTCGGTATTATGAGCATTTTAGGGCGCCGTTTTGCAGTTTGAATAATCCTCCTAATTGCATTGAAAGTTTACATAAATCCTATATGGACGGCAACAGCTAGTTAGAGAAATATCTCGCAAAAGCAAATTACGCAATGGAAAGTCTGTTGGGAGGAGCGTTGTTGAATCTAATTTGCAGTTCTCACTTGTGGCTCTTGCTGCTTGCTAGGACCGACAGATTATATGCAACAACGCTCCTCTCGACATCTGCTCCATATTACATCACACTGAGAATTACCCCAGATGCAGCAGCTACTAATGTGTGGAATGCTGCAACTATAGTGTGCACTCTCTTCTACTTGGACATTCCAAAAGTAGATGTTCCTTGATCTCATCAATATTCACTAGAAAGTTTCTTCAAGAGATGTGGCTTGTTTGGCATCTCACATGTGCATAATGCTCAGAGCATTTGCACCCTTATACGCTTAACAAGTCCTCAATAGCTTTTAGCATACCCGCTTTGCTTGGCGTGCCTCACCATAGATGCACAACTGCCATATGCTAGCAAGGCTTGCTCAATTGTAGCTTGAACACTGAAACATCATAAGTAGAAGAGATGAAACTAAATTCAAATCTCATATATATATATATATATATATATATATATATATAGCAAAAGGTACGCATACCACCCAAAAAAAGAGCAACCAAATATTGAGGTTGCGTCCATTGTTGGCTATTAGAACTCTTTAGTTTCACCTGTCTCTTCACATGTTGCAAGGGGACAAATTTTGGGAGACCTTACAAAGTCACAAACAAGTGTCTCTACAACTACATAAAACTTTAAAAAGACATCAACAATTCAATAATGCATCAAAAAGTATGAAAAAATTGTGTCACATTTGACATCTACTTTGTTGTTTGTCTGTCTCAAAATGAGATTAAAAAAAAACTACTTGTCTCGGGAAGACCATAAAAAATCCAACCAACCCTTAAAGTGACGGTTTTCGAGCATACTCCCTTACATTTGGTACAACAATTGGGAGAAAATGACACTCTCCTTGATACAAATTAAGCACCCATGAAACAAAGCAAGGCAGATAAGAATGGTACAAAAAGAAGCATATTATTTGGTGAATGGATTTCACCAAATTAACCACATAAGGAAGGCGCACCCATAAGCGTGGAAATATGGGTTTTGGAGTAGGTAAAAAAATTGACTAACTTTGAAAAAAATACTATAAGTTAGGAAGTGGAAATTAAAAATATTGGCATCAACTTCAAGGTTCTAGTTGTAAGCATTTGTTCACAAAGATTTTCCAAAATCCAGAATCACTGAAATTATAAGAATCATGTGTAAGAGATATTAAAGACAAGGCTTGTTGATTCTTAAATAATGAGATGGGTACTCAAAACTGTCATGCTAGTCACTCACAACCATCACTTTGTCACACATAACTATCAATTAAGTACCCATAACCACCCTGATATTGTCAGCTCCTACCTTAGAGGGAATTGAAATGAACCTCCCAAATCTCTACTCCCAAAATGTACAGAATGACGTACAGAAGAGCATCACACACACGAAACCCTAAAGTAGACCAAAGAGTAACAGCTAGCTACTGTCAGTTTGGAGAAAGAAGAACAACATCTACTGCATGCCCAGGATGATACCCCAAGCTTACTCCTTGTGTAGTTTTTTTCTATCAAAGAAGAAATCATAAAGCTTACCAGCAGCAGCAGAGCGTTCAATGAGCTCAAGAAGTGATGCTCGGACGGCAACATCGTCATCATCAAATAGAATCGCCTGAAGCCTTGAATCTAGACCTAACAACTTCGACTTGATCCTCTCCCTCTCGTTATCGTCTTCTACAAGAAACTCCAATTTTTGCAGCGGCAATTCATAAGTCAAGGTAACAGCACCCATACATGAGCAGTCCCGAAAGTGGAGCCCTACTTTTGAGGTGTTCACCACTCATTGTGAACCCAAAGTGGAGTAGTGAATGTCCCTTGCAAAAGAAAATCTTGCCACATGTCAATTGCTAGGTTGCTGTGAGATGATTGGGAATGGGACCGTCAAGCACATGTATAGGAACACATCAAAGCAACTTCAAGGGTAGTTTAGAGCTGCTAATAGGGACCTATGAGCTGCAACTTTGCTTTTTAATATAAAATAATCTACAATACATTTTCCACAAAAATTACATTCCATGATAGCTTATTGAAAGACTAACCCTACAAAAAAATTCTTGAATTTTTTGAGACTCTAAAGTACCCTAAACCCTTAAATGCCCTTAAACGCTCAGATATGGGTGCAGTTACCTTAGCGCAAAATAGACACCCCACACCAAGGATTTTTTTGGGCAATTAGGGTTATTTTGTTTTGTTTTGTCAGGGTAACCCGACTTGCACAATTCCACCCCAAAATGCACGCAGGTTAGGAAAAATTAGCTAAAATTGGGATGAATGAACAATTTACGCACGTTCATCCAATAAGTTTACTAATATAAGCTACTTTTGGATCCTAGACCAAAGCTTGCTTTCAAAAATGTCCACGTCCCCTTGAGATTTCAAAGTTTTTTCATTTCTCTCAACTTGGATGGGCCCTCCAGTTTGGGTCTCCAACAAAGTTTTTATTTTTGGCTTTCTAGTGCCAGATTGCACCCCAAAAAAATCTGGCTAAAAAATATTTAAAAAAATGCCAAAAAACTTGTATGAAATCGCCACAAGGCTTCAAAATTTTTTTTTTAAAAAAAAAACCTATCCAAAATTGCCAAATTGTGGATGAAAACCAAATTATAAACATGTAATATGTACAAATGTGATATTTTCTATCCAATATGTGGATGAATGTTGAAATTTGGAGCACCACTATCAAGGCTATTATTTTCATTTTTGGTTTTTATCTTTACCTGCCAAAGACATGGGTTGTAGGCTAAATTTTTTGCAACCTACCTTGAATTTTAGTAGTAGGCAAGTTGCAATACTTTCTTGTTTAGTTTAGTATTTTGTCTACAAATTTTTTCTTGCCTAAAAACTTTTAGCTACATGCGTGGCAACTTATTAGGTTATAAATGGCAATTTTTACATTTAGTTCATATATTCTTCAGTTATGTGAATTGGTGATATCTAACATCAATCTTCAATAGTTGTTTTATTTTGTTACTTATAATGCGCTAAACTTGAACATTTGCAAAGTGTACACTAACAATTTTGTCAAGAAGCCACTAAAAGTCTATGAGTATATTAGTACAAGCGCCAAACCTTGCCATGACACAATAACTACAAGCAGTTGTTTGAGGGAGGGCAGGTGAATAAATAGCGCATTTGCACTTTGCATTATAGCTAGGTGGGGGGAAATCAAATATGATTAATGGCTACTCAAGTTGTCTTAATCCAAGGTTCCATTAGAGACACGGCAGGGCAGCACGTCAGATTGCACCTCATCTCAAAGGCAATTTTGCATCTTGAAACTTTGGCTACTTTTAAAATTTCCTCTTAGTTTTTACAATACAATTTTAGCGCAACCAAATTTGAGATAGAAATTTTACTAAATTTAGCCAAATTAATTACACCACTGTAACATTTTAAATTGCCACTTTCACACTTCTTAAAAAATGAAAGAAAAAGCCCTGGTCCCCAATGGAAACCGGTCCTTAACCCTTGACCACCCAAGAGACATTATAATGTCTCTCAAAAAGCTAAGTCAACTCAATTTTGATTAATATAATCTCATTACATGTATGGTAAAACCATTTCCAATCTAGTTCAGCATGATGGAGACGCTTTACACTAACAATTCATATGGTCCGATCTTGTGAATCATATTTTTCAATCCAAAAGGGCACTTTGATTGCACACAAGTCAAACTTTCTTTGTTTCAACTCTGGGCGCTCAGGGGTTAACTTACTAGTTGATCACCATACTGCCGAGTTGCACAGGTGGGGGAAGAAATTGCAGATCAACACTGGAAACCAGAGTCGCAGCGTTTCCCCGGGATGAACTCCTGTAGTGGAGATACATTCAGCTCAATGTGCAAGAGCGCTGTTCCAGCCTTCCAGGCATTGAAGCAAGGGAGCAACGTGTTGACCCCCACGAATGGCACGGTACACTTTCGCAATGTCTTCACCAGGAGTACCACTGTGGAGTCCACACAGCAACGTGGTATCAAGCTCGCAACGGACGAATTGGTAAAGAGGAAACGTTCTGCACTTGGCAATCGTGCTATGCCCACTCACTTCGTCTCTCGCCACTGCCACTTCGATTGCCAATCTTGCTTTCAGCTCTTTTTCAAACCTCGCAACCTTGCGAACCAGCGATGTAGCTGAAGAAGAATCCTCTTCCTCCTGCGCATGTTGGAGCAGCACCAGTCGAAGTTTGTCCAGAAGGACAGCCGGGTTGTCTATATACGTGAACACGGGCTGGATCTCCACAACGCGAACCAGATCAGTCTCAAGCTGGAGGTTGTCACTGAGCGTCCTCTTCGCAACGTCACCGACGATGTTCTTCACAGTTATTTGCATGGTTTCTTCCAGATGACGAAGGTCTACAGCCTGGCAAAGCGACAGTAGAAAAGTGGCGCTCATGAGGTTCAGAATTTCAACAGCTTCTTCGGTTTTGCGAGCTGAGATTAAGCCGAGTGAGTTAACGTCTTGATTGTGCTGCTCTGCGCTTTGGGCGTGCGTGGTGACGGGGTTGGCGAGGTAGTTGAGCTCGGAGAGGTAAGCCGCCATGGCGATCTCAGCGCCCTTCATCCCGTAGTCAAGACTAGGATTTGATGCTCCGGTAAGATTGGCAGGCAAGTCGTTGTTGGAAGCGCTGTTGACGAGCTCGGAGTACTGAGCGAACATGAGCTTGCCGATTGCAGCGATGGCGAGACGCATGTTATCCATGGACACGCCGATGGGCGTGCCTTGGAAGTTCCCACCGCTGAGAGCTCTGTCTCGGGCGACGTCGATCAGGGGATTGTCGTTCACGGAGTTGATTTCTCGCTGGATGGAGTGCGTTGCGTTCCGGATCACTTCCAGCTGCGATCCCAGCCACTGAGGTGAGGTACGAAGAGCGTATCTCCCAAGGAGAGAGGCTTTTTTGAAGGCGCTTCCTTCTAGCACCCACGCTTGGATCGCCGCGACCTCCATTTGGCCAGGGTGCAGCTTCAGCTTGTGTGTGAGAGGATCCGTGTACTCAGGATTCGCTAACATGACTTCGCTGAACAATGCAGCCAGCACTTCGGCGAGAAGAAGGAGAATGTTAGCGTCGTAGCACACGGTGGCTGCTATGGCGGATCCTATGGCGGTGCCGTTCACCAGTGCCAAGCCTTCCTTGGGTTGCAACTCGAAAGGCTTGGGTATGCCTGCTAGCGTTAGTGCCTCTGATGCCGACAGTGTCTTCCCGTCTTTCGTCACTGCCGTCGCATTGGACCTCGCTATGAGCAGTCCTGAAAGAAACAGACACCCTAGTCACGGTATGCTCATACAAGTCCATGCTTTCAAACTTCTTCAAGCCCCGGGTCCCATCTTTTGTCATAAATTTGAATTTGTGCCATTTCAGAGGTCATACTAAAGTGGTTTGAATGTAGTATTCCTGCACATTCCACTCTTTCCAAGGATGCTGCCTTTTAGAGCATCCGCACCTTGCACGCAACCTGGAGCTCTGAGCTTCAATTGTGGGCCTCTTGTGTTGGTCAATCTGCAAGCAAGTTTCGATTGTCTTGGATTTGGGCGTACTAACAATTCATCAAACTTTGAACATTTCAATTTTTGAGATATAATTGAGCAAGACTAAACTTGCATATAGTGTAGGCGCGTCTGCAGGCCAGCGGCCTCACCAAGCGCTATTGAGGACATGTTTTGTGTACAAGGACGCGGATGCTCTTACTTAGTGACAAAGTGTTATATACCAACATGACGAATTCTGAGTGTATATAGCGAGTGTGCAATTACAGAGTACCTCATTAGAAGGGTTAGTGAGAGAGTTGAGAGTAATTTGGATCTTAAACTGAGAGTGAGGGTTATGGGTAACCTAACCAGCGATGTAGGACAAGGGGATGAGCTCACATACGTCACCCCGGAGGGGTAGCTCGGGGGTGATGTGGCTGTTGAGAAGCTTTCCCAGGGCTTCCAGAATCTCCCACCGGATACCAGAGTACCCTTGCATGAGTGTGTTGATCCGAACAAGCATCGCCGCTCGCGTTGTGCTCACTGGGAGCTTGTTGCCTATTTCAATCACTCCCGCGTTCAAAAACCTGAAGAAAAAGAAGTACGACTTTTCCCAATCTTAACCTTGTCACATACTCCCTCTGTCTCTCTAAAAATAACTTCCAAATCAGACACATTTCTTGTACCACTAATGCTGATTTCAAACGCTGAGAAAGCATTTGCCATGTTTAATGATTTCATGGGGGCAAGTTCAGCAATTAGAGAGCATTCCTCTCCCCTAGCAAGGTCATATGAGGTACCATTATTGCTACTAATCTTTATATCATCAAGAATGATCAAGAGCTAGCAACATGCACAATATGGTATTTTTTTGCACGGAATTTGGGTGCCCAAACAGTGACATCAAAGTTGGAGATTTTGCATACATTTAGTAGATGATATATGGATTCTAGAATGCATGTGTCACTAGCACAATGACTAAAATAATGAGGAGCAAGCATTATTCACAAACTATGGACAAATATGGTACTTTTTGCATGAAATTTGGGTGCCCAAATGACGTCAACATCAAAGTTGGAGATTTTACATACATTTGGTAGATAATATATTGGTTCTAGAATGCATGTGTCACTAGCAAAAAAACTAAAAACACACTTCATCCTTTGCATGGAAGCTTTTTGGATGTTTTTAGAGAGACAAAGGGAGTAGTTTGGATGTGTGCTTCTGTCAATGATTGCGTGACAAGTGCAAAGGACATTCTAGAATAGCCTTTGAAACAAGCAATTGTTCTATTAAGGGGGTTTGAGTAAGGTAGTCTACTCATAAACCGTCTAGGCATTAAGACCGCCCACCTTCTCAAATGTACCCTTGTTATACATTCTTTTTTCATATGTTTTCAAAATATACAAGGAGTGTACATTTAAGGAGGTGAGCGGTTTTAGAGACTTATGACCCTTCCACTTCAAAATTTCATAACTAATTTCACAAAACTCCAAAAAATATGAAATAACTTGGGTTAGATGTCAATTATCTTTCCTACAAATTGAAAAATAGTTCAAGAAGTTTCACCTCCCCAAAATTCAATTTCAGCCTTTAGATGGACGGTTCATGAGCACACTACCTTATAACTGGATTACTGAAACGTGCACTGACCTGATCAGCTCCTGCTGGAGCTCCAAGCCTTGACTGGTACGCTGGTGTCCAGCAGCTCCGAATCCGGTGGTGACGCCCTGGATGGCTCTCCCCTCCGCCACGCCCTGCGCCAGCCAGGTAGCGCACTCGTCCACTCTCCCCTTTGCGACGTCGGCGTTGAGCTTCACCAGTACCTCAGGCCGGCGAGCCATGGCCGCCACATGCGCCACAGTCAAGTCCTTCCCCGCAAGGACCACTTCTTCACAGTCGTAGAAGGTCTTCACGTAGCGTTTCACCTCGTCAACGTGAGTCCCTTTCATCGCTTCTGCAGCGCAATCCCAACTCATCAAGGAGACGCCACTTCGGAGAGGTATGCTGTCATCTCTTCCCTTCCTCGCCATGGCAACTAGAACTTCGTCGTCCCGTGCAGGAGTCCGTAATATTAATCCAAGCCCTTGGAGACAGAAACAAGCGAAGAGCTAGCTGTACAAAGAATGTGTAGTAAGGCCCGGTTCAGACTAGCGACTGGCCAAAAATTTTTCAAACGTGATTGGTTGAAGTTTGGCTTTTCTCTGATGTTTTGTTCAGATTGCGGATTTGTTCGGTACTTTTACATCCATCTTCACCACCCTGGGGTTCACCCTATATAGCTAAGTCAGCAGTCAAGATAGTGAAAATTTGGGGCATGCTCTAAGGGTGGTACCAAACTTGTCCGGCAGAGGCACACATGGAAAAATTTCTATCGGGCAAAACACCGAACAGGGTGCGGATTTCCACAACTCGGCTAGTTGCTAGTTTGAATTGGGCCTAAGAGCATCCTCCATCCAGCTGGGTTAATACTCCGATGCTGGTACTCTCATGGTGGGTCCTAGTTCAAGAATTTCAAATCTGGTCCAATATACCTTGTATGTGGGACGTGATCTTGAAGGGGAAAACAAAACCTAGTCCATGCAGCCGATAGTTTTAGCACTCTTCACGAGGCCTTCAAGTTGATCTGTATATTGCTAATAGAGAAATGAATGTCATGTTTGTTAGATTGGGAAAACGAGATTCCCAAATTGTACTTCAACTTAAATCCAAAAAGTTACCTTAAACAATTTTAAAGTTTAAACGCCAGGTTTGAAGGTATTAGATTCAGTTTGAGCCACTAAGATTTTGCCCTCAAAAATTCCTCCTCTCAAGTGAGGACACTTGTACCAAAAAAATGCTGCTTAAACCTAGAGCTCGGTTTAAGGTGATTACCTTAGACCTAGTTTATTCCTAAAATGGATGTTTAGTCCCAAATTAACAAATATGACATTAGTGATGACTCCTTTGCAAGCCAAATATAGAGATCCTATCAAAAAAGCCCAACAAAAGCTTGAATAGAAAAGGAATTTACATCTCTCGCTACCAGTGTGTTGGGTCAGATGAGCTAGTGTGCTGCGCGCTTCATTTGAGGCCAATTGATGAAGATCACTAATTGCCATTAACCAAGCTCAATGCAGGCTCTGGATTGAGGATGCCCTAAAGATTGTGGCAAAAGATAACGGGCGTGCGAGAGAAAACGTGTAAAGATTGGTGACTGCAGAATGTCCGGGCATTCCTAGACAAGTCTGTAGTTTGTCAGGTACTTTCGTTTTAAAGGTACTCTTTGTACGTTGAGGCCAATTTTTTAGGTCCTGCACCAATGCTTTGGCGAGGTCTGAGTCCTGGTTTACAAAGCTCACAGGACTTTTGAACTGGGGTGCAGCTTGTGTGACCGGCCATGGACAAGCACGTGCAATGGGGTGCGAAGTCGTTTCCAGCCAAAGTCCATTTTGACGCTGCTGGAGTGACAGTGCTGACGTCAAGTTTCTCCCCTGAGCGCCCTAGCGTCCCAAATATGGGCTCTCAGAAAAAAGTTCTTGTTTGATTTGTTATAATCTTTTGTTGGTACGGTTGACCCATTTGTCCTTTTCTTTATATATTGGAGCTTGTCTCACTTACCATTCAATACGGTTAGATTTTGTGGATCTTGTTTGTGATAACAGTTTGGTTGGATTGAATGTGAGTGGGTTTAGATTTTGATGAATATGGGATGCGCACTCAAGGGTTAATTCAAGGGTCTTGATATTGCCACCCCCTTTTTGATATTGCTAGCCCCTTTTTGATACTGCCACTCCCCTCTTTTACAACACTATTCAATTCTTAGTCATTTTTTGGAACAATTTTTTTTTCTTTAATTTGGAATTGAATATGTATCAAACCAAGTGATTTTTTTGTTGGTATTTTTCAAAATGATCAATTGCAATCAAAAAATTTGATGAGAAAAGACAACACTCTATTACCTTTTCTTATCAAAAAATTTGATTGCAGTTGATCATTTTGAAAAACACCAACAAAAAATCACTTGGCTTGATACATGTTTAATTCTAAAATTTAAAATAAAAATATCCCTAAAAACCACTAAAAATTGAACAATGGTGTAAAAGAGGGGGATGGCAATATCAAAAAGGGGGGTGGCAATATCAAGACCCTAATTCAAATGCTTAGGTGGGGCTTTATACTTTTAGTCAGCCTTGTGCCTGTCAGTGGCACGGGAGCTGGACTGGGCCAAAGACTCTTCTCGGATTTGCTAAATTCCTCTTGCAGTGCTTGGGACACTAATTTGTCAGCTGTTGTATAACTTAAGGTAGGAGGCTCATACACCGTCCAAGCTCTAAAGTTGTCCACTTTCTCAAATGTACTCATTTTGTACATGTTGTTTTTCATAGGTTTCAACAATGTTCATGCAATGCACATTTGAGGAGATGGGTGGTTAGAGCCCTATGCCACTTCAACTTCAAATTTTTATAACTAATTTCACAAAGCTCCAAAAAATATGAACAACTTGGGTTAGATGCTAATTTCTCTTGTGAAAATTTACTAAAAAGATATTTCAAGAAGTTTCACCTCCCCAAAATTCAATTTCAGTCCTTAGATGGTTGGTTTATGACCCTCCTACCTTAGTCCAAGACACCACATCTACGGTAAGATGGCATTCCATTATGTAGGGCCAAGGTAGAAAATTACAGCTTTTCCACCTACCAAAAAATGTGAGCGTTATATATCATCAAGAGACTGAATTCGGGAATTCTAAATTCAAATTTAGAGTCAGAGACCATGGTTTAGGCTAGAACGCCAAATGAGGGTACCATTGAACAATACCAAAATAGGGGGAAACTCATTACAAACTTCCTTGCACGTGCTTTGTGGTAGTTAGAAATTCACCAACAAGGGTTCAAGTATGTTCTAAACCCTTATTGGGGCAACCCTCACCAATTGTGTTGGTCATTGTTTTTCCATGCAATAGCAAATTGAAGCCCTAAAAATTAACATACAAAGAAGTACAATCTTTAAGAATTTGCAAGTGTGAACATTCACATCTAATCTTGCTACTCAAAACATCTGAGATGAATTAGGGGCTTATAGAATTTTGTAAAAACTATTGAATACCAACTACCTACCAAAAAATGAGATTTTGTTATCACATATTGTTTATATTGTTTGCTCAAATGTTATAATCTTCCATCTCCCACGGTCAACTATTCCCAAAATTAGCAAGCCATTTTCTAAGGTGTTTCACTATTTTCAATGGTCACTTTTGGTGGATCATCCAATTGACTGAGATAGGATGCATCAAAGTTGAAGGTCTCCCAAAACCCTGATTTTGGCAAAAATGGCCTAGACACTCAGGGGTTAAGAGAGACACAGGAAATTAAGAGAGAGACAGCGCAAAACGCGTGCAAGGCGTACTAGTATTGATAAAAATATTGCTAAATGTCCTAAATTTTGTCACGTTTGAGAACATGCTACGAACGGTTGATCACCTACAGAAATTGCTCCTCTAGCACATCCCTAAGAATCTCTAACCTGGATATAACACTAGGGTTCAACAAATTTTGAGCCTCTTTGATGAGAGTTCCTTTCTTGTTCGAATAAAAAGCATCCAAAACAACATTGATCCACTTCAGCAGTTTCTCCGGTTTTCTGCAACCCACCAGAACACGAGCTTATCAGCAACAAATATCAAAATCCATGAAATTCAGCATTTTGCATACAAGTCAAAAACTTAAGAATCAAAAACACAATAATCATGCAAATCCTACAGCAAAGAATTAGAAGAAACTAGTCATAAGCCATACTTACTGATATGGGTATCTTATTGATTATACAGCCTCCTATCTTACATGTCTACGATCAATCCTCATAAACTTAAGCAAACGCCTCATATGCATAAGTTTGGTCAATTTAGGCACCAATTTCTTAACAAAAAATAAGCAAATTTGGTGTCATACTCAAAGACACTGTCAAGACACCTTAAAAGAATAACGTTTCATCATTCACGGTTGGTTTGTCATACTCCATCCCTGGCTAAAATTAGGCTCAAAAACCAAATAGAACTAGGCAAAACAAACATTACAGGGTTTCCACTAGATTCATTATAGTCCACCCACTAGAATTAGGTTCAAAATTCAAATAGAATGGAGCAAAATAAGCATTTAAGTTCATAGAATGCATAATTTTAGGAAATTGCAAAATCCACCACAACTTATTGCTAAATCCACCACATTGCAACATGTTTGAAAGTTCCATAAAGAAAAGAAACGTAGCAATACTATTGCTTGCGTTTCCACACATTTCCTTTCTTCTTTCGTTTCTTCCTCCACTCTTCCCTTTCTTCTTTCTCTTACTTGGCTTAACTTTTGTAATTTTGAGTACATACAATCTTAGAATAAGTACATCTGCCATCATCGTTAAATGGTTGCTCAATAAATATGAATTTTGCCTTTCTTTTCTATATGGAACTCCTAAACACAACACGATGTGGTGGATTTAGCAAAAGGTGTGATGGATTTAGCAGTTCCCTAATTTAAGAAGGTTGGCAATGCAATTTGGAAGAAAAAATCTTACGTGTAGAGGCCATCCTTTTCCTTCCCTTCTAGGTCGTCACCGGGTGAGAATGCAAGCGTCATCTCTTCAAACCGTTCTCGAGGGTCCTCTATACTTAAAAGACGACGGATGATTTGAATCTCTTTGGGGATGCTTTTGGCCATGTTTGCCCTTGCAATGTTATAAAGATAGAACATAATATCCTTAGCCTACCAAAACCAACCCAACAGGATGACCCATTAGCGCAATATTCAAGAGAATGCCTATATAACTTCATATAATAACTCAGTCTTTTCTCCACCCAACTTTATTGTGTATCTATCACAATATTACGTCACTCATAGTATTGTGTCACTGAAATCACAAGATTTGTCAATTCAACCCAAGGCATGAACACACACAACAAGGCAAGCAATTATAGTACAGTGCCCTCCAAAAAGTTCTTGAGTTTTTTGAAACTTAGCCAGACATCAACCACTAGTGAAGAACAACAACTGAACACTTCAAACTCAATATCATCTCACAAGGTCGTATGTTAGCAACATCAAGCCACATATCTACAAATCATATTAATGGAAAAAATACTAGCAGGGTTATATGACTTATTGTTTGAAAAAGTTAAAATAATGGCTAAATGAATTTTAAAGTACTCAAGAACTTGAACTTGAACTTGTTGAAGGGCACTGTACAATATACAATTCTATCATGATGCAGCATTGGGTTACGAGCAAAGTTGCAGGTTCTACAGGCAAGGTTCCTAACGGCGGGTTTTGCAATCAATTCCTTTGTTGTGTTTAACAAAATCTCTTTTGCAACAACCTACATTGGATATTGCATTTACGTTGCCCCACACTAGTTTCTTGACATTTTATACTATACAAATATTTACTGATACTACCATAATTTTCATCAGTAATTACTGCAAAAACATTTTTTGAAGGGCCTGGCAACAACAACAAAAAAAGCTGTGAAAAAAACAAACTACCGGCGTCTAGATTGTAAACCATGAGTAATCCTACTGTCTAAAAAAAGTTGCATGCGCCTCTACATGGCCAAATAATGAGCCATGATGTAACTTTCTAGAGCAAGACAACCAAATTGTTACGGCAACCTAAATGCACTACAATGGTGCTTGGATAAGGTCAATGCTTTGGGAGAGAAAAAATTGTTGATCATATCCAAGCATTGACTTTAAAGAAACGCTCCATTCAACCAACCAAAAACACAAAAAAGAGAATGGGGACCATGACACTATGCAAACGTGTCTTACAAAGGTTGGCCTTATCCAAGCACCACTGTATTTAGTGTAGTGAAACTTATGTAGTGCACTTGGCCAAGAGAATAGGCATGAAGGATAGAATCCATCAAAGTTTGCCAAAATCTACAGTAACTCTTGCTACAATTCAAAGTGAAAAAACCGAAACACAAAGAAACAAACCTCGTCTTTCATCAAGGTAGACTCTTTGGCTGAAGCCCAAGCCTTGGTCATCAAGAGCATGAGCGTGGAATCCAACTGCTTCGTCTTCGCCAAATTATCAATCTTCGCAGCGGCTGCTTCAAGAGACGGAGAGCTCAAGATCTCATCGAACTTGGTTTGCGCCGCATCCAGAAACTGGTTGTCTTCCGAAACACGGTCGTGTGCTTCAACAGCAATGAGGCACTTCGACGCAATCGTTGCAAGCTCTGCAACAACGGCAACCAAAAAGCAAAAATAGCTAAGATTCTGCATCTGGGAAAACATCTGAACAAGAAAAAACCCTAAACCAAAACCAACACTTCAACGCAATCGTTGCAAGCTCTGCAACAACACCAAAAAAGCAAAAAAGCTAAGATTCTGCATCTAGGAAAACATCTGAACAGGAACAAACCCTAAACCAGAACCAGCATGATCTTCACCTTCTCTTCTGTCCAAATCGTCTTGACAAGCCTCGGTGAGCAAGTGAAGATGCTGGAAGAAATCTCCAGTGAAATCCTCCCGGTGCCGTGCCACAACGGCGTCCAGTTCTAGAATCGATTCTCTCACCATATCAAGAGTTCTGTCGTGCCGCTGCATGTCGTCGTCCACCTGGAAAACAACGAGATTCAAAGCTCGGTATATTTTACTGCAGATCTTAACATTAACCCTAACCCTAAACCCTAAACCCTTCCGCAATAGGGGTAGTCACACCTTCCTCAAGAATGAAACTTCTATGAAGAATGAGAAGTTGTGGTGTGGAAATAGAAGCCAATGGGAGCACCACTTCTCCATGAAGAAGATGTGACTCCCCTTTTGTGGGCGGTGGAGATTGGAGAATGATTTTACCTAGAAAATGGTGATGTCGTAAGAAAAGCAAGTTGCATTCATACACTCAACCCAGGTCTCCAACTACAAGGAGGGTGAAAGCAAGAAGAGCAGGATGAAAAAGAGACACGCATCAATAAAAACTTCACGTGCTAAAACTTCTTCATGCCCAATCTTCTCCCTCCTCTAGAGATGAAGAAAAGAAACTTCTCAATCTTCAAAGAATGGGACCTCCGCAAAGCAAGGAGAGAGTGCCAAGATTGAGAATGGGGTGAAGAAGGTGTGACTTCCCCTAATATTCAGATACCTCTTTCATTTGTCTCGCGAGTTTGAGCAGGTCTGCTTTCTTTTTGGGGTCGGTAGCCAGTTTCGCCTCTGACTCGCAACGCTTGAAAAAATACGGTCTGATTGTGTCCCATTCCTTACTAAATGTTATAAGAATCCGCCAGTCTTCCGGTTTCGTCCGCTCCACCAGGAAGACATCTATGAGTCTGTCGCACACGCGGCTCATTCGAAACCCTTTCTCCACTTCAATGTCGACCATATCCTCGAACTCGGCTTTCGGTTCACCGGCTTCAGGTACCTGAGCACCGAACAAGGGCTACGAGATTTTGTATGAAATCCAGATAAGGTAAGTACAAAAAATTGGACAAAACCCTTCAGCTAGACTGCGAGCGAAGAAATCTGAGAAGAAGTGAAACGCGAGCAAAGAGATTATGATGAAATCCTTAAACCTTACATCACAAGCGAGCAAAGAGATTCTGATGAAATCCTTAAACCCTAAATCACAAGCGAGCATAGAAATTCTGATGAAGTCTTAAACCCTAACCCCTACATCAGAAGCGAGCATGGAGATTCTGATGAAATCCTTAAACCCTAAACCTTACATCATTAGTGAGCACAGAGATTCTGATGAAATCCTTAAACCCTAAAACCATACATCATAAGCGAGCATAGAGATTCTGATGAAATCCTTAAACCCTAAATCACAAGCGAAAGCCTTCCCAAAACTTCTCGTACAATTTGGTTTGATGAAGTTTAAAGTACCTGCTGTTGTGGGGTTTCTTTACTCGCTTCGGGATGCGGAAGCTCACCCTGCGAAGTTTGGTCCTCGACAGCACTGGTTGCAAAAATGCGACTTCGGGGAACGAAACGGTGGCCGACGACAAATGGCCTCCGCCTCACCATACAATTCGATGAGAGGAGATGATGACACGCTTCAAGCTGCTGCACACTCGTCGAGCTCGAGAGCAGCGCATTCGGAGCTTTTACAACTTGGTTTCTCGAAATTGAAGGTCCAGCCAATGTAGTAACCCTGCTGGCAAGAGCGGTCGCCATATCTGCTGCTGCTGCAATTCCAGCTAAAACCCCTGCGCTTCACTCGTGTACAGCCTTGCCTCAGCAAGATGACATGTTTGAGATACCCTGACGTACTCGTCCTTCTCGAGTTTCATTCGAGACACCTGCGGCACTCCTCTTTAGTAACAATTGCAATAGCAAAGCTGGGAAGATATCCTCTCAATAATAAGCAGAGCTCGCAGTATTTGAGAGAAGAAATTTTTCCTTAAACCCTGGCACACTCTGAAAGAATAGTCGCTTGAAGGATAAAAGATTCTGCGAACCTCCAATACTTCCAATCTCAGAATCTGCTTCTTCGCAAACGTATCTACATACGGTCAAGATTTTAGCGTATTCCGAGACTCGGATACCGAGGTGAAGGGAAACCCTAATAGTCGTCCGTAACTTCCATGTTTCTACGAAAGCTCATCATCAACGGGTGTTATTCCATTCTCCTTGATACTTGCTGCTAAGAGCATCTGTACCCTTGAACACTAAACAGGCCTTCAATAGTTATTGGGGTGACCGCTCTGCTTGGAGTGCCTCACCAGAGACCGCTGTATGCTAGCTAGAGTTAGCTCAATTGTAGCCCAAACATTGGAATGTTTGCTCAATTGTAGCCCAAACAGTTGAATGTTCAGGGTATTTGATGATTAGCTAGCATGCCCAGATCCTAGACAATCCATACTTGTTGATTGGTGGACACAAGAGGCCCACAATTAAAGCTTGACACCTATCCTTTGTGATACACTCTCATACACTCTCAGTGCTTATACACTCTCAGTGCTTATACACTCTCAGTGCTTGCTTTTACTTGTTTGAGGGTAAGGGTGAGATATCCAAGATTTGAGTGAGTGGTTCTCAGAGATTCAGTGAGCCCGTAATTATGGATGAATCCAGGACACCTATTTTCGAGAACTCCAAGATGCGTGCAAGGGTGCTGATACTCTTATGAAAAAAACTGGAGAGTGGGCAGAAATAGCGTCAATGTTTTAGAATGGAAATATGAGAATTGTTGATATAATTTTTGGTTGGTATTTGTAAACAAGGTTGTAGACATAGCCTCCCAATCCCATTGATTTGAGATTGCTGCATTGTAAACAACAACCTCCGTCATAATTATCTCCGCCTCTCTACACCTTTTCTTTAGTCTACGTCTACCATTGAGCTCTACCGGCTCATTATTCCAAATTTTTCTATACAATTCACGAATGGAGACCACGCTATCAGTGCTCACAACTACCTACAGGTAAGTTAAGTAAAATATCTACAAAAGCTATGGCGATGGCGATGGCGATTGTGATTTATCTCAGCAGCAGTGAAACGGTCCTGGAGCACCAGTCCAACCCTCAATGCACTGCAACAGCGGCGCAACATATTTCCCTTCAGAAATTGCGTCATAAACTTTCTCGATCACTTGCCCCGGCGACACCGTCCTCAATCCAGACAGAAGCTCCGTTTGCAGCTCTTCACGAACAAATTTGTACAGCGGGTAAGTCCTGCATCCTTCAATTCTGTTCGGAACAGCAGAGTAGCCTTTGTTGTCATAAGCTTCACGCACTTGCGTCACTTCAGTGGTCAATCTCTCCTTCAGCTCCTCCTCAAAAGCAGCAATTCGGTTAAACACCGAATTCTCCGCCACTTTCTCGTTGTTAGGGTTTTTGAGCGCGTATTGCACAAGCGCTTGTCGCAGCTTTTCCATAAGAGGATACGTTTGGCTTGCAGGATCGTCGATGTACGTGAAAACCGGTTGATGATCAACAACCCGGAGCAAATCTTTCTCCGCAAACCGTGCCGGAAGAAGAGTTCCATTCGGAGCAACGAAGAGCGTCTTCTTCGCAACCTGGCTAACAATGCTCTTCACCGTCGCTTGCATCGTTTCTTCAATGTGGCGAAGATCAATCGCTTGGCAGAGTCCGACTAAGAAGGTCGAGCTCATGAGCTTCAAGATTTCGACCGCTTCTTCGGTTTTGCGAGCGGATACGAGTCCGAGTGAGTTCACGTCTTGGTTGTGTTGCTCCGCGCTTTGGACGTGGGTGGTGACGGGATTGGCGAGGTAGTTGAGCTCGGAGAGATAGGATGCCATGGCGATCTCGGCGCCTTTCATCCCGTAGTCGAGGCTAGGGTTTGGTCCGCCGCTGAGGTTCGATGGTAAGCCATTGTTGTAGAAATCGTTCACGAGTTCGCTGAATTGTGCGAACACGAGCTTGCCGATTGCAGCGATAGCGAGTCGCATGTTGTCCATGGAGACGCCGATTGGCGTGCCTTGAAAGTTGCCTCCGTGTAATGCTCTGTCTCCTGCTGCGTCGATCAGCGGGTTATCGTTCACAGAGTTGATTTCTCTTTGAATGGAGTGCGTTGCGTTGCGAATCACCTCAACCTGGTACACAATTTCTTCATATCAATTCCTCTTCTCAAATGTTCACAAATGTTTCTCAAATGTTCACGAATGTATGTAGGAATTGATATATGCACACCGGGGGTTTATGTTTACACACCCCCCTGGGGACTTTTTAGATTTCTACCATCATAAAGTTGGATTCGAGAATTTTGAATTCAGATTTGGACTTACAGACCATAATTTGGTCTAGAACCATAAAAAAAAAGTTACAATTCAATAACGCCCAATGAAAAAGTTTAGCTACGGGGAAAGTATTATTTTTCCGTTTGGTTGTAAAAATAGGATGACCTTTGTCATTGGGTGTTGTTGAATTGCAACTTTCTTTATGATTTTCGATTAAATAAAGGTCATTAAGTCCAAATCTGAATTCAAGATTCTCAAATTCAGCTTTGTGATGATAGAAATCTAAAAATTACTTCAGAGGGGGTGTACAAACATCAACCTCCCGGTGTGTATATATCAATTCCCATGTTTTTACCTTTGATATAACGAGCGCGTGCATTTCCTCGATTGCAAGGACATGCTGAAGCCCTTTTGAGAATTAGGATTAGGGTTTGGAGCTCAGTTCATACCTGAGGGCCAAGCCATTGGGGAGAAGTGCGAAGAGCGTAACGATCCTGTTTTGGCTTCTTCAACGGATCGGTCTCGTGCAACTTTGCAGCGGCTTTCATGTACGAGCTGCCATCGAGCACCCACTCCATGATAGCTGCTGCCTCCATCTGACCCGGATGATGCTTCAGTTTGTGTGTCAATGGATCAGCGAACTCCGGCTTCCCTTGCATCACTTCGCAGAAGAGCGCGGCGAGGACTTCTGATAGGACGGCAAGGATGTTGGCGTCGAAGCAAACAGTGGAGGCTAAGCCAGATCCAACTGCAGTCCCATTCACCATAGCCAGGCCTTCCTTCGGCTGAAGCTCGAACGGCTTCTCTCTGCCTATCATTTTTAGAGCTTCTGCTGCTGGTACTACCTTCCCGTCACATGTCACTGCTTTTGAGTTCGGTCGCGCTGTCAAAAGACCTGGTGCCACAACACAGGTAATCATCAGTTACTCCACATTCCCTAAGCTTTTCATGTACGACCTGCATCATGTCCCGGAATTTTGTCCCTTCTTTGACCTGCATGCAGTGGTGCTCGGTTGAGGTCAACACTCCAGGCTACATAATAATGTTCACCACATCAGACATTGATCATAAACAAACACTCCATTTACATTACTTTTCCTAGTTTTAGTGGTTGCAACTCTAGCGATGCTTTCTTGGTCCACCAACTAGACGCCTACTTAGTTGATGAGTATGGACGTTGACAAAAAGTGAGAGATGATTGTACACAAGCACTTGACCTTCACCAAGCTTTTAATACAGATTTTGGGCAAATGAGAAGTGAGACTGTGATTATATCCAATTACCAAGCACAATTGTATAAAGCAGCAGCGTGGCGTATGGAACAGAAGCATATACTCGATCTCACCACCGGGGATTCAAGCACTCTACCATACTTTGAACATATGCAAACAGTATATTTTTGAAGTAGCAAGCATATTGCGAAGAGGTTTTGTTAGAGAAATTTGTAGTAAAGCGAGCCAAGTGTCGGTACCTGCGATGTAGGACAGAGGGACCAGATCTCCGGAGGCAGAGATGGTGCCACGTAGTGGCAACTGCGGCGTCAACTGAGCGTTCAGAAGTTTTTCCATGGTTTCCAGAATCTCCCATCGGATGCCGGAGTATCCCTGCAACAGCGTGTTCGTTCGAACCAGCATCGCTGCGCGCGTGGTGCTCACGGGGAGCGTGTTGCCAGAGTTCACCACTCCCGCATTCAGAAACCTGCATGGCATCCAACGATAAGCAATCCTTCTCACCCATGCACTCAAGCTTTGCCTACAAGTTCGGTGGAATTCAGAAACTTGATCTAAAGTAAGGTAGTACTGATCTCTCTAATTGCGACCCTTTCACGTAAAGCATGCCATGGGTACCTCAGGAATGGATATGAGTTATCCTTGAATGGACCTCTTCAAGTCATACGGACCTCTTCAAGTCATACTAGAAAAGGACTGGTATGTTTTGTTACAAGAGCCAATTCCACTTCTTGGTTTCTCTTTCACCCATCTCTTCACAAGTTGCAAGAGAACAGTCTATGGAATACCTAGACTCACAAATAGGTGCCCCAATACAATAATGTTTCAAAAAATATGAAAAAATGGTGTTACATCCAACTCCGTTGTTTGAAAATAAGACAAAAATCTTTATGTCTTAGAAAGCCCATGAAAAGGCACACCAGCCTGCCCTTGATACCTTGCAGGTGCCGACCTCGTGAAAACTTCACAGATGTGAGTACGTGAAGACGTGATGTGGGAGATGTGCTAACCTGATGAGTTCCCGCTGGAGTTCAACGCCTTGCTGGGTGCGGCGATGTGACGTGGCACCGAATCCGGTGGTAACCCCATAGATATCTGACCCCTTCATGATCTTCGCCAGCACCCAGTTGGAACTCTCGTCCACTCTCCCCTTCGCAACTGCGGCGTCGAGCTCCACCATCACCTCCGGTCGGCGAGCAATAGCAGCCACGTGTGCAACAGTCAAGCTCTGCCCTTCCAAACGAACTTCAGTCGTTTCATAGAACGTCTTGATGTAGCTCTTCACCTCCTCCAGATGGCTCCCTTCCATCGCTCTTGCAGCACGGCCCCAGTTCAACGGGTCCACAGCCCCATTCACTGGTGCCGGGGTGATGCAAAACGCATCCATTGGTTTGGATTTGTGAATCCCGTTTGCCACGTAGCCATTGTTACTGACCGCTTCCATTCTGTCGACGTCTTACTAGTAACTCGAACTGCAACCGTCGACGCTAACCCACTACCACAGAAACCTTTTCAATACGAATCCTTCCAGATCTATCAAGCAGAAAAACCTTCAACTTCCTTTGATAAATGAACACTCTTACACTTCCTTCACGAACTCGAAATTCAGGCGATGCAACTCTGCAGTTGGTCGAGATTCTAGAGAAACTGAAGGCACTGATGCATTCAAAGTTAAATTCTAAACTTGTCAATCAGAAGATGTACAAGTTGCTGCTTGCTTCGGATCTGTGGAGAGTGCCTGGTTTCGGTAACTGAACAACAAGCTTGGTATGGAAGAGCCACTAGTACTGCCCTGCAGAAGTCCCTGAGTCCAAGCTTTTTATATCCTCCCGGATTGTACGAACCGACGACCGAGACCTTGTGTTGCTAGATAAATCGCCGCCTAATCGTCTCCTAAGTATGACCCTGACCGGCAAGCTGAGCTTGCAGTACTCTAGTCTCGACCGGGTTGATGAGATCAAAAGCTATAGAGGCGGCTGGGCTGGCTGGGGCGACGAGAACTTTGACAGAGGCGTTTGGTAGAGAGAGTCAGCCAAGGTACAAAACTAGAGACTGCTGGTACCGGACTGGAGAGGGAAATACTCGTATATGAAGCATCGACGTTTGTCTTTGCGTCGACGGAGGAATCGACGACAGTTGTGTGATCAGATCATCAGATCTCCTTATTTTAACTAAGCTTGATTAATCCCTGATTTGAATTGTCACTTCCGAAGTCTCGGTGGACAAGACAACTTGAGGTTGAATTATGCATGTACGTTAAAAGAGCAGGATTTGGTTCTGTTGTAGATCTACATCCGTCCTAGTTTTTGGGGTTCAGTGTGCTTGAATGTCTAGATTTTGGTGCCGAGTTGCTGGAAGTTGTTAAAGCTTTAAAAAGGTCTCTGGGAGGATGAAGCATGTAGATTTGAATCTTTTGGGGTAAAATAACTTAAATATGCTCGAAGAGGACTTCAAAGTTCAAACGTAAGGTGTACTAAGTTTTTTCTTCTTCTTTCTCCCTAAAATTTTTGTATAGAGATCATGAAACACTCAGTGATTGAGCTAGCCACATGGTTGAAGAATAGACAAAGATTGTTTTCTTCATTTTTTTTTTACCATTTTTATTGGAGGCGTTTGACAATATCATCCTCCACATACTAAATTAATGTAATTGGACACTAATCTTTTTAGAGGTTAAAACAATAAAATCAACACCTTGATAAATATATGCCGTAGTTGACTGGTTGTTGTATCTGATGGGTCCGATGTACATACGACCATACGAATCTTGTATGCTAAAATGTTACTTTATACTAAAACTATGTTAATTTGTAAGATTGTCATTATCCCATTAGAGAAAATATAAGCCCTCTACAAGGCCCTAAGAACCCCTTTCAAGGGGTCTCCTTAATTGTTTTAATTTGTACTTTGGGACAAAATAAAATCCTTACACCCTATTATGCCTTTGAGTACAATCATGGCTCTTTTTAGCATGTCCAATTTTCATTGGGCGTCACAATTACGTGTACATATTATCATGGTCCTTTTTTTCTATATTAAAACCTTTAACCTAGTACTTGTGAGGGTAACATTAGTTATGATTGTGTACAATAGTAGGAGAATAATTAAGAAATTGTGACATAGTACTAGATTGCCATTTTCTATTCATAGTTTTAGTGATGTACGTCATACAAGGTAGAGACACTTCACACACGCTTTTAATGTACCCACTCTAGGCCCAATAAATGTTAGAGAGACCATTCTCAAGGGCCTTGTGGGGGGTTCATATTTTTTCTAATGAATATATGAACCAGGAGTCATTTCAGAACGCTTCTAGTAAGAGTTGTATAAAATGGATGATGCACATCAAGTAAAGTAAGAAAGCAAATTTTAATCTATTCTTCAACTACATTATTGACTAGTTTAATCATTGAGGATTCATTTAGGGTTTCATGATTTTTGTGCAAGACTCCAAATCACTTCATGTCAAGCCATGGTTTATTTCGCCCCTCAAAAGCTCCATACCCATATGTAACTCATGTCTTTGTACTCTCAAAAGTTAACCCCTACTGAGTGCAAGGGATGAAGCATGAATATCCCGAGGCAAAATAAATTGTGCTTAAGAAGATTTCAAAAACTAGATCTTCATTTATCCAAATTTATGTTTTTTCGCCCATCTTTCCAAATTTAAGTTTTTTCCCATCTTTCCATGAACTACTTCAATTCCTGCACGAAAACCATGGAGCACCCAATCATCTAACTAAAAGACCGCTGAGTACAACGAGGGGTCACGTCCCCAAACCCGCCAAAGATGGTTTAGTAAGCTTAGATGAAATCTAACTAATTGCATAATCAAATAATAAACGAAAACAGCTTTCTAAACATATTTGATCGTACTCCAATCATTCCACAGAGCTCCTATAATAAGCGTTTCAAATAACTCCCAGGGGTTAAAACAACAGAAAAATAGGCACTGCAACAAATCTAACCCTGCCCTAGTTTTGCAAAGTTCTGTATGTAAAGAACTGTCTAGAATTGTGGTAATGACTTGCTTGGAAATTATTAACTATAATTTCGCCCCCTTTCAAAGTCAAAACAACGGTATTATTGAATAGATTAATTAGTGCTTTTTGGTCAGCGTTGATAAATATATATAAAAAGAGACAGGGTTTTTTGCATAAAGCTTGATGGCTGAAGAGCCTGAAGTTGACCGGAGAATCGACCTGGGCAGAGAAAAAATGATTCTGACTTGGACCTTGGTAGCCTAAAGTTGAACACTGTAGCACAAAAGTCGTTGAAAGTCTTTTGTTTGTTTCTTTCTTACGCTTTTGAACTCGCCATTCAAATCCGCGCAGCTTTTGTGTGTTGGCGATGGCAGGTTTCGGGTCTCGGAGTCTTTTTGTGAAGATGCTTCAAACGTTGTTCATGTGGTTCCTTGATTTGAGCAACACCCATTGCGAGCCATGCCAACTGGTGTTTGTTGATTGTATTTTCGCTGGTAGAGCGACACGCACTTACCAATGCAAGCAGGTAATGAAAATTTGGATGGAATTGAGTAGAACTAATAATGGGTGTGCATTCATTCATAAAGTCTACTAATATTAGTAAACGCCATATTTGTTAAATTGGGAAAACGCTTACAAAGAGGGACTTTTGAAGGATTAAGGAGGTCACCTTAACCCCGAAAATTCTTTTGTGTTTAGAGGTCCAAAACTATTTCAAAATATTAGTCCCCAAACTAGGGTCAAAATCTTCATTGAAACTTAGTTTTTAACAAATCCAACCGTATGATCTTTTGGTTAACTTGCACAAGTACATTGCCCCAAAATTTTAGAATGAATATCCCCACCAATTGCAAGATCAATGTGCCTAAACTTCAAAACGTAGGTTTTTCTAGTCCTTCCAAAAGGTGAAGTTTTGATTTTCAAACTTTTTAGAAAAAAACACATATGTTGTATTTCTTGTGCAATTTTTGCAATATGATGGAAAATGGATTGAAAGCATATATAAAAAAATTTAACCAAAAAAAATTTTGGATTCATTTTTACAAAAATTGTAAAGTGAAAGGTATTGATGAATGAAAGATATAACTAATGTGCTAATAAGTTTTGGAAGAATTTGAAAATTTTTAATCCCAATGGTGAGAATGCTCTAATAGACAATTAGTAACTTTAATTTTCATTTTCATTTGTAATTTTTCAAAATTGAGAGTAAAAGATAACTTTATATGTTTTTTCTGCCCTTCATTGCTAGCAAAAGAAAACTCCTTGTAACTCTTACCTCATTATTTGGAATTGAGTGATTCAATTTGATTTGAGTAGGTATCAATTTATATAATTCTATAAAAAAAAATTAAAAAATTTAGAATATATTTTTTGCTGCCCGGTTTGACATTGAAATTGAAAATACCTTCTAACCTTTGCATTACTTATTGGAATGACATGAAATAAAGCTTCACATGTAGATTATGATGAGTAGCATCCATCCTAAAATTTCATGAAAAATTTCCAAATTATGAAATCAATAGAGCCTGCCTAAGTTCTCATAAAGCCCAAAGTGGGCTCCTTGGGCCTTTAGGGGTTAATCCAAGCTCCAATGTTTCTTTTGGTACACGTGCCCTCACCTAAGAAGAGGAATTTGCGAGGGAAAAAATCTTAGTGGCTCAAATTAAATTTGATACCTTTGAATTTGGTTTAAGGTGGCTATTTTGGATTAAGGTGAGGTACAAAATAGTACCCATCATTTTCCCAATTTAATAAACATGGTGTTAGTAGCTTTCATCCAGAGTTTGGTAAACTTAGTGCTTACTTGGGGAGTGATGACATGCACCCAACAATGCAAGTAGGTAAGGAAAAATAGGTTAGAATTGGATAGAATTAACATTGTGTGCACGCTCATCCACAAAATCTATTAATATTAGTACCTTTCATCTCAAATTTGGCAAACTCTCACTACAACAAAACCATGGTTGAATTTGTAAAATGTTGACAAAGATTGTGACCTAATCTACAGTACATTAGAGGAAAAATGAGCTCAAGAGAAGGCCCCTACACCTTGACAAACCACCGTATTTATTGAGGTAGGAGAAGCATAGGTAAGGTACCTACACAAGGGTCTCTACCTTGTGTGAAGTACTCAAACGTACCATGGTACATAACCAAAGGATTGATGATGGAAAACAATATTATAACATGACAATGACAAATGTAAGGACCTTTAGTGGGACACAAGAATAAACTAGGACTAGAATTCCCAATAAAACAAGGACACTCATCAAACAAAAAGCATATGATATTGTAAAAAGAAATCATTCTCTTGAAGTACTTGTAAGCAGGTATTGAGGATTAGTCTCTTTTTATTTGAAAAAGGACATTACATTTAAATGCTTTTGACCCCTCCAACCACTTCCCATAAGGGTCTTCTTTTGAGCTCATTTTTCCTCTAATGTATTGTACATTAGGTCACAATCTTTGTCAACATTTTACAAATTCAACCTTGGTTTCCTTATAGTGTTTGTACTTATATGGGGAGGGATCTTGCAATTTCATCCATCTTTCCACCCAATTTTTCTAGTGTTATGGTTGCCAATTGGTAACTAAGGTAAGATTTAGGCCAATTTTTGCCAAGAAATTTTCCTTAATGCCAAGAGGGCAATGTCTGAGAAGATCTCAACTTATTGCACATACATTGATGTGGGGCCAAGGTAGAAAAGCTTTGCTTTTTCACTCACTAGAAAATGTGAGAGTTTAGGTTTTTTACTTTTTAGGAAATTGAATTTGGTAATTTTGAATTCACATTTGGATCAAAAGGCCTTGATTTAATCTAGCACGGTGGAGGAGGATATAAATGAACAACGCCAAAATTGGGGGCAAATTATTACTTTTACCATTATCTGTAAAAAAAAGGTTGAGTTTTTCCACCTTGGGTCCACATTGATGTATGTGGAGTTGCAAAAAAGAAATGAAACTTGAAACTACACTAAGGGTCACTTTACACTAAAGCCAAAGACTTAGCGGACATCAACTTTCACTAGTCAGATTGCAAGAAACCAATAATTTTGCTTCTAGACCCTTCACATTAGAGGCCAAAATCCAAATATTGTCATTTTTTCAAAATGCCTACACAACATCACTTTTTCATTCAAAACAATTTGCTCTTAAAAGAAGTTTGGGTCAAGCAAAGATGGGAATCCAAAGCATGGTTGAGAGCCCGTCAATTTGTGGCATACTTGCAAGACCTTTTTCACAAAATAATCGAAAAGTGACAAGATCTTGGCTATTAGATGGTTTGAATTTTGGGCTTGGCCTTTGGAGGCTCTAGACTAAGGCTAGCCAAAGTCTGCAAAAATAATATTTTATCACCTATTTTTAACCCATTTCTTTGGCCTCTCAACAAAGTTTGGACACTCAAATGGCTCAATCCAATGGCCTCTTGATTTGGTTGGCTAGAGTGTGAAGCAGCCCTAGATATTGCATTTAGGTTGCCCCACACCAATTTTTTGACATTTTACACTATGTGTATACTTACTATTTCTACAATAATCTTCATCAATGATTACCAGTACAATAAACAATTTCAAAGGCCTAGTAACAACCAGGGCATTTTTTTTCGTTTGCCAGATTCTAGTTGTCAATAGGTCATTTGATAATAAATGGAGGGATTGGCATGGATTGGAGTGATTATGTCAGTTTTTTGCCAATCTGACTCTCGTTTGCTAAAAAAGAATGCCTTGGTAACAACAATAAAGTTGCAAGAAAATAAATTCGTGTTGTCCAAAATGTAAAAACATGTGAAATCCTAATATATAGAGAGTTGCATGTGCCTCTTAGTGACCAAGTAATGAGTCATGAGGTAACTTTCCAAAGTAACACAACCTAATTATTAAGGCAACCTAAATGCAATATTTTGT
This sequence comes from Ulota crispa, assembly GCA_963920765.1. Taxonomy (NCBI): domain Eukaryota; kingdom Viridiplantae; phylum Streptophyta; class Bryopsida; order Orthotrichales; family Orthotrichaceae; genus Ulota; species Ulota crispa. The sequence continues at coordinate 33,575,987 of OY987242.1, forward strand.
GTAGTGCATAAAAACCAAATATTCTGTTTTAAACCATTTTAGTATATTACAATTCAGATATTGGAAATTTATAAAATAAAATAAAACCTATGTACGTCCGTCAAAAACCAATTGAAAATGAGAAATGCCAGATTTTAGTCTGCTGAAGCTGAAATTTCTCCTTCAACGCTGCCCGCCAATGAAGGAAAGCCATGAACGAGAAAATTGTCATATATGTAATAGAAGCAATCCGGAGGTGAGTTTTCTTTAATAAATACAGCTTTCCTTTTTTTCCAAATCCTTTCTTCTCTTTCAAGTGGACCCGATGATGAAAAATTGCATATTTTACACTTGGAGAATAATTATCATGATGTTCTATAAAAAATTCTTGCAACACCAAACTTAAGAAATTTGAACTCATGTTTGAGTTGAAAGACCCTCAATTAGTTTGCAAAAATAAGTGAAAAAGAAAAAAACTACAAAATGGGGGAATAATTTTAATAGTTTAATTTTACTAAATTAAATGAAGCTTTTCACCTTGAAGTTTACATAAACAAACCAAGAGGAACTTTGAGGAAAGATGGAGGCAAGCCTTATATTTACTAAAAACTCACCATCCAACTGTTTCTAGTGCGCAGCTTGCAAATCATGCCAACAAAGTTAGGCAACGTAAGAGAAACAATTTAGAAGTGAGATTTTCTTAGTAAACAAAGGGCACACCTTCACCTTAATCCAAATCCTTTTTTTTTCCTTTTGTGGACCCCAAGCTCCATTTATTATATAAAAAAGAAACATAGGAAATTTTGCCCGTATTTTATAGTTGGTTCATTATTACTAAAATTTACCGAAGGCCTCCTAACCAAGGGTCCTTGAATCTAAATATGAATTCAAAATCAACTGAGTTTGACATAATGAGAAAAACTTATAGATTTGAAGGTTTTTCTGAAAAACATGCAATTTTTCACCCTTGGAATCCACTTGAAGGAAAATAAAACATTTAGAAAAGTTGGAAGGGAGCCATATATTTATTAAAAAAAACTCACCTCCAGACTGTTTTTGGTGCGCAGTGTGAAAGTGTTGTTGGTAATATTTTCATGAAAATTTATTGTTTGTTTTAATCGGTAGGTGTGTGCTTTCATATGTTGAAAATACCTCCTTTCTGAATTCTAAAATGTGTTGAGATGGAAACATTACTGTAGTGGTTAATTGTAAATTACAGATTGTCAAGTTGTGTGGAATTCCACAAGTTCTTCTAAAAGTAATCACTGTACTTTAACTCTTAAGCGTTGGGGGTTACCGTGGATACAGGGCCCCCGTGTATGAGCGAGGACAACTTTTGTCCTTGTGGTCCTTTAGGGGTTAAGAATACTTAAAGCATCATCAACCCAAGACAATGGATGAGGCTGTAATGTCATTTTTGCTTATGGGGTTAATTGTGTGGAGTTGAAGGTTTAGGGTTCCAACGTAACCATGAGGCCCCATAACAACAGCCTTTCTACACAGCAAATTTCCAAATTTTTCAATGTATTTGGACTTCCCCTACAACGTGTGCTCAAATGCTGCAATGGCTTCTTTTTTGCAACTTGTAGCTTTTTTGCAGCACCTCCCAACCCTCCTACCCTAGGTAAGATTAGGGGCCATTGTGGCACTGAGCCACAGATGAGCTGAGCTAGCAAGTTTACAGTGCCTAAATTTGCAGCAAGAGTGGACAAAATCAACCTATTAATGAGGCTAAAATTTTTGGATGAATAAACAACTTGTTTATAGTCCTATTTACCGTCTCTAGGTTAATAATGCCCTTAGAGTATTCTCAATCCATGCGCCAAACATGCCCAATTTATCAATTTTGATTTTTCAATAGTTAATAGATTATAATATAAAAACTGTATAATTTGAAGGGTGCAAATTCTTTTATTTTGAAAAAGTAATTAAATTTTGGATTGGACATTTGTTGATTTACATATATCACATCCAATGTTAGCTAACTTCCAAAAAAATCAAAGGCTTCTCTAAATCACACCTAAGTAAAGAAATTTTAGTAAAGGGGACTATCCCCTTTACTAAAATTTCTTTATTTAGGTGTGATTGGGAGAAGCCTGTAATTTTTTTAGAAATTAGCTAACATTGGATGTGATGTATGTAAATCAACAAATGCCCAAACCAAAATTTTATTATGTTTTCATTATAAAATAATTCATACCCTTCAAATCATACAAGTTTTATATTATGATCTATAGACTATTAAAATTTTAAAATTTTGGGCTTGATATACAGGGCCTTGTTTGCGTGGTGGACTAAGGATGTTCTTACCTCATAAGTCATAACATGCTTAACCCCTCAATGCCCCCGATATCTCAAACTACACTAAAAAGGGGACGGAAAAGAAGACTAAAAAGGGGATGTGTATAGATTATAGACCCCCCTTGGGCGGCAAGGGATTAAGATGTCACAAAATAACAACATTGGACATGAATTATGAGTGGGTAAGTTTTGGAATAATTTGGTGTATCAAAGAAAGAGAGAGGTTTAGTTTTCAAAATTGGCAAAAAAGATGGACATTTTCATGAAAAATGGAATCACTGATTGAAGCACAAATTTTGTAAACATTGCAATATACATTCTTCGTAGATAATAGTCTAGCAAGCAAAAAAAACAAGATTTTTGCATAGTTCCTCTCTCAAAAAAAATTTAAACTTTATTTTGTCGCAAATTCTAGGTCATAGGTTTTGATTTTTTGTAAATGAAGAGTAAGTGGTTCTACTTACTATGCCACAACATGGCAAAGTTTGCTCTACAAATGATGGTTCATGGATTCACAAAATAGGATGATAGTGCAAGTTTTAAGAAAAAATTGGTTCTTAAAATTTTGGTTTGTAAGTTTGAAGAGGCTCAACATCAAGCAAAATAAGGGAATTCCATTTGTTATGGACATTTCAAGATTTGTTAGTTTAATTGGAGTATTGCAATACATCTAAGAGACCTATTTGTTTTTTTTTTGAAAACTTTACGGCACCAAAATTAGTTTCACAATTAGATCATAGTTCCCAAAAGAATATATATATATATATATATATAGCATTTTCTTAGGTTTTGGCACCTTTTTCTCTCCTAACATATTTTTCTGCGTCCTATATTCTTTTCCTATACTGCAACTTTTTAAGGTTGAACATATGTAATTTATCCTAATGGAATGGTGCATATCAAATTTGGCTATTGAACAATTATACTAAATTCCAATCTTAATTGTTTACTACTATAACTTCTAATTGTGTGAATTCTTGAATGACAAGAGCTATTTAGGCTAAAGAGCAATTTGAGTGAGATGTGGTCATACAAAAAGACTGCTGCTTTTGTGGAGATACGTTGGGTGATTGTCAATCATAGGAAGCTGAGTACATCAATGAGCGCAATGGTTTAATCCAAATGCACGGAAGAAATACTTTCAAAAATAGACTCAAGCAACCACTTTGTAATTACCTTGTTGTTAAAGGGTTAACAAAATCAGATACCAACTTGTGCTTCACAATTTGCAAGTTTACTATTATATCAAACCGTTCTAGAATTATGGAAAATATTTAGTTCCAAACTCACTTTCTCCATGCAAACTAGTCTTGATAGCCACTAATTTAGGTCAATTTGCAGAGCATAGGTACAAAGAGCTATTTGTATTGCTATTAACATTTGCTTATATGTAATTGTCATATCCTTTTGAAGGCCAGGCCACACTAAATACAGAATTGTATTTGTAAAAGACACAGGGCAGCACTTCCTTTTTTTTGTAAGAAAATATTATTTGAGTTTCTACACTCATCTTTTTAATTTATGTCAAATTGGCAATTCTCAGTCTACAAATTGTTGTCTCCAATTTGTTTCCCTTGAATAGTGGAGAGGTTATTTTTAATAGAACAATGCAAGAAATCTTAAGCACAATGATCATCTTCCAATACTACAAAAAAAAAAAAAAAATTCTCAGTCATTTGTTCTGAAGTAGCTATTTTGCCATGTGTGGCTTGAGAGCATCTCTAGCATTGCCCACAAAGGTTCGACACACTTCAAGCATGGATGATAAGTGTTTTGGCCTAGCATCATAATTATGAACCCTCCTACAGCCCTTTAATTTTTGACTCTCTTAATTTATTGAGCCTAGATTGGGTACATTAGAAGCATGTGTGAAGTGTTTCTATCTTGTATGACTTTTTGATTGTACTTCACAAAAAGCATATATATAAAATAGTAATCTAGTCCTTGTATGAAGGACCTTAGCCACATGCGCAATTCAAAACAACACATAAGGCATTGCACTTATAAAATATGTAAATGTACTCACTAGTGATTATCCAAGTACTTCACTCATTTATACAAATAGAGTAAAATAGTATTTATGGCTCTATTGTACCCACATTTTTGTCCAATTGGGATGGCATAACAATATAACTTTTATGATTGCATTGAACCCAAAGGGTGGACGGAAATAGGGGATTAGTGATTTGCTTGTTGTAATAAGTACATATCTTGGGATCCGTTTTGAGACTTTGGAGGGGGCTCTTTGAGGGCTCAAAACTTTGCTAATGCCCTCAAAATAATCTCATAGCACTCCACCTTAGAGTGTCATGCAATGGTCTTCAAAACACTATTCATCTTAATTAAGTTGTGGGTTTTATCCTACATTTCCTTTGGTGAATGGTCAAATGACTATTAATGGGGCACATTTGAAATGCAAGGGTGGAGAATAAGAATTTCAAGGGCTCTTCAAAATAGATGCAATTTCTTAACCCCTAAATGCCAAGCTGGTCACCGTGATGGCTCCTTTACAGTAGCTCTACAATGCTCATTAGTGGTGTGGCAAGTGCTCACCCACAATAATACTATTTCCAAAAGTTACAAAAGTCAACAATACATTATGCTCTTATGGAATTACAAAAAGGGCAACATGAGACCTAACATTGTGTCTATAAATCTTCTCACAATTTGGGTTATTGAAAGAATATGAGTGTATTTGGTGAGGTTGTTTTTAGCCTTCCACAATGGACCATGTATCTATGATCACTTCAAATTAAAAAACCAAATGAAAAACAGCTGTTTTCTATCCTGTATAGAGTTTTTTTTTTGTTGTCCAATGGACAAATAACGTCCTCTTTGACATTTAAGGGTTAAAGTGTCAAGTTTGGAGTATAACGCTGGAGATACTCTTAGCATTAGAGCTCTGGGAACTACAAACAGTAAGTCTTATTGTCTAAAATTGGAACAAACAAAGCTTTTGAACATATTTGCAATATCAAGTCAACTGCCAAAGTTGCAAATTCCAAAAAGCAGCATCTACAAGAGATGTACATTCCACACCTCAAGCTTTGTTGAAATAGGAACAGGTTCCATACAGTTTTAGTACTCGCTACGTCACTGAAATTCCACATAAACTTGTGGATATTGTTGCTAACGAAAAGCTACGAATTTGTGTAAAACAACACTAGTCCTACCTTAGAAAGAATCGACCACGTTCCAATGATGTGATGGATATCTAGAGGGAGGGGTATCAAATTCCAGGAGTAATTCTGAATTGGTAGCAGGAAAACGAGGGACTTACACATTACATGGGAAAGACTAGAGTCAAAGGAAATTCGTAAAGTAGAGTCAGGTAAATAGACAAAAACGACAACCTTTTGTCAATTGCACCAACCCTGAACCTCAACGAGGCTCAAGAAATATGCAACCCCACTAGGCCCCTTGAACTCAATCATTAGAGCATCTCCACCGGTTGGGTCAAGCCGGGCAAACAGTGGGGTTGGAAGCTCAAGCTCAGGTCCGCAATCTCCATCGGAGGCGCGCGGAGGGGAACTTTGTGACAGGCCTTGCTACACAGCCTCTTGAGGACAGTCAGATATCGAGGTTGGAAGTGTTTTGAGCAAGCTTAAACTCCGGCTCATTTTCTATTCCAAGATGATCTTGTCTCACAATGCTTTGTAGGCCCCACATGTCATGGACGTGGCAGCTCACAAGCTAATCAAGGAACACTTTATTTCATTCTTTCCTGGCTAGCGAGTCAATTTCTCCAGGCACTAGTAGACTTCCTAGCCGGGGCTGTGCAAAATATGTCACGTAGGGCCCTCCCAATCAATTCTATTGCGTCTCATTTACACCGGACCGGTGGAGATGCTCTTAAGGCTCTTCTTGTATTGTAAGAAAATCAAGATTGTGCTATAGTTATACAACACCTTGTTTGAAACGTGGGTACCTATTAGAGCATCTCCACTGGTGCCTCAAACACACTCAAAGTGAATGAAAAGTGCTCAAAGTCTGCTCAAAATCCTCTCAAGACTTTTTGTCCTATCGTTTCTAGCAAAGCCACTTCAAGGCACTATTCATCACTATTCCTCATAAGTTTTGTGAACTCTATTCTCTACTTTTCTTGATAAGTGGTGAAATGATTATTTATGGGGCGTGTCGAAGTGCAAGGTCACTTTTTTGAAGAGGATGGTTGGAGATCAAGGAGCTTGAGGGCCCTTCACAAATAGATGGAAACCTTTGTATGTGCAAGGACCGGTGGAGATGCACTAAGACTAGCTCTCTTGCAAAGGGAAAGTGACACTTCATTGGTTCTGTAGCAAGAAAACTTGCACTCCAAAGCCTCCACCACATCATTGTCAACAGTTTTTGCACTTTGTGGAGAGGTGCTACAATGTTCCGTTCATGTCATTGTGCAAGTCTTTTAACCCCTCATTGCCCAAGGGGCCCAAATCAGGCCCCTTTGAATTTTTTTCAAAGATGCGCCATCTTTTTTCAATATTTTTTTAGTGATTATTATAATAATTAAGTTCTTATTGAAATCTAGTTTCAGCATTAGGAGTCTGATTTTGAAATTTAATTAAATCAATTTGTCTATTCAAGATTTTGTGCAAGGGTGTCCAGTGCAAATCTTCACTTTCTAGGGTTGAAGGCTCTTGGAAACAAGCCTCAAGTACACTATAACTTGGAGAAAAAATCACATTAAAAATTCAATTTAAAAAATTGTAGAATAGATTTTGAGAAGCCGTAAATTGATTGGGGTTATGCATGTTATACTTTACGTACTTATATTTTTTTGGTACCCTCAGTTTTAGGTTTGAGATGCAAAAAGAGGATTGAAAGACTTCAAATCACTTTTGCAGTTTTAACACCCTCCTTATCAAACATTATAATCATTCAATCCACAAATGATGTTGTTGTAATTTCTTTTCCTATGTGATCTATAACATGTCTACTTTGAAATTGTACGGTTGCACTTCAAAGAAAATTGATAAGGTTGATCAAAATGCCAACATTTTGTTCACTTTCAAGCAAATTTTAAGATACTCACAAATACCATGGGCAGTGAGGGGTTAAGACCACGACAGAGCTCATGCGACAACTCAAATCCATTGTTGATATCACAAATAGGGTGAGGGGGAGCTAGAGGAAGTTACATGGCCGCGACCACAAATGGGATGAGAGGGAAGGTTGCAATGCGAGTGTCTCAAAGGAACGGAGATGCTACTCCAAGTGACCCATGACATGATTCTTCAAAAAACTTTTTGCGTTCTGTATGAAGTGAAAGTGGTGGAGTTGCTCTAAGCAATGACAACACAAACAGGAAACGGGAACTTCAAATATGATCATTACCGCCATAAAATTCATCCTTAGAGACGGTCGTTAAGAATTGACTTATTATTGGAAAGGAATTGACAAAGGGAAGTACCATAAATCTTCCATATCGTGAGCAGCTCCTGCAAAATCTGTTAAAGCCGCCGTTGGCGAGCAATTCGAGGTGGTCCTAAGTTACAAAAAAAGAAAAATGTCAATGAGCTTTGATGTGTCCATCTATCCTAAACTCTGTGCTTTACGTTCCACCTTTTGACCAACTTTAGTTGGATAATTTTGACTCTCCCAAGACAGAGTTGTGTCTCCAGTTGGGCTCCCCACTCATCAGATCGAAAGCAGCAAACGGTCCACTAGTGGCTATTGTTACAATCAATTGCAAGCTATCACTCCAAATAACTGTGCAAGATCGAAATCTCCAGCTCAAAATGTACCGAAAGTAGCCTGAAACCCCTTGACCATGACGCACTTTTGTATAGAAACAAACATTCATATCCAACGCATCAGGATCACGTAGTCAAAGCCTCAAAGGTCGGTGAATGCATAAAATGCACTTCGAACATAAAGTCAATACATCTACCAACTTTTGTCGTTGACCAGGCATGGCTAGGCAGCAACAATTCCTCAAAAAGCACAGTTTCCATGGACACAAAACCTTGAGCTTTTGAAAGCATGCTAACAATTGAGATTGCACTGTTCTCCTCGAGGCATACAACGTAGATTGCAACTTACAATATTTGAAATGTTGGAAAGAATAATTGTTTGACAATTTTCCTGTTTTGTCGTCTAGGGACACGAGGCTGCTTCTCCTTGTATTGCTCCTACTATTCCCCTTCCGCTTTTTTTCCTATTTTCTTTCTTTGTCCCTGTTGGAAAAGCACCATGAGATCTAGGGACACAGAGCTATGCAGCGAGCATGTATCCTCCACAGCTGACAACCTGTCAATGACAATGATTTCCCAGGTAGAAACCCAAAGACTAACAACCAAATCCAACTTACCAATAACTAGAATCTGCGGGTGGTGTCGTATGGTGAAAGGTCCAAAAGAGACACCTGCAAATAGCATTCAACAATGGATTTCTTAGAAAAAAAATTACCTTACCTTATTTTCTTATATGCTGACATTCTCTTTGATTGCTAACCACGGAATTTGAAAATCTGACAAGTTCATAAATTTTTCTTTACTCATCGTTTAAAGCGTCGCTTATTTCAGGTGAGGATACCTTAGAGCTGTATCTGATAATCTTTAGCAGAAGCGCCCTCTTCAGTAGACCGACCACGGTGATTCACCATCTTTCATTTTTTCACCTGTGAACTTTCTTGTTTCTCGAGCTCCAAAGGTACAAATTCAAGGCTCTAGATTATCTGTGGTTTGTATATTCACCAAAAATCAGGGTGTAGAAGTGGAGGGGACTTGAAAATTGGGCCTTTCATTCATACCGTGTTCCTTCAATCCCTGCAACCATTTGTAAACTAATTAGCAATGTTTGCAGGATGTTCTCAAAGTAAAGGTAAAAACTCAAAAATGTGTAGTAAAGTTCATAATCGATTGCAAGTCGCATGTTTGAGCAGCGAGGGGAAAAAAGGAATCAAGAAGGATATGACAATTAAAATATTGGAGCAAGCCTTATTTTTTATACTGTTGCTGTACTGTACAGTAAGCTATACATATTAAGCTCACTATGTTGCCTTTTGAAAAAATCTAAACTGCATGGGGCACAGGGAATAGTAGCAGCAGTGCAACTAACCTTTCCTACTCAACTCATCTACAACACGAAATACATGCTGCAAGCAAGCAAGCAAATGGCCAAATATGTGGTCACTGCTTAGAGGACACTCCTATCAAACAAAAGCCTTCTGAGCATTATTATAAATAAAAGGAAAACAGAAAAAACTGTACACAACGATACATCGTCATCGTTAGCCAATTTTTTATAAGGGAAAATTTCATGGGTACCCCTGAAGTTTGCAATATTTACATAGACACCCCTGCTCTTTCAGAAATTACACAAATACCCTTGGACTATAATTTTTAGGCATTTATTTGTTGTGTTTGTACTTCGTTAATGACCAATGTTGAAGAAGGGAATGTAATGAAACAAAAAAGAAGCAACATGCCCACAAAGGAAGAAGAGAAGTGGCATGCACAACAAAACAAACGCCTAAATTATTTAGTCCAAGGGTATTTGTGATATTTCTGAAAAAGCAGGGGTATCTATGTAGCTAATGCAAACTTCAGAGATATCCATGAAATTTTCCCTTTATAAAAAAGGAAAATTTCATGGATACCCTTGAAGTTTGCAATATTTCCATAGATACCCCTGCTTTTTCAAAAACGTCACAAATACCCTTGGACCAAAATTTTCAGGTGTTTGTTTTGTTGTACATGTCACTTCCTTCTCTCTTTGTACGCACACTACTTCTTTCTTGTTATGCATGCGCATAAAGGAAAAAGAGAAGTGACATGCACAACACAACAAACGCCTAAATTTTTTGGCCCAAGGGTATTCGTGATATTTCTGAAAAAACAAGGGTACCTATGAAAATATTGCAAACTTCAGGGTGTCCATGAAATTTTCCCTTTTTATAAAATACTTTCTAATTGAGCACCTCACTAATAAGACATACCAATCGCATCAATTGAGACTCCTACGATATAAAAATTCACATTCAACTCTAAGCATTAACCTAAAAAGCCACTGCACCCTCTGTTCGAAAACAAGTGTCTGCAGTGTTGCTTGAAACACGTGATACCAATTTCAAATTGGTGCCAGGAAATCTTCACCGCAATACTGAGACTGCCAGTTTCATCGGACCAACAATAGACATACCTGGTGCTGAATTTGAGCGTTGCGCCACGAATTAGGTCAAAACAAACATCTACGTAAACCTCAACCCTAATCAGTCGATGTCCGTTCCACCTTCTTCGTCTTCTTCACAAATTCCGATGCATATGCAACGATTTGCGTACATAACGTGCCATGTGTGAGAATCTCTACTAAAAAGCACCCGACGAATATACTGAATGGCGCCTTCTCTTAAACACTCGTGAAAGCACGCACCACGCAGGCGGCGAATGACATGAAGCTCGTCATGAAAGGAAGGCTGTGCTCGAACCCTTGATGCTCTTGTTGAGTAGGATTACGTAAATTTGAGGGACTTTGAGAAACACTTCACTAAATAGTGCATTTAGGTTTCCTTAACCCTGAGCGCCCGGAGTTGTTTTAGGGTTTAGGAGAAAATGGGGGGTTTGGACATCAGAATTTGGAAAATTACATTTAGAAAAAGTGACCGCAGGATTTAAAAAAGGACTATCTTCTTTGCTGATGGGGACCAGTCATGACTATTTTTACCATACAAATCAAGAGAAAAATGAGATAAAGTTGGGATCCCGAACCACAAAATTCCGTTGGTGGGGCGCTTAAGGGTTAACGTTTAGGTTGTCGGGTATGGTCACACTTGGTGTTAAGATTAGTAGTAGTGAAGGAAAATTAAATGCATTTGGACACACTTTTGGACTGCATTCATATTGCCAATACCTATTCTAACATCAAGTGTAAGTGTACCTTTACTTTGGAAAGTTATTTCATGATTCATTATGGGATAGTTGCACTTTCTCTGAGATTGAAACTTCCATGAAGATTGAGAATTGATCGAGAATCGATTGAGTGAAAACAGGAGCCAGTGGGAGCACTTCTTCTCCATGAAGAAGGTGTGACACCCCATAATAGAGTGATGAAGGGCTCAGTTTACTGCACATATGTCAATCTGGGCCCTGCCCTGTCAATGCCAATAATAAATTGTCTTTTTTGGCTGCCCCTTGTGACTAGGTGCCCATAGCAACTCCAACTTCTATCATTGAGCTTCAAGTGGTCAAGTTAGGAAGATGAAATCAAAATATTGGCATCAATTTCAAAGTTCCAATTGCAAACATTTGGTCACAAAGATTTTTCAAAGTCCAAAATCATTAAAATTGTTTAGTTGTGAGTAGGGGATGCTAAACATAACTCTTAGTGAAGTCTTTAGTGTGCTCATACACTCATAATACTAACTTGAGGAGTTCTTAGGGCCACTTCACACTATGACCGGCCAAGTCAAGAAGCTGTGGGATTGAGTGGCCAAACTTTGGTGAGAGGCCAACAAAATGGGCTGAAAATAGGTATTAAAATATTGTTTTTGACACCTTTGGCCGCCTTTAGTGTGAAGCCTCCAAAAGCCAAGTCCAAAGGCCAAACTCTTGGCAGTGAGCTTCCACGGACTCTCAACTTGAATGGCCATAGTATGAAGCCTCCAAAGGCCAAGCCCAAAGTCCAAAGCCATAGCATTTATTAGACCTTCCAAATCCAATGGCCAAGATCTTGTAAGCTTTGATTATTTTATGAAAACAATGTGATGGCCTCTCAACCATAGTTTGGGTCTCCATATTTGCTTGACCCAAACTATTACCGAGAGGCCGTCAACCTTGGATGATAAAGTGCTGCCATGTAAACATTTGGAGGATGACGGCCTTTGGAGTTTGGCCTCTAGTGTGAAGGGTTGAGTGGCGAGACTCTCAATTTCTTGCAATCTCATTGGTGCAAATTGAAAGCCTCTTGACCTTCGGCCATAGTGTGAAGCCGCCCTTAAACAGTGAGATGGGGCACTCTAAACCATCATATCAATCACCCAAAACCATCATTTTGTCACCCATAACCATGATGTTGTCACCCAAAACCAATTTTTTCTATACCTGGCAATGACTAAGAAAATAATGTGTCAGACTGGCCCTTAGGCAATGCCATTGGGGACAATGAAACAGGATTTTGTTAGTCAGTGCCAAGTATAGAAAAAAATTGGTTTTGGGTGACAAAGTGATGGTTTTGGGTGATTGACTTGATGGTTTAAAGTAACCCATCTCATTATTTAAGAACTCCTCAAGTTAGTATTATGAGTGTATGAGCACTCTAAAAACTTCACTAAGAGTTATGTTTAGCATCCCCTACTCACAACTATACAATTTTAATGATTTTGGACTTTGAAAAAATCTTTGTGACCAAATGCTTGCAATTGGAACTTTGAAATTGATGCCAATATTTTGATTTCATCTTCCTAACTTGACCACTTGAAGCTCAATGACAGAAGCTAGAGTTGCTCTGGGCAGCTAGTCACAAGGGGCAGCCAAAGGAGACAGTTTATTATTAGCACTAACAGTGCAGGGCACAGATCGACGTATGTGCAGTAAACCGAGCCGTGATGAAGAATGGAAAATGGTGAAGAGCAAGAAGAGCATAGCAGCTGGTATGAATGGAAAGGTGAAGTGCTAAAAACAAAAGAGCAAGGGTAAACTGGAACTACAATAGCGGGGTGAAAACGAGACGACTTGTGGTAAAAGTTTGCTCCAAAACTTCTCCAACCCATTCTCTCCCCACAAACAAGAAGAAAAAAAACTTCTCCAAAGATGGAGAACGAAGCTCCTGTCATAAGTTGCTGCCGGCCTACGACAACAACATTTTATGAAGATTGGAAATGAGTTTGCAAAGGTGTGACTACCCCTAATTGTATGATCACTTGGAGGCATATGCAACTCTTTAGATATAAGGTTTTCACATGGTTTATTCAAACTAGATGCATTTAATTTACTTTTCTTGTAGGTTTGTTGTTGTTACCAAGCTTTTTTTTAAAAATTGTTTATTGCAATATTTATTAATGAAATGTATTGCAATAAGGTAGCAGCATCCATAAGCAATGTGTCCCCATGGCCGTCACTTGACAGTGGCAAGGGCTAATTAATAAAAAATCAAATGGTTGTGGGTAATTGAGTGATGGTTATGGGTGATGAAGTGATGGTTGTGGGTGACTAGCATGAGGTTTTGAGTACCCATCTCACTATTTAAGAACCAACAAGCCTTGTTTTTAGCATCTATCGTATTATTCATTAATTTGGGAAAACGCTTACATTTTGGGTCTTAGCACTTTTTTTTCTAGAGAATGCCATATTCATTGAATTGGGAATCCGTTGACTGTTTTCAAATGAAATGAGATATATATCATCCAAAAATAAGCTCTTTTTGGACAGAAAGTTCATTAATTTTTGAAATTTTGGATAGAGTTCATTAACTAGGATTAAGGTGACCTCCTTAATTCAAATTAAGGTGAAAGTTTTGGATTAAGGCGAAGTACAAAATGGTACCCATTGTTTTCCCAAATTAATGAAAAATGCATTATCTCTTACACATGGTTCCTACAATTTCAGTGATTTTGGACTTTGAAAAATCTTTGTGAACAAATGCTTGCAGTTGGAACCTTGAAATTGACGCCAATATTTTTGGTTTCCACTTCCTAACTACAGTATTTTTTTCAAAGTTAGTCAATTGTTTTACCTACTCCAAAACCCTTATTTCCACGCTTATGGGTGCGCCTACCTTACTAGTAAGAATTTGTATAGTGTAGAATGTCAAGAAATTAGTGTGGAGTAGCCTAAATGCACTTTTTAGTGAAGGGGTAGTCACACTTTCACCCCGTTCTCAATCTTCAGGGAATAGGGACATGGCCTTTCTCCTTGATTTGCGGAAGCTCCGTTCTTTGAAGATTGAGAAAAAAATTATTTATTTTTGGAGGAGAAGAATGGGCATGAAAATATTTTAGTAGAAGAAGTTTTGTGCCAATGCATGTTTCTATTTCATGTCGCTTTTCTTGCTTTCATCCTCATTGTTCCTATTTTGGTGTGAATGCAACTTGCTTTCTTAACGCATCACTATTTCTAAGGTAATTTCATTCTTCATTCTCCACCACTCACAAAAGGGAAGTCACACCTTCTTCATGGAGAAATGCTCCCATTGACTACTACTTCCACTCCACAACTTCTCATTCTTTATAGAAGTTTCATTCTTGGAGAAGATGTGACTATCCCTACCAGTGCTACACACAAGAGGCATACAAAATCTGTGCAACATTGAGTATGAGGGCTTGCACCTTGCAAGTTTGTTTGCTTGCGCCTTCATGGCACCAAAGCTTAAAGCATCTTTAGCGTTGCCGTTTGCGGGTTTGACACACTTCAAATATGAATGATAAATGCTCTAGGCCTCTCAAAATTCTCTTGTAGCACTCCATTTTAGTTTGCAAGGACATGGCCCTTCAAAACATTATTCATCTTGAGTCTAGTGAGCTATATCCTATATTCTCCTCGGTGAATGGTCAAATGACTATTTACAAGACACCTTCAAAGAAGAAGGGCTACCCTTGAAATGTAAGGCTAGAGAACAAGAATCTTGAGAGCCTTTCAGATAAAGATGTAATATTTTGAAGTGTCAAGTTTGAAGTGCAACAATGGAGATGCTTTAAACAAAACAAATGAACTATCGATGCACTTAACTCCCTCAATACCATCATCGTCCTTAACCACAGTAATTCCAACCCATTTGGAACATGTTCCTATAAACCAAAAAATACATCCATGAATGTCACCACAACAACAAGACCAAACATGAAATCTACGCCCTTCTCCAAGTCCGAAGAGAAAATGTCTCAGCTGACAGCTTTTAGCAGTAAGTTTTTTTGAGAAAACATCAGAAGCAAGAGATCAACTGGGAGAGGTATTCCCAATTTCTAGAATCCAGTTCCATGTCAATGGTCATCACCTTCAGAAACACAACCACAGCTACTAAGTGAACGTTGATTTCAAACAAAATGAGAAATTGCAAATGAAGAATGTACAGCCAAAGGGGTAAAAAGAAAAAAGACCTCTTCTAGTAAGACAAGTAAACACTCCACCGAAACACAACCGCCAAAGGACCAGACGTGACGGTTTCCACAATAGCATACCCTCTGGCACCTCGGAAGTCCTCGGTTCCTGCCAAAACAGCAAGCTCGGTAGAAGGGGATGCGCCACCCACGTTTCCATGGAAAGTGAGACTCCCATGATAGCTCGACCCCCTCCCAAACACCAAGGTGGACGTCAACTGAATGCCCTGCTTGCCCTGCAGGTCACTGATAGGCCCAAAGCCTCGTTCTCGACCGAGCAAGACGCTGTTGGTGCGGTCAGGACCGTCTCTCATTTCGTTGTCGAACACGAGAAAGCTGCCGAAGCCGATTTGTGTGAAGTCGTTTTTCCCAGTGCCTGCAGCTGCGAGGACAGTGGAGTCCGGATGTGCTCGTAACTCGTGCATGTAGAATGTCAGGTTGGACTGCTTGGGAGCTGACACCAACGAGTATCCCAGCTTTGCCAATGCCCATGACGCCAGCGCTACCAGTGCCACTGCTCCCACTTGTTGGTTTGACATGACGTAGGATCAAGCTTGACACTATGGCCGCTGATACAACCAAGGATCCTGTGAATGCAAACAGGAGAACATTAGGCATGACTTCAGATGATTTCTACCTCACTCAGAAAAGATCAGGACAAGCAAGAACGCCATAGTTCACATTCATAAACTAGTCAGAGTTTTATACGTTCTTGTTAGAGGATGAAAGACGAATCCCACACATTACAGAATGCCTTTGTTGGATACTAATAAAACAAAAGATCCTGTGAACGCAAACAGAAGAACATTAGGCGTGACTTCAGATAAAGCAATTGATTTCTACCTCACTCAGATAAGATCAGGACAAGCAAGAACGCAATAGTTCGTATTCATAAACTGGTCAGAGCTCTATACGTTATTGTTAGAGGATGAAAGACGAATCCCACACACTAAAGAATACCTTCATTAGATATCATACAAAAAAGTTATAAAGGTTCAAAGTTTCGTTAGTAGGTGACATAATAGCAAAACTCAACATCTATGGTATGTTTCAGGGGACTTACATGCTTTAAATTACTATGTTATGATTTTCCTGAGATCTTAGGATTGTGATTTTGGATTAGTGGCAGTAATGAATGTCCATAGTTTGAAGATGCTGAAATTGTGTAGGGATGTAATCCTATCTCCTACAACAACTCACGTGTATTCATGGTCTTCAGTTAGCAAGTTGTGTGAGGATAACCTGACTAACTAAACATCTATAGCCACTAACTATTGAATGAAAAAGGGACAGATATTACTGTAATTATCATATGATAGTGATCTTTAGCTTTCCCTCTTTGAAGAGTTGTAGACACTTCAAACTACACTACTTGATTAATGATAATTCTGATTGTCTCTACCTTAGAAATACTGAAATTATGCAGGGACCTTAACCCGCCTTTAACAACAACTAGTCTATTCATATGCTTAAGAAGCCATCAATTGGCAAGTTAGTATAAGCATGACTTGATTAAATGTCTGTATTCACTAATTTTTGAATAAAATTGCAATAACCTCTATAGACATTACCATGTAATAGTGGTCTTCAGCTTACTACTTTGAACGGTTACAATAGAAATTCCAAACATAGCATCAAAAATTTGATGACAAGTGAGCTTGACGACGACCTCTCCACAACTACATAAGAGTCTTTTAAATGAAAGCACACTCCTAATTATTTCAAAATAAACTCCTTAAAATTAATAACAAGGCCATCCTGTACTTAGTAGAAACTTCTGGTTTCGATCATACGGTGCATGACACTTATGACCAACAACTCCCAACTCAAGTGGTTAGCCTAAGGCTTTGTCAAAAAAAATTATCAAAAATCCGAGTCCACCAAGATGAAAGATGAAGCTTAGGGTTTGTCCTGCTTGGTGGTGGAATTACTTTTGAGCCAATGAGTATATGTGATGTGCTTTAGTATTTCGTGTTTGGCCAATAGTTGTTGGTTATAAGTGTCATGCACTATATATATAGTTCGTAACTGGCGACAAATTTTCATAGCTATGGTGTCCTCTTAATTTTAACCAAGTTCAGTTGATTGTACCGAAGATCGTCGGAGACAATCAGGGCAACAGCTCAAAACAAGGGAACACGGCAAAAGGTACACTGCACACGGTACACCTTGCAGTGCAGTTTGCAGTGAACATTGTACGCTGCTGTATGCCAGATTAAGCGTTTACTTAAGAAGAAAATGATTCCTTAGTGCGCACATTATGAATCAGCAGAGAAAATACTTAGTTGACAACACCGATGGCCGTATAATCTGCTAATCTGCTGAATTGTGAAACCCTAAATCCTCGAATTCCTTAAACCCAAAGAAAAAAAGCAAATATCAAAGTATTTAGCGTTTATTTAAGAAAGATATGATTTCTTAGTGCGCATATTGTAAATCAGCAGAGAAAATACTTAGTTGACAACAACGACGGCTGTATAATCTGCTAATTTGCTGAATTGTGAAACCCTAAATACTTGAATCCCTTAAACCCTGAGAAAAAAAGCAAATATCGAAGTACTTACCGCAGATTTTGCTCGCGATTTTGAATAATCTCTCGATTCGTGCCGCGTCGAAATATCCGGTGATCTGCCACGGGAAATCAGGTACACCGACGTCGAACATTCAAATTCGGTGAGCTCCAAATGGAAGGCCGAATGGTTCATAGACTGTGATCACGATATGGTAGTGGATTTGACGAATGGAACTGGGCCACGTAGTGGGAATGGCCACGTCAGCAATTGCTAAGCATGTATGCTGTGCATTCTAGGCTGTCTTTAGACGCTCAATTTTGGAAGAGGATGTCCTCAATGAAAACCAGATTTTTGAGAGTAAGTATTCGTTCTAAAATCCAAAAATCTCATAAAACGTAAGATGTCCCTATACTCTCAAATAAATGATAAAAATTCAACTTGGCATCGTAAAAAAAAATAGGCTAAATCCAATAGCTGTGAATTCTTTGATTATGAAAAGTAAACTTTGACAAGATTATCATTTTTTTTGACAACAAGTTTTTTGGGAGGTGTCATGAAATATACTAGCATAATTTTTAGTGATTTTTCTCATGGGTGAAACAATAAGTTGCATGCAAGTAGCAAAATCTACAAAGAATAATAAAGAGACAATTATTTTTGGGTTTTGAATTTTTTTTTTTACCACAACGCTTATATGGATAAAGGCATTCATTTCATATTATATAAACCCTATAAAAGTTATCTTTGAAGATGATGTGAAATTTTTAAAAAGTAGAAAACAACTTTTACATCATAGTTGGCCTTGATTGCTTCAAAATGAAAAATTAATTACACTCGTGCTTGGTTAGAGTAAATTTTTGTAACAGCAACAATTGGATAAGATCACAGCTCCACTCCCCTTTTGCCCAAAGCATGTATTACGAGCTTGGTTAAGATTAAGTGCTTGCATATGATCAACATTTCTTTTCATCAATGCCTATTTTGACTCATCATTTAAAAAAGGCGTTTGGTTAGTGTACCAAAAACATGGGTGGGAAAGCGCCTCCAAAGTTGCAACCACTAGAACTAGAGAAAATAATGCAAATGGAGTGTTTGTTTATGATCAATGCTTGGATAAGGTCACCACTTTTTTCTAACTCAAAGTCTTGACAGCAACCAAGCACCACTGTATATTTGTGTCTAGATTAAAAAATGCTTTTTAATTCTTTGGCGTGTTTCATATAAAATTAAAAGTGGTCAAATGGCATAGGCAACCTCAAGAGTTTTACAGTATGTTTAAATTAGCAGTGTTCAAAGAAATGAGAATCTCATTTTTTAGTTTTCAAGCATATTTGGTTGAAACCTTGTGAACATAATCAATAATTATCTAGAATTGATTTACAAAGGACCTATTGAATACAAAAGATAACAAACACTAGCGTCAAAGCTCAAAAATCTGCCCAAACATTATTGCATGCATGCTTAGCCTCTACTTTTTCTTTCTTAGGGCATCATCAACCTAGAGGCGGTGGATGGAACTACAAACATGCCTTTCTCGCCTTTCTCCATCCAATTATTTTCCAATCCCAAAAACAAGTTGATTTTGCCCACTCCTGTTGGGTTTTTAGGCATTGTAAATTGGCCACATTGGCACATACGTGCCACGGTGAAGTAATGAGAGCTGCTACTCAAAAACTACAAGATCTTGCAGAGAAGTCAACGCACGATACAAGAGAAATCCCAAGGCACTAGGAAACAAGAAAAAATTTGTTCTGAGAGTAGGTTGTTTTACAGGGTCCTATCTTAGTTTTGCTTAAGGTAGTGTGTTGTAATTGCGTTCATGTTCTAATTGCGTCCAGCTCTAGGAACAAGAGACATTTTAGATTAAATATCTATGACTGTCATTAACGAGTTAGGTGGGACTAGCTTTATAGCTAGTCCCACCTAACTCATCAATGACAGTCATAGATATTTAATCTAAAATGTCTCTCTTTCCTAAAGCCGAACGCAATTACAACACACTACCTTTATTGAAGCCCTAAAAGTACCTCCAACTCCCACACAATTGATTCCACCAATAGAATGACGCTATAGTATAGACCATTGTCTTGAATTGACTATGCTGTTATTCATTTTGTGATTCTTTGAGCTGTCCCACCAGGACCTAAAATATAGTTTAAGGGTTAAAAACCAACCATTAAACATGAAGCAGATTGTAACATACTTGCAAACGGTGACTGACCTGACTGGTCACGTCTGACGTTGGAGGGTTAAATTTCCAAAGATCAATCCAAGGACCAAGCTGATGGGCACAAGTGCCAGGCCAGGCAGGCAAGGTAGCAGAGTATGGAAGTTGAGCCCTGGCAATATGAACAGCTCTCTGCAGCTCAGTTTCTGTTTGGGGGTATGAATGCAAAGCAAGGAAGAGCCACCCTTGCTGGCACAGACAGGCCTGCGCAACGCCTCCTTGAAAAAGGGTGGGTTTTCTAAGCTTAGCAGAATTCACATGCATGCTGAGCTCTTGAGAGGAATGGGTTTGCCAGCGTCATCAAGTAGAGCTCATGTGTTGCAAGGGGATTCTAAAGCTGTAGTGTACTTTGAAAGGTGAACACATTCATTACACTGAATATTGCATTTAAGTTGCCTTGGCAATTAGGTTGCCTTATCCCAGTAAGCAGTGTTTTTTTTTTTGGTCTCATGAGGCCACCCTGTTAGAAATTGGACCAATGTTCCTCTCTCCCTCTTGAAATTCTCTATTCCTGTGAGGGCATGTGGCATGTGGTAGGTGAAAAAAAAAACACTGCTAGTAAGTTACCTTATGACTCATCACTTGGCCACTTGAAGGCACATGCAACTCATTAAATATTTAGATTTCACATAGTTTGTGATTTGGAAGTCACTAGTTTGTCTTTTTGTTGCTTCATTGTTGCTGATAGGCTATCTGAAAATGGTTTGTTGCAGTGATTTTTGATGAAAGATATTGTAGCAGTGGATATTTATATAGTGTGAAATGTTGAGAAATTAGTGTGGGGCAACCTAAACGCAATATTCAATGTAGGGGTAGTCACAACACTTTCTTGGCCGCATGTGGTAAATGAGAACGCCAACGTGTTGTTTTGCTGTTGGCTGTTAATTGTCCCATTTTTCTCCTTTGGAGATGAAGAATGGGCGTTTTGTAAGAGAAATTTTGCCTCCCACAACCCACGTTTCACATTGTCCTGCTTGTTTTTATCTTTGATTGTGTGATATTTGTTCAAAATTACTGCATTTTTTGAAAAGCAAGTAATCATTCCCCGTTCTCATTCTCCAAAACAAACAAATGGGGTGTCATGCCATCTTCACGAAGAATGAGCTCCTATTGGCTCGTCTTTTCTCTCCACAACTTCTCAATCTTTATTCTCTTTTCATTTTGTGAGAAGCCATGACTACTCCTATTGATTCTCTATAGTACGTTGTGCGTTGGTGTTTCACAGACAATGCTATTTTGTGAGTGTAAAATGGTGAATCAAGATCTTAGGAGCACAAACCAATTTTGGTAGTGAAATTTTTTTTAAACAACATGTTTTTCAAAAGATAAAAGTTTAATCCCTCAAGGGATGACAGTATTTTGTGAGTGTAAAATGGTGAGCCTATGAGCAGTGAGCCAATATTTTGTGAGCAGGAATCAATTTTCACAGGTAAAAAAACAAGTCCACAATGACTAAGTGACAATGATTAAACCATGACTATACAGTCATTTTACAGTCATTTTGTAATCATTTTGTAGTCATTGTTTAGTCATTGCAATCATTGTCACTTAGTCATTGTAGACCTGTTTTTTTACCTGAGTTTGAGCTCAAATCCAACGAATTTTTAAAAAAAAAAAACAGCAAGTTTATCAAGAGATGAAAGTTTTAAATGCACAATTAGAGGGCCATATGTAGAAAATTATTATTGATGATATTTAGTTTCTTGACAAAAAATCTAGGCTCACAACTCATAAATCCATGCTCACGATTTAGCATTACCCACCTCTTAACTCTTAAATGTCTAAGCATGCTGTTCTTGCCAATGCAAGACAAGATATTTTTCTTGTATTTGGAATGGATTCACACCTCTATATTTTAATAAAACCTAACAATGACCTTAGGGTCAAAAATTGGCTTCCCATTTTAGAGAACCCAAATTATAAACTTAGAGTCATACAAGATCTTGTTCTTTAGGAATTAAAGTATGTTTTGAAATTTTGACATTGAATCTTAGTGTAAAGATCTTGAGGCCGTCATCAAAGAAATTATCCAATGAAACGTTAGCATTGAGAGTGTCAAAAGCTAGAAACCAAACTTAGTTTGTAATGTAAAGCCGCCCCTTACCATACCATTTATCCAAAAAAATATAGCTCCAAAAATCGTTGATAGAGTTGCTATCAAAAAATTCCATTTCTCACTTAGATCTTGGTTCATACATTCAATTCTTCTCCAAATATAAACATAATAACACATTAAAACGGTACAAGTGTGGGAAAAAAAGCATTAAAGTTTGACATGAATAAAACTAGGAGAAGTTTTAGTAAAAAAATATTTGAAAAAATAAAAAACTTCAAATCATTAAAAGTTTTTTAAACCATTATAAGTTCACCACCACCAATCTATTACTAATAAGTTCTTAATTGATTCTCAATTTATTTTGAGTCTACAAAAGATTGGTTTGAGTTGAGGCAATTTCAAATTCTAAAAGGCCTTTAAGAACCATAAAGAACCATAAGGGTGTTGATAGAAGTTGATGAGTATGACATACTCATTTGTACAAAAAAATCTTGGCATGAATTACAAGCATGGATTAAGAATGATACTCTTGAAATATCAGCCAGTGTTTGGACTTTTGTCCCCTCTTTTTGAGCTTTTAAAATGCGAAACTGGTTTTAAATTTGGTGAGGAACTGACTTCATAGAAGAGGTTTGAGTGAGGAATGGATATTTTTATCCCCAATATTATCATGGTTTTAAAATTTGAACTTTATCATACTTAATAATGTCTTTAAAATACATGAACAACGTATAAAAGTCACACATGGGATCAATGTTGTGCATTTGTGCTTAGTAGAGTTATCCATTCTTGTTTCCCTTCCAACTCTAAACCGTACTAGATGCTTTTGATGGTACTGCTTGGCATCTTAAGCATGTCATTGTTACAAATATTGGCATTTAATGTAGGAACATTCATGAGCGTGAGTTTAAGGGTTTTGAACATGATGATTATTAAAAAACATTTAGCAAATTATAAGATTCTATTAGCAATAGATAACTAATGAGCTTGCACTTTCAAATGTATAATTTAGATACTGTGAGAATAAGTTGTGAATTTTTAAAGAGCAAATTGTCATTACACCTGTAACCAACACTAAGGTTTCATGTTTGCATGTTATACATTCTTATCATTACAAGTATTTACTTCCACAAATTTTCCTAAACTTTCGAAGTGATGATTATGGGGACCCTCACGAAGATGAGTGTTCCTATGTCAGGGAGAAATTTTGACTTCATCGACTAAAATCCAACCTTCTCCATTTTCAACCGTTTATCATTAGATCGCACCAAACTTTTCTACATGTATTTTGTACTATAATATTATTAGTTGTTTGGTAAAATCTGTCATAGTTTCAAATTCAACCGACTTGTTTGCAATTTGTCAGTTGACAATACACTAAAAATGTCGGTTCTCCCGGACATTAAGTCTCACACACTGACATCGACCAACTCAGCAGTGGAAAAAACATGGGTGATAAAGGGATGAAAATATTTCAATAACAGGTAGCATTACGGATGCAAACTTATACATGGAGGGTAGTTCTGTCCTCTATTTATTTACCTGCATGCATTCTACTGAACGTGTCGCTTGACCAAAGCAAAAGTATAAAAAAAGTCCCTGGCAAGGAAGTCATGCACAGCTGCCCTCTCATGTCAATCTCCTGTACATTCTCAGTACAAATATCAATGCTTGGCAATAAATAGTTCATTATAGTTGATGTGATTTTCATTGTTTACTAAAGCAAGAAAAATAAAAATAAGTAAGTACAAAAGGAGAGATTTTCCTAAGGATGGCTTTACAAGACAAGGCTGGTATTCAACATTTGACACTCCCTATGCTAATTTCTCAACGGTTACTTTTTTGAAAACAATACCAAGGACACTACACTAGGAGTCAATGTCAATTTTTTCAAAACATATTTTAATATTTTAAAGACAAAATCTGACATGATCCTAACTCTAGAATTTGAGTTCTTCAAAAACAAAAAGCTAATTCTTGACCTTGGGACCATTATTAGATTTTATTAAAATACTAGTTTACTCATCCATTGATCATTATAGAAAATGTAAAAGGTGCAATAATAAAAAACGTAAAAAGTGCAACTTGTGAAATAAAGAAAATGTAAAAGGCGCAACTTACATGCATGGAATGCAACTCATAGTTGCACTCAAACTCTTTAC
Source organism: Ulota crispa (assembly GCA_963920765.1). Taxonomy (NCBI): domain Eukaryota; kingdom Viridiplantae; phylum Streptophyta; class Bryopsida; order Orthotrichales; family Orthotrichaceae; genus Ulota; species Ulota crispa. Next base: position 33,600,252 of record OY987242.1, read on the forward strand.
TTTTCATCCAAAATAGCCCATGGGATTCTTTTATAGATACAGATGATTGTTTCAATAAAAATATATTCTTTCAAGATAGTCAACAACAAAGGATGGAACAAAAATATCAATGGCTTTACTTGATCTCTTTTTCTTTTACCTTACCTCTTAAAAATTTCAAGTTTGCTCTAGTAACTTCAACTTTTTAGCCTTAAGGCCTTTTACACACAAGAAAATTGACCCTTATTATACTTAGACTAGTTTATGTACCCATTGTACCAATAGAGGCAACAAAAACATGCTTGCAATAAAAAAATTGTGCAATAGCAATCTTATCCCCGTGCCCTCCTGTTTTGATGCCTCCTATCCATATGCCCCCTATTTGTGTGCCTCCTTATCCTTGTGCCCCCTATCCCCATGCCCCAAGTGCCCCCTATCTCCATGAATACCTATTTCTATGCCCCATACCATTGTGTCTCCCTATCCCTGCATGTGCCCTCCTATCTTTGCATGTGCACCCTATCCATGTGCCCTCCTATCTCTGTGCCCCCTATTCTAATGCCTTTTATCATTGTGTCTCTTATCCTTGTCCCCCCCTTTGGCCTAGAGAAAGTTGTTGTGCAACTCCCAGTGACCTATTGTTAACTTATGGTAAAGCAAATAAAAGATAGCGTTGTGCATGGATACAATAGAGTGTTGTGGTATAACTTGCAATGAGTAGTGTAACTTCTAGTTATTTGTCATACTTTAGTGTAACTTTGCTTTATTTTACTTTTCATCCAAAACAACCCATGGGATTCTTTTGTATCTATAAAAGAATCTCATGGGTTGTTTTGGATGAAAAGCAAAGAGTTTGAGTGCAACTATGAGTTGCATTCCATGCATGTAAGTTGCGCCTTTTACATTTTCTTTATTTAACAAGTTGCACCTTTTACAATTTTTTATTGTTGCACCTTTTACATTTTCTATAATGATCAACCCATTGGTACAATGGGTGAGTAAACTAGTTTATATATATTAGATTATAATGAACGCCTGGGGCTGTTCTTAACCCCTAAAGGCCCAAGCAGTTTTCTCCAGTGAAAGTCACTATTAACTGCCACTTTGGAGGGAATGAGTAGAAAAGTCGGAAATAAAGTTTGTTTTGAAAATCCAACCATAGGATCTTGCCTTAGACTAGAAGAGGTACTTGTGGGAAAAAATCAAGTCATTCTAGATGGAGAGGAGGGAGATATTTACGTCTAAAGTGGAAAAAAAAGTTCCTTTTTGTGATGTCCAAAAAATTTCAAAAGCCTTTGTCCACACTTACATGAAAAAAATTACTCTACACAAAGTTGAGGTTTATTTTTTCCATGTAGCATACCAAGTTAGGTACAATAGTGCTTGGATAAGATGAAGGTATCCGGACAACATATTCCTTTCATGTAAGGAAAACATTCATTGTAACTAAACAAGCTTTTGTAGCTCCCCAACCACGAGGGACAATCATCTACTTCGTCTTAGCCAAGCATTTTTCCTTATAAAGGTTCATCTTAGGGAGGCACTATTGTATGTGTGGGAGAATTTTCAAATCAATTGGAACTATACAACACATGAGGGAAAATAGTAAGTAAAAAGAAGTAGAGAATGAGTCAAATCACTAAATTGTTAAGAATTTAATTATTAAAATGAAAAAATGAAAATCCCAATAGTTCTAATGTTGTGATAAACAATCTACTTCCTTAGGTTTAGGTTTTTTTCCAAAATATTAAAAATTGTAAGAAATAAAGGACTTCAAAGTTTATTTTAGAGTAGAGAATCCATAATTGCCCACAAACTAAAACATCTCATAACTTTCATCTCATTGATTGAAGTTGAATGATTCAAAACTTCCCATACATAAAAAAATCTAAAGAACCAATTTCAATTTTCTATTTTTAGAAAATACAAATTTTTAAGAAGTTTTTGGGCTGCCCAAATTGCCCTCCCTCTCTCGGGCAGCAAAAATTCTTGCATAACTTCTTTGTCAAATGTCAAAATGACAAAAAAATTAGATTCTTGGGTAGGTCTTGGAACTCCCCACCTTCAATAAAAGTTTAAAATAATCACAAAAACTAGATTAGCTATAGGTACATGCCCAAAATCTCAACTATCCCCCAAGGGACAGCTGGACCTTTAGGGGCATTTGGAGTGAAATTTTGATTAACCCCTAAAGGACCAAGGGCCCTTTTGGGGGACTTTTGGGATTTCGGGCAGGTACCTATGGCTAAACTACTTTGTGAGATTTTTTGAAACTTTTATTGAAGGTGAGGAATTCAAAGATCTATGTGGGAATGTAATTTGTTCTTCATTCCAATATTTATTGAAGAAGTTAAAAATGAATAACTGAAAAAAAACTGTTTGAGAGGCAGCCCGGAAACTTCTATAAAAATTGTATTTTTTCAAATAAAAATCTGAAATAGGTTCTTTAGACTTATGTAGACGTGGGGAGACACCTACTTGCAAACTAAAACTTCTTATAACTTTATTTCATCTATCAAAATTGAATGATTCAAAGCTCCCCACGTCTACATAAATCTAAAGAACCTATTTCAGATTTTTATTTGAAAAAATACAATTTTTATAAAATTTTCGGGCTGCCCTCCAAACAGTTTTTTTCAGTTATTCATTTTTAACTTCTTCAATAAATATTGGAATGAAGAACAAATTACATTCCCACATAGATCTTTGAATTCTTCACCTTCAATAAAAGTTTCAAAAAATCTCGCAAAGTAGTTTAGCCATAGGTACCTGCCCGAAATCCCGAAAGTCCCCAAAAGGGCCCTTGGTCCTTTAGGGGTTAAAATGGCCCCAAGTTTTGATGACCTTGATCCCTCATGTAAAGCAACCAAAAACGTGTTCAATATCCAAATCTTACACAATGCTCTAACCATGTTTAGTGGCTATATTTAAAAACGGGTAGGTTTAAGTTTTGATAGATTTGGCCAATTTGTCAATCTACATGCGCTCCAAGCAGATCTGAAAGCACTGAACTATGTACTTGTGTTTGAAAATGGTCATAGGATATTCAGCACTTGCCAAGGAACTTGTTTTGGGCAAATTTTTGCTACCAAGCCTGTCTTAACCTTAAATAAAGTACTAGCAAAAAATGGATAAAGGCATCATATCCTCTTTAACCCGTAACAAATCGAAGTCCTTACAAAGGACAAAACAGATTTGGGCAGGTTTGTACGGCGAGAATTTTTGACCAATTTTGTCTATTTTTTATGAGATAGGGTTTTGCGAAGGATACATGGGGATGACATTTTTCTTAAAATTGGATTTACAATTCAAAAGTTGTGAAGGATCTTAAGAGAATCTTTGTTGGAGGGGCAAGTCGGTTGTGTCATTTTTCATTGACAATCAATACGGAGTTTCAAATATCTCAAAAAAATGGTGAATGAGTGGTGGTGAATGAGTACTCATTCACTGGTGATATGAAGTCACAAAAGTGAACCAACCATGAGGCTCGTCCACAAGTGAATGACGTGAAGCCTTCTCTCCCCGCCTCTCCCTCTCCCTCTGCTCTTGTTCCTGTCGCTTTGCGCCTGTCCTAGTCGCTCCTTGCCTCTCGCTCTCACTACCAAAGGGATCTAGATTAGAAGCGACAATGGTGGAGCTAAAGGGATCTGGATTATCTTGCGGAGTAGAATGGTGATTGTGGGCAAAGTTGAAGGGGTGGTGAGCAGGGCATTTTAATTTGGCAAATGGAAGCCAAACCAGCAAAATATTGACCAATTCAAGCCACTCTCTGCTTGTCCCTTGATTTATTTGCAAATAGACTATCACCGGGTGTAATCTGGTGAACGAAAAATATGCCCTGGTGGTGAGTAGTTCACTAGGATGTGGATATTTGAATGAGTGAATGAGAGGACATGAACAGTGGCTTGACTAATTTGTTCACCAATTTCATTCACATGAACAAAATTGGTGGTGAATGTCATATTTGAACCACCCCACCAATGAAGGCGTAAGCCGTGCAACCCTTTACTAGAGGATGTCAAAAGTAATAGTGCACTAGTAAACATTATTGTATTTGATAAATACATTCATCTTTGAATTGCAATAATTGCAAGAGATTTATTTTTATTTCGATTTTTTTGTCAATAAAGCTAAATTCCAATCCGCTACTTGGATTTTTATTCCTTCAAGATTATTTTTTTTGCAAATTTGGTTTGCAAAAAAGTTCAATGAGATGTGGATTTCAAGCACATGTTTGCAATGTATGGTCATTTGGGGTGTGTTCAATGTTGTTGGCCATGATAACTTGTAGAGGTATGCCTAACATGCTTTAGTGCATGCTAGACCAGTAACTTCAGCATCCATAGTGTAAAAAATGCTCACAACATGATGGAAGTTACAATTGAATAACACCTAATGAAAACTTTAGCTATTTTTACAAACTAAAGTGAAAATAATAATTTGCCCCCTAGCTAAGCTTTTTTTCAGTGGATGTTGTTCAATTGCAACCTCCTTCATGGTTCTAGACTAAATCAAGGTCTCTCGGTCCAAATCTAAATTCAAAATTTTCAAATTCAACTTTTTGATGGTAAAAATCTAAAATTTACCCTTAGGAAATGTGCATATATCAAAGTATCAAACCCCAAGTGTGCCCATTCCTTTAATAAAATGTAAGATTTTGAGTAGTGAAAGATCCCTGCACACTAATTTGGATGAATTATGTTAAGATGTGATATACATCATGTTGATTATCAAATATGGTATTGGTTGGAACCTTTTGCCTACCTTAAAATAGCAACTTGGTGTTGGAACTTCTACAATATGCTGTTTATGTTGTTTTCACACACCCTCTAGATGAGCTACACTAAATAGTGAAATTTAGTTGTCCCACACTAATTTCTTGACATTTTACAGTACATACATACTTGTCAACAACAAACATTGCAATTCAAGACCATTGAGTTTGACTACAAAAATAAGGGCCTATCAACAACAATAAGGACTTGGCGACAACTACATTGCAAAAAAACAAACTAACAATGTACAAACGCAAAACCATATGAAACCCTAGTATCAAAAGAGTTACCTACACTTCCAAGTACCCACGCGAAGAGTAACGAGGTAGCTTTCCAAAGCAAGATAACCTAATTTCACAATTTAGAGTATATGTTTGCAAAACCTCCTCAGAATCTTGCAAAACTTGCTTAAAATTTTGACCACTTAAGTAACAACATTCGGTAGGCTACACTATTCTGAATTACCCCAAACTATTGTGCACTAACAAATTATTGGAAATTAACATTATTAGTAAGTTACAGAGCACAGCAAATGAAAAAACTTGTGTCGTAGCAACAAAATGCAATGATGTACAGTAAAGTGCACGTTTTGTGGGCAATCTACATTCATCTTCACTGGTCTGTATTGGACCACTTCACATCCTCCACATTTGAAACAGTAAGCTTAGTGTAAACATGAGCTTCAGTGGCAAAGGTTTGCAACATCAAGAGATTTATTTCCGTATAATTAAGTTCTGACTTTAAATACAAAGAGGCGTCTCAGTTATCAACCACACAACACAAGGCATATAGCAAAAAGGACGGTTTCTGAAGAAGACCAAGCAGAGGCACAAGCCAAACTTAAAAAAGTACTCCAAAATTAAGTCGGTATGACCAGAAACCATAAGTCACTCACAAGTAGGAAAATAATATCATGTATAACTCATAAAAAAAATGGGGGTTGTACATCAGAGTGACCACTGATGCATATATCGAAGATAAATAAGATCTAGAAGTAACAAAAATTTAAAACTAGAAATTAACTGGCGTAGTAATACGCCACTGCAACTATTGAATTTCTCACTGTCAAAATTTTTACTTGCTCTCCGTCTTGACAGCACCATTCCCTACTGCTCCTTCCTTCTTGATGTTAGCAGTGGTCTCAGTCCACGCGTCAATCCACGTCACCATAGCTTCGGCGAGCTTAGTGAAGTACGGGTCAATAGTATTCAACTTCTGACCCACCTGAAACCACACCACACACACCAAACCAAAAACAAAACAGTCAGATATCCACAATCAATAACCAATCCTCTCAAAAAAACAATCCAAAAAGGTTCAACTACCGTATATTTCTATACGAAAACATTTTCAAGCACAGAACCGAGCCTAGTCAGACAACAAGACACTCCCAAAACTACGACTTTTGACTAAAAAATAATTAGGTTCATGAAACTGGAGACGCACCTGCTTCGACAGCTCAATGTAGCACTGCTCGACAGTGACACACTCCTTGGGCAACACCACTTGCTGGAAAAAAGGAATAATCTCCTCCTGCCAAAAGATGCCCTTATACTCTTTCCTCAGATTCACAAACGGATTACTCGCCTTGCTATGGTGAATGTACGGTAAGCCGGTCTTCACTCCAAAGCCCAAGTGATCACAAATAACCTGCAAAACACCATAGCCAGATCTCAGAACTTCAACATAGTTCGAATGAGAAAAGTGAGAAATGTTAAGGTCTAAGCCCAAGCCAAACCCTTTTAAGTGTATGTACACACCTTGCAACACCATCCAGCCCACATATCGTCGTAACGCCCAATAGGCTGACCATCACCCATGAGACCGAAATACATAGCCGGCCCGATCAACTCCCTATCAAAAGCAAGGTTCATCCCACACATAGGGAACAACGTGCTCTTCGGAATAGTCATCACAGCGTCCACGTAACGGGTATTCTTCTCAGACGGCTTCACAAGCTGAGTTGGCGCGTCGTAATCGGGTATGTTCAACCACAACCCGTGCGAGATCGCCGTTGGCACTCCCTCGCGCATGCTGAACGGGTACCCGCGAACAAAGTCCGCTCCCGCCCTATACGGATCGTAGAGCGTGTTGAAAAAGAGCGGGGTCGAAGGCGACAGCAGATTCGTGATGTGCTGCTCCAGAGCGTTGATCTCGTGACCGGTCGGATCCTTTGCCACCTGTCACCACCGCCACGTCAAACCCTAAGTCAGGCCTTCGTCTCTCTCGTCTCCCAACCCTCTCATGCAATGTTGGGACAATAGAGGATGCTTACCCAGCAGTCGTCGTCGATGGTGAAGATATACTTCTTCTTCGACATCATGAAGCCGAAGCACCGACACGCGCTGTCCTTGAACGAGATGCAAGATGCTTTTGGTCCAAGGATGCGGTTGATATCGTTCCGGTTGTAAAGCTCGTAGCTGTAACCCTCGGGTACCGTGATCTTCTTCGTCGGATCACCGTCTTGCACGATGATCAAGTGGTACGGGCTCAAGTACGGCCTCCATTGCTCCAGAAACCCCAGATCGCGAATAGTCGGGATCACAATGTCGAGCTCGTCCTTCAGCAACGGCCCTCGTGTCTTCGCGGCCATCTTGGCTGCGGTGGGTTACTCGGATCCGGACGATAACAAAGCAACTCTTAACGTCTCAGATCTGAAAAAACAAAACCCACAAAAACATGCACACACTTCAGTCAATAAAGCTGAAACCCCAGAGCTCGTCGACTTTTACGCCGTGAAACCCATAAAAAGCTTATCTTACAGATACCGACAAAACCAGCAACATCGAACTTGAGTAAACATGCAAAGGAACTACATATCTACTCGAGATCTCTCTTCAAAAAATAAGTACGCACACCACTCAGGACAGCACTTAAAGATACAGAGCTCCTGGCAAAGTTAGAGCACAGATGTGGGCAACACCGCAGACTGCAAGCTCAGAGGTTTATGCAACTCAAAACCCTCGGCTTTCTGAGCTCCAAACGTGATCTGTCGACTTCAGATGTCACGGTTGGAGCACAGACGCAAAGAAAAGAAGAAGCAAGTGTACGCCATAGCCGGACACTCACTCAAAGTAAAGCCTTTGCAAAACCATACATGCTACCAAAACTTCGAACTTTTAGCACGATCGATATCGATTTTGGTCGGTTCTGCAAGATCTAAGCTGAGTGATTGCGTAGATAGGAACTGAGACCTCGGACAAAACGATGCAAAACCCTGGTGCGGCCTGACCTGAGAGTTGTGGAGACGACGACGACGACGTGCGTGGTGTGGCTGGCTGGTGTGGAGCTCTCCGAGGGGCAGGATCTGAAAGGCAAGATGGAAACATGTGCTCTACAGGGGCCCATATACAAAGACCCAAGGAGTAAAAGCCCTTATTTTAATACGTAGGTTGTGCTTGGGTGTGGGCTACATGATGTTGATACCCGCCGGACTTCTATTTATACTAGTGTTTGTGTGTCCTTTTTAGGGGTTCAGATCTGTGGGTTTTACTGTAGATACCCTGGCTGGACTGGAAGACTGGAACCCTATTCGATCCAACGTTCGGGGAGCCTTTTTGAAGCTCCACCCCTGGATTTTGCTTCGATCTGAGGAGGTTGCCTGGTTGTTACTTTTTCTGACAGTTGTACGTTAATAGGCTCTGCTCAAATTTCACTTTTTATCATTTTTCCCTCCGAAATCTATTTGGATGGTCGCCATGCAAACTGCCACTTTGGAAGTTTTCTAATTGTTTTCACTCGGCGGCCAAGGGGGTGCTTTGGGTTGGGAATTGTTTTGCACAGATGGATGGATGAGGTCGTTTAACCCCTGAGCGCCCAGCCCGATTTCACCAAAATCAGGGTTTTTGGAGACCTAAAATTTTGATGCATTGTATCTCAGTCAATTCAATGATCCACAAAAAGTGACCATTGAAAATAGTGGAACACCTACTTAGTAAATGGCTTGCAAATTTTGAGGACAATTGACCGTGGGAGATGGAAGATTATAGCATTTGATCAAACAACATGTGATGACAAAATCTCAATTTTTGGTAGGTACCATAGTGTGACATGGGTTTCATTTTTGCAATGACAAAATAATTATTATTTTTATTTGAAGAGGTTCATTTTTGTTTAAGTGGAATAATGATGATTTCGTTTTTGTAAGTATATAATTATTAGACTTTTCCCCATACATTCAAATTGAATGATATATTGCATCCTTTCAAACTTAAAGGGACAATAAAAAAATGGTTAATTTCTTTATAATGTTTACAATGAATGAAAGTGGAGTGGGTTTAACGGGTTTTAATTGAATTGGTAACGGTTGAAGGTACCAGTAGGATTTAGGGTGATAAAGCAATATATTTGGATTTGAAAATATGCTTGAGTATGGTAGGGAAAGAAAAGTGAATATGCAATGGACTACAATGGATTTAAAAATATTTTTTGTTGCCAAAGGACAATTACTGAACCTTTCATCATGTCTATTACCCATTTTTCACAAATTTTGTTATTTGTTTCCTAATATTTTTTGGAAATTTGATTTTTCCATTTCTGAATTAATAAAAAAACAAAACCCATGTCACACTACGGTAGTTGCTATTTGATGATTTTTACAAAATTCTATAAGCTCATGATTCATCTTAAATTTTGTGAGTAGCAAGATTAGATGTGAATGCACACACTTATAAATTATTGCAGATTGCAATTCTTTTTATGTCAAGTTTTATGACTTTAAATGGCTATTGCACAGAAAACAATAACTAGCACAGTTGGTGACAGTTGCCACAACAAGGGTTTAGAACATGCTTGAACCCTAGCCAACAAATTTCCCGCTACCAAAAAGCACACAGAAGGAAGCTTATAAGGGATATTGACCAGTTGCAGCTTGTAAAATGCTGCTTGCCACCACGCCCCACATGGTGTTTCACCCAATCAAATATCTTGAGACACTTGTACAACATTTGGCTTGCCTTGCCATTACTTCATTGGCATGGACAACTTGAATGCCTTCATAATTGTAGTTTATAACAAAACCAAAAAGTTAGATCTAGTGCCTCAAACAAGCCTTTGAAATCATGCGAGGACACTTTTGGTCCTCTGGGACATTTAGTGGTTAACCCATGAGCGCCCAATCCAAATTCATGCCGTATTGGACCTCATTACAAACAATTTTGCATCATTAATTCAAACATAACATTTGGAAGAGTTAATTGTTGATATTGCATGAGGCCTAGGGCCTGCATCTATATGAAAAATTTGGGAAGTTTTCATTGCACGGATCAAAAGATTTTAAAGGTCAAAGGCAACAAATTGTTAAATATGGAGAGGCTAGATTTGGGGCATTGGAGCGCTCAAGGGTTAACCCTAATATGCCAATGTAGATGTTTTATTTTGGTGTGGTGGATGACAAAAACAAAAAATTTGCTAGAGAGCATATCACGTAACAAAAAAACTTGCAAAAAACTAATATGACATGAAAATAAATTTAAACTAAAAAGAAGACAAACATTGATTGAAAATAGGAAATATTTAATGGATACCCTTGAAGTTTGCAATGTTTCATAGATACCCCGCTTTTTCAAAAATATCACAAATACCCTGGGACCAAAAAATTTAGGCATTTTGTTGTGCATGTCACCTCCCTTCTTCCTTTGTGCACACACATAACAAGAAAGAAGTAGTGTATGTGCAAAGGGAGAAGGAAGTGACATGCACAACAAAAAAATACGCATGAAGGTTTTGGTCCAAGGATTTATGTGTAAGTTTTGAAAAAGCAAGGATATCTATGAAAATATTGCAAACTTCATGGATATCCATGAAATCTTCCCTTGAAAGTGTTTAGATACACTATTTTTCAGTTTTATAATTGGAGTTTTAACCATTCTAATGGTCTTTGTGCATAGTAACAAAATTACACAAAACCATGGTTCAAGTTACAATACAAACAATTTTTTTGGAGTACGGACAATTTCTATATCAGTAGAATTTTGAGATTTTTGCATTGACTTCATCATTTTTTGAGTCTGCAATACGGTAGAAGCACCCATAAGCAACATTGTCCCCATAACCATCCGCTCTGAAATCTTGGAAAATCTTCAGAAGTAAATAAATGTAATGACAAGAATGTACAACAATTGAACATGAAATCTTGATAGTGGTTATGGGTACAATGACAGTTTATTCTTTAAAAATTCAAAACTTATTCTCACAATATTCAAATGATACATTCAGAATTGCAAACTCATTATTTTTCTGTTCCTAATAGGATCCTATAATTTGCTAACTGTTTATTAATACTCATCATGTTCAAAACCCTTAGATTGACGCTTATGGGTGCTTCTACCTTAAGTACTTTTGTGTTGGAACACGCAAAGTATCAGTAAAAAGAGGCTCAAATAAATAATTGTATCGAAGTGGCATTTCACAAACATGTATCTTCACGTGGTGGGCAATTGACAATATTCACAAAGCATGTTTATAATATTCCAGTGTGAACTATGAATTCTATTTTTCAAACCCATTTCTTGACAAGCTATAGAAATAGAATAAATCTACACAAATAACATTTGCCCATATATTTGATGTTGTAAATCTTAATGAGTTATTCAACTACTTTAATTAGCATCTATATTATTTTTGAGTTATGCAATGCTTTTTTTGTATTTAGGCATTACTTGGTATTTCAAATCTAGTTTGCTATGCTATAGATGAAATATATGTGGTTTGAAGTTTGGAATATCACTTTTGCAGTGTGCGTTATAGCCTTCCAAACATATTACATCCTTGGGGAGTCACACCCTTTACAATTGGATACCACCTATAATAATGGGGTAATTAAATGGGGGTATTTAGATTTTTTGAGGTAATTTTTTCCTTGCTTTCTGTAGATAAAAAGCTACTTTAGTGTATTTTAGGGTACCCTACACTTATTTCTAAATGTTTATATGACCTAGTTTTTCAAACCCTATCTTTTCTACAAACACAAAAGTATCATAAGAAAAAATTATGTGTATACAATGGGTTTATAGAAGATTTTGACTTGCAAGAAAATAGCATAAGAATTTAACACATAGCAAATTCCTCAAACCATGCTTATAAAGCATATTCAAGAAACAGCAAACCACGAGCTTTGAAGCACTGAACCCTAAAATGAAGAAGAAAAGAGGAAAGGAAGAAAACCGGGCAAAGGACAGCATGTAAGTCTAAGCGTGAACCCAAGTTCTTACTGTCAAGAACTGCAAAAAGAATGGAGCAATAACACCAATGTCCACCACCGTTGTTGGTAGAAGAAGATAAGAAATCCAAACCTAAATGGGCCAACAAAAAAAACAAATCCAACCCTTAACGCAAACTCCACAAAGCTCACACTCTTGCGCTTGCAAGTACAGAGCTGTTACAAAATTATGTAAGGAGGATGAGAAGCTTCAATTGCACAGCATCCTCGCTGCCACTTTCAAGGCGCTTAGATAATCCGAGGAGAGAAAATTTGCAAATAGCAACAAAGCAATCTCAAATATGAGAATCCTAAGTGCCAACAAGAGCAACAATAAGCTTAGTATAACAACGTGTAAAGAAGCCAACGTGTAAAGAATCCAATGTGCTCACCAATACAAACCCTACTCTTGAGAGTCCACAACACAGCTAGCCTTTGCTAGCATGCCTACCCCTTCTTCAGTTACCCTACAACTTGTTGCTAAATCCTAAACCGTTAAAACCTAAAACTTTGACAGAAAAAAATCATTTTTCATCCATGTTGTTCACAAACTCTAAACCCTACACTCATTCTACTAAACTCTTTTTCAATAATCCTATAATTCCCAAAAAGAAATTCTACAATATTCTAAACTGGAGGAATATACACCACCCTATTTTACATAGAATGATGCAAGACATATTTTTCCAATGCTATGTTAAATCTAAACAATATATATATTTTATCTCCAGTGAATAAAATTGACCATATTTTTTATCTCATGTAGTTTACTAAAAATTGGAGAGTGACCCCCCGAGATTACATCACTACTACGTCATATCAAGATTCAACAATAAATATTTCATCAATTTATGATTAAGAAAATCTCCATTTTCCATGTGTACAAATCCAAAAGTTTCTTTAACTTATAGTAGCCACATCCAAAACCAAGTAAAAGCAATTTGGAGAAGAGTTCACTATTCACAAAAGTCTCACATTTTGAAAACAAATAGAAGGTTTGCTTTGCCACAAAGCTCTCCATGTCAAGCCTACATTTCAATCTAGTCCAATTAAACAATTTTGAATTTAGAGGCACAAGCACTACAAGAAAAACATGCATAAACAGTTGGGCAAGAACAATTGTTAATGTCCACAATGATGATTATGTGACTCAATTATAATTGTTGATGAACATTTACAATCATAGTGATATAGTCATTCAAGACACAATTTTCTTGCAAGTGAAAGAGATTTTGTTTTAAAAATTGTTCTAACCTAGACTAACTTGCAAGGATATGAGTGCCTTTAGCAGTTGTTCTATGCCATTTTTTTGTTCAACATTGTGTAGGTTGGTATTCAAAATGTCCTTTCCAAGTAGTCTTGTGCATGGAGAGCAAATTATTTGTCCTCTTTCATAGGCTTTTAAAATTCTTGCAATTGTTGCATAGGTAAAAACCACAACGAGGCTTCTAAATGCGTTGTGGTCCTTTGATATTTTAAGTTATGCACAATCTCATGACCAATTTTGACTAAATACAATGACATCTCAAAATTTTCATTCATTAATTCACATATAACTAAGTTTTGTTTGTCTTATGGTGGACGTTTCTTAAGAGGTTTGTTGTGCACTCGTATATACGTTGTCCTTAATACCTCTTTGACATGCTCTTTGACTATGCACTAATTTCAATTTTCATGTTTTTATTTTTAGGACATCAAAAACTATTCATAAATGTGCAAAAAAGCCTCAGCGTCTCCAAAATTTGGATAATAATATGCACATTTAACACTGGGATACGTATTTAAAATCTCCTTGTTTTCTTAAATAGGCAATTTATAGCTAATTGTCAAATCAAGCAAATATGACCAATCTTTTACACATAATATTCATTTGGGAAAACACGCAATATTGAGAATTTTGGATTTTATATTCTAAAATGATTATTCACTAAAATCATTAGTAAATAACCAGTCAAGAACACAAACATCTAAAATTTCCAAATTGCATTTTATCCCAAATTAAAGAACATATCTCATATTCGTACAATTAAAAAAAACGTATCCTCTTCGATACATACTTATCTAAAATTCACATAAAATATTGGCCGTAGGAGAGAGATTTGTAGATGTGGCTAATATTTTTGTGCCACAAATGTTTTTTGTTCCGAGACTCCTTTGTACTGAGGTTAGAACAAGTGGGTTTGATGTGGCCAACATTATTTTAACCCCTAAAGGACCATGGTCTTTATGTCAAAAGACACTCAAAACTATCACTTTTATGGCAAAGAGTAAAAAAGTTTGAAAATCAAGCATTTTGCATATTTGACCATAGGATCTTGTGCCAAACTACTATAAGAATGTGTCATACAAAACTCAAGAAATTTGATCACACAAATTGGAAGATATTTGCATTTAAAAAGTAAAAAACACATTTTTGTGCACCTTGCTTGACTAGGTTTTTAAACTTTGAACATTTTTAACTTAAAATTTTTGCACCATAGAGTTTGGAATTCTATTTTTGCATAGTGGGAAGTTGAGTTGGGAATCTTGGGAAAAAATTTCAAAAAAGAATACTTAATTTTCATTCTTTAAAAAAACATTAGGTAGAAGAAGGTGTGAGATTGAACAAAAACTTCAATTGCTAATAACCCTACAATGGAATTGAAACGCAATAATCCCAATGGTGAGATTGTTCTAGAAAGCAAACTTCACCCTCTCCAACAATTTTTTTTGAAAAAATGTTAGATCTGCATTCAAAAATGAAGTTTACAAGTTATTTTTTCAAGAAGATGCTTGAGTTGCCCAAAAAACAAAATTGTTCATAACTTTCTCATAACTAGTCCAAATGGAATGAATCAAAGCTTCCAAAGTAGATAAAAATATAACCTATAAGAAAAAAAAAATTTAATTTTTTTTTCAAGTTTTTATAAGAATTTTTTTTGCTGCCCCTAATCCCCAAATTTGTGTTTATTTGGGCATAACTTTTGCTCCCTGGTATCAATTGGAATAAAATTTATATTCCCCAAAAGCTAATGTGTTTTTCTATTTTCAAAATAAGTTTCAAAAAATTAAGAAAAAAATTAAGGCTGTAGGTACCTGCCCAAAATCCCATTTGTCCCCCGAAGGGACAATAATCCTTTAGGGGTTAAAAGAACCTGCCCTAATAATAGCCATCGGCACATCTTGGTGGGGCAACCCAAAACCCTCATCCATGTTGTGGCCTTGGTCCATTGCGGTTTTGTTTTGGAGAGAAACAAAACTGAATAATGTTCGAGAAGACTTTTGAGCTTCACCGGCTGATATTTAGCATTTCCCGCATTCAACTAGTTTCTCACAGGCTTTTAATGGAACTACCCTTAACTTATACTAAAATTATTCCTGATTTTGTAAACCTACTTAATCAACTAATCAATATTTTGGTATAGTTTCGAAATTCAACCAAGTATTTTGCATTTTAACCGGCTAGCCATACACCAAATGCCACTTGTCCCTGTACATTGATGCCCATGCTCTTATACAACTAAGTGGCCAAGCTTCTAGACCCAACAATACAACATTTGCCTTTTATTCTCTTTTGATAATTTTTTTGGCTTCAACAAATAATAAGGGTAATCACACCTTTTTCAAGAATTTTTTTATAAAGAACAAGAAGTTGTGGAATCAAAATAGGAGCTAATGGAAGCATTTCTCCATGAAAAGGTATGACTCCCTTTTTGTGAGCACTTGAAAATGGAGAATGGAGAATGAGTTTACCTAAAGAATGGTAATGTGATATGAAATGAAGTGCTCACACCCTCAACCAAGATTTACAACTACAGGGAGGGTGAAAGCAAGAAGAGTGAGATGAAAAAAAGATAGGAATCCCTCAAAACTTCACATGTAAAAACTTCTTCACATCCATTCTTCCCTTCTAGAGATAAAGAAAAAACTTCTTAATTTTAAAAACATGGAGCTTCCTCAAATCAAAGAGAGAGTGTCACGCTACCGTTCTTTAGATATTGAAAATAGGGTGAAGAAGGTGTGATTGCCCCTAATGTTGTGGAGTCGAGCAAAGTAAACCCACCAAAATAAATCCACCAAAGAGAAATCCACCTAAAGAAATCCATCTAAGGAAATCTACCAAAAGAAATCCACCAAAAGAAATCCACCAAAAGAAATCCACCAAAAGAAATCCACCAAAGGAAATCCACCAAAAAGAAATCCACGAAAAAGAAACCCCCCAAAAGCAATCCACCAAAAAGTAATCCACAAAAAGATATCCACCAAAATAAATCCACCAAAAAGAAATTCCCCAAAACAAATCCACCAAAAACAAATCCACCAAAACAAATCCACCGAAACAAATTTGATCTAAGTTATATCAAAAGAAAACTTAGCGCCGACAACTGGAGCCTATAGCCGCTGTAGTCGCAGCCGAAGGCTCGAAAGTCGAAACCCTAACTTAGCGTGTATCATTTTTCTACCTTAACTTTGCATGCATTTCTCTAGGTCTGGTTTTTCCCGAATCCCCTCGCAAAGCTTTGACGCTGCTTTCATTGCGTTTTCGTTGACTTCTCCCTCAATGTTTCGTAAGCTTACGTCGTCACAGTTTTCTCACATCTCTCCTTTAATATTTTCCATAAAAAAGCGCAGGATTCTAACTTATTAAAACTTATTAACCCTTGAAGGACGGAACGGATGGATCAGGGTTTAATTTTCTGGCAAATTCTTGTTGCGTTGTCTCCTAGAGAGTGGAGTATTTTTGGAGGGAAGGAGGAAACCTATCAAGATTTGCCAGAAAATTAAACCCTGGGATGGATCACCATGGCTTGCCCTGCATGTAGCATTCTACAATATTTTGCACATGGGCACCAGTAGTATTGTTTCAAAAAGTTGGAAAAGTCAATAATGCATGGTGCCCCATGAAAATTGCAAGAAGGGCAACTTGGGAGCTAACACCATGTTTCTGAATCTTATCACAATTTGGGTTACAAAACAAAATGAATGCATCTCAAGAGGTAATTTTTTGTCTTCCATGATGGACCATGTGATTATGGCCACTTTTGAAAAAAAATCAGATGAAAAACGACTTTTTTTTGAATCATAGAATACTTTTTCAAAGCCGGAGGACATTTTTTGTCCTCCTCGACATTTAGGGGTTAAGGTAGAAATACCATAAACAGTTAAAATAAGCCACTTTAAACTTTAGCGTGTAAGATATGAGGAATTTCTTGAGAAATTTAGCTCAATCTCTGGAAAAACAAGGACAAGAAAGAGTGCAAAAATTAAAAAGTAAAATAAAATAAAATAAAACTCAAGAATGAATATTTTATGCAATATAAATGTGGATTTAGGGTTTGGGCTAATTTTGGTTTCATAAATGTACCTTAAATGGTTACCTCTAGAACCATGATTCAAAACAAGTTTGAACCAATCAAATACAAGGAAATAGCATCTTTTTAAAATCTTTTCCAAAGCCAACTTTTGTTGGTTTTAGAACAGCCTAGGCTGCCATTATCTGGGAGTAACTGTTTATGGTATTTCTACCTTATCGTTACTTATTATTTTATGCCCGTCCGTTCGGGGGAGAAATTTTGATTTCAATCCGCCACTTGAAATCCGCCGTTTCTCACTCATTTTCAACCGATTTTTCACTGGATGTTTTCTATATTCTACAATTATACTATAACAATATGTTATATTAAACAATTTGTGGTAAAATTTGGCCAGGTATGTAGCCGGTAATTTCAAATTCAACCGGTTTTTTTTTTTGCAATTTCAACCGGCTCAGAGTAAGTTACACGGTTTTCTCCGAACATTTGCGTGGAAGGATTGATTGCGCACTCGCGTTTCTGTTTTCGCAAATAAGTTGCACTAAGCTTATACTGTTTTTGGATTTTGACGTTTCTTGCAAACTTACGTGATCGGATTTCTGTCAACAAGTAACGAAGCATACATCGACCATGGTATGTGATATCCTCGTCTTCTTTGCTTTACATTTCTTGTTCTAGGCAGTCGAATTGTATTCTTAAAGTGCGTTGTGTTCTGTTATGCACATTGTGTGTATGTGTGTATGTGTGTGTTTATGTGTATGTATGTGTGTTTATGTGTGTGTATGTGTGTATGTGTATGTGTGTGTTTATGTGTGTGTTTATGTGTATTTGTATGTGTGTTTGTATGTGCATTTTGTTGCAGTTCTGTTGCCACGGATTAGGGCGTGTCTGTGTTTGAAGCAATGAACGGGGAGAGCCGAAAAACAATAGAAAGTCAGCCGAATGGAATATGCAAAAAACCGATTGAAATTTGAATAAATTGGCTAAAAACCGACTAAGTTTTTGAAAAATTTCCAATTATAGTGTAGATGTATGAAGAATAGCCTGTGCATCCACTGAAAAAACCTGATGAAATTGAGAAATGTAGGCTTTTAGCCGGCAAATCTCAAAATCTCCCCGCACACACTTTGAAGAAACTTAAACAACATATTAGGTTTACTAGAAAACGGAATAGATTCGTTATATTCTATTCTCCGGTTTTGGTTGAGTAGTACTTTGAACTACTTAAATCTTTGTATGTGTACTTGCAGCTTAGTTACGAGTCGTGAAAAACATAATCGAAAAAGATGCAGTCATATGAATTCCTTTCTCAGAGTGCCATGTGTTTCGTTCTGCATTGATGGAACCCTTGTTTAGGGTTCAGGGTGACTGGGAATTGGAGTAGAGTTTTGGTATGTTCTCCGGTGTTTTAGTTCAGGAATAATTTTTACGTTGTCTTTCAATCTTTGACCGTGCTACTTAAGGAACAGCATCTTTTAAATCAGGATCGTATTATTTACACAAGCGAATTATGTTCTTAAAGTGCCGTGTCCCCTGTTCTGTATGTTGGATGTGTGGCTTGTACGAGCATTTCTGGTGCAGTGATATTCTCTTAGTTTATGATTCTTTGTGCTTGAAATAATTTAGGGGAAATTACAGATGGGGGCACAAAAATGAAAAATATTACAGATAGGAGCATAGTTTCAAAATCCCTTTATTAATTATTTTTTACTCAAGCTTGATTTGAAGAGGCCTTTTAAGTTTTTTGGAGGTTAGCTAACATTTCATGTATCTAAATCAATCAATGTTCAAACCAAAAGTTTACAAGGAATTTACAAAAAAGAATTTGAAACTGTGCCCCTATGTGTAATAATTTTGAAATTGTGCCCCTATCTGTAATATTTTTCATTTTTGTGCCCCTATTTGTAATTTCCCCAATAATTTAACTACAAAGGAGATTACAGTAAAACATAATAAAGTTGTTTCCTTTTGTTCTCTGATTTCCAGTTCAGGGATGATTTTAATGCTTTCCGTTTTGCAATCTCTGAATGTGTACTCTGAGCTTAAGAACAGAGTCTGCAAAAACTGAACAGGACCAAACGCAGTCCACGTTGCAATTAACAAAATGATTGATTTCGTTTTCAGTAACCCTGCATTAGAGAGTTCAGAATTCTAAGGCAAACTGGCGTGCTGTACAGATTTGAACAGTTGGTGACGATTCTGACTTTGCAGGTTCTTTTGGAATTGGATCCATTTTTGAGCGCGTTAACGAAAATGTACGAGCAGTCGAAGAGCTCGGGCACGATATGGGTGACTCTTAAACGATGTATGGCACTCTTCCCTTTCAACTCGTCTTTTTGAAAATGCCAAGCTGATGATCTCATGACCTTTTTAAAAAGCTACAAGAAAAACTGTCCAAAATCGACATGTCTGAATTGACTAAATATGTCCAAACTCACAAAAAAACATCCGCAGTGACAAGAAAAATTGTCCAAATCAACACGTCCAAATCTACAGAAAATGTTCAAATTGACTCTGTTCCCTTGTAGAGGCGCCTCTCATTGTGGCGTGAATGGTTGTGTTGCTAATAATTTCCAATCCGCCAAATATTTGTGCATGTAACCGTGATAGCTCTGATGTATATTTAAGTGTTTAAAGTTTTTTAAATATTACAAAGCCTGGAGTTCGTTTCAAGGCTAGTTGTACTGCAGAGGATCTGGAGGAAGAAATCCAGCATATCATAGGTTTTCTTCCTCCATTTTCATGCTTTGAAAACCACTTAGATGAAGATCTCTATCTCCTCTTCGGGTTTTGTGATAAGCAGCGAGGTCGTTTAGGTTCTCCTGCTTAGGTTCTATTGATTTTTTTAAGAAAAGGGATCTCCGAGGGGTTGATGTCATTGACCTTTGGTTTTCATAATACACGAGGGTCTTTCATACTTTGGATAGGGTTCCATTGCCTCCATACTCTATAAAATGCTGGATATGCACAGCAGGTCCTCTAATATTACTTTCGTGCCTATGTCAGACAATTGCCACATAATTGGATTGTCATTGGAGGTGAAAGTAATTTGGTATATCTTGAAGATTCGAGATAATTTTTGGGCACGTGATGTTTTCTTGCTCATTTTTTGTGTGTGGCTGTGCAGCAACTTTTCAGCGCCAGAAGAGAAGGAAAACAATTGAAGAAGCACCTACACAGGTTCCCAAACCTTCAGAATTTCGGTGTCTAGTGCGAGCTACAGATGGCAAACAGAAAATCAGCTGCTCTGTAAGTTTTCTTGTTTTAACATTCATGTCTTCTTCGTAGAAACTGATTTGAGTATGTACGACAATCATTTGCTTTCTCTTCTCTATTTTTATGAAACTTGTCATTACTGTAGAGGCTTGTGGCCTTGGAGGTTTGACAGACATTCGTTTCTGTTTTGCAGCTCACAGCCAAGAATCACTTGAGATTTCAAACTTCATATACAACAGTTTTGAAGGCGCACATGGACTCTTTGAAGAAGAAAGAAAAGAACGACAAGAAAGACAGAAAACCTACTGCTACCAAAACCCTAGTTTCTTAATCACACTATAACTTTTAGCTATCTAAATCTTAGGGCGCAATTTTGCATTGCACAACTGTAGTCTTGAATTCGTCTGTTTGATTGGTGAAAAGGATTTGAAACCAGAAACTCTCTGGCTTGTGAAAATCCTTTTCTCCACTTGCGTTGAGGTTCTTTTTCAGGCCAGCAGTTCATTTCTTTGAGGCATATTGGATTTCAAATGATAGTTGTTAGTTTTGAACCATATGTTTATGTCTGCTATCTCCAGAAGCAGTGATGATGTATGGTTTCAAGCACTAATTTGGATTCACATGGAACCATGGATGGTGAAGCAGGTGAGCCTTTTTTCACTTTGAGAGGGTTAATGCGGATAGTTATTCCGCAACTAGGTTCGGAGATTGTTGGGGAGATGAGTGCAGGGGACGAGAATCTATGAGATCGGCAATGGCGAGTACTTAAGGAGAATACATGTAAGCCATCAAACAGACCATGTAAATCCTGCATTTAGAAGAAACTTTAGCAGATTTTGGTCACGAATTTCCATTCAGTTTTCAAGTATTTGACCGTCCATAATTTTCACGATTCAAAAATCTATGTAAGGTATTTTTGGTCATCATTTAAATTAGAGTTCTCCAGGGATTGCACTTTGGTAAACACATGGAACTAAGAATTTTGGGAGCAAAATGACCGTCTAATGCTTTCAATTAACTTCTCATCCTGCAAATTGCCGGTGTGATGCCCTTTACCTGCTGTCATATGTTGCAGCTGCAGAATTTTACTCAGTTTTTGCACATTAATTTTTAAAGTTCCTGTGTAAGTTGGAAATCTAGGCCGCCCATGATTCCAGGTAAAAAGTGCGATCCAAGGTTAGAGACTCTTTCACCTTCAAGGTAATGACTGAGATTTTTTATGCTTTAGTTTGAGCATCTTAACACACGTAGGAGTGATTTTTGGGGATGTCTTAGGCTGTGCAGATTGCACAAGAGTCAAATCTTTTAAGATCAAGGTTTACATCACTGTATTATAAGAAATTCACACAAATGGACAAGTAGTGACAAAAACAAGTGGCAACAGACATCTAATTAAGTCATGCTTGCTTCAATTAACCCCTAAAGGACCAACTGTCCCCTCGGGGGGACAAATGGATTTCGGGCATGTACCTATAGTTAATGTACTTTTAGTGATTTTTTGAAACTTTTATTGAAGGTGGGCAATTCAAAAATCTAAGTGGGAATTTTTTTTTTTTTTTTTTCATTCTGACAAAGGACCAACTGTCCCCTCGGGGGGACAAATGGATTTTGGGCATGTACCTATAGTTAATCTACTTTTTGTGATTTTTTGAAACTTTCAAAAATCTAAATGGGAATTTTTTTTTTTTTTTTTTTTCATTCCGACATTTATTGAAAAAGTTATGCATGAATTTCTGAAAAAGGGGAGGGCGGGCAGCCCCAAAAAAAATTCAAAATTGCATTTTTCAAAAATAAAAATCTGAAATTGGTTATTTAGATTTTTATATGCGTGGAAATCTTTGAATCATTCAATTTTGATTAACGAGATGAAAGTTATGAGAAATTTTAGTTGGTGGGTAGGTATGGGACTCCCAAACCTCCATTCTTTTTGCCCCTTGTAAACTTTGTTACTTTACTTTTTTGAGCTCTTTGTGTTTTTTTTTTTTGACTTTTTTTTTTCCAAGTTGTAGTATACTAAGATTCCTTGGATTTTACCATTTGGATCAAATTAATTTAAATTTCTCAATTTTACATAAATCCTCCAACTTTGCCTAATGTATATGCAAATTTCATGGCCTTACGGCATTGTAGGATTTTACAAAGTATGATTCACACCTCCAATTCATTTGAAAGCTCTCCCACATTTACCTAACTTGGTCTTCTACATGGGAAAAATAAACCTCAACTTTGCATAGAGTAATTTTTTGATATAGGAGCCATCAAAGGCTTCTGAAATTTTTGGGCAGCAGGGAAAAAAACTTTTCTTTTCACTTTAGATGTCAATATCTCACTCATCTACATCTAGAATGAGCTGCAATTTTCCCCACAAGTACCTCCCATAGTCTAGGGCAAGATCTTACGGTTGAACTTTCAAAAAAAAAAAATTTCCTACCTTTGTACTCATTCCCCCAAAAGTGGCAGTTTTCAGTGATTTTCACAAAAAAATGGACTTGGTCCTTTAGGGGTTAAGGTCTCACAGTCACAACTATGCCTATGTCTCATTGAAAGTGATTGAAAAACTACTTTCAATGTACAAGACTACTCTCTTTGCTAATAAGGTTAACCCCTAAAGGACCAAGCAAAGTTTTCACCAAAAACTCTTTAAAACTGCCTTTTTTAGAGCATCAACCAAGTTTGAAAACAAAAACATTTTTATGCATATGTGACCGTAGGATCTTGTAGAAGAATGGTATTAGAAGATGTGGAAATTTTTTTAGAGTTTTCCACCACTTGGATTGAAAGTTAGAATAGTTTGAATATTCAAAAACGTCTTGTGAAAAATCGGGCAGCTATCCTTTAGAAGGTGAAATTCCTAAGGGAAAAAGGTCATGCGGGTGGTGCTTCTCAATGTTCCTTATTCCACCTAAGTGAAGTACATGTCAAAAAAGTTTCAAATCATTTGGAGTTGTGTAACATATGGAAAAAAAATAGTAAGTAAAAAGAAGTAGAGAATGATTGAAAACACCAAATTGTTAAGAATTTAATTATGGAAATGAAAATGCCAATCCAATGGTCATAATGTTGTTATAAACAATCTTCATCCTATGGTTTTGTTTTTTTTCCAAACAATGAAAATTGAGTAAAATAAAGGACTTCAAAGATTATTTTGGAGTAGAGAATCCATAACTGCCCGCAAACAAAAAATCCTCATAACTTTCATGTTGTTGATCCAAACGGAATGATTCAAAGCTTCCTACATTCACACAAATCTCCTAAACCAATTTGAAATTTTTGTTTTTGAAAAATTTGACTTTTAAAAATCTGCCCAGGCTCCTTGACGAACGTAAAAAACAACATATTAGGCCATAACTTTTTACTCATAATTCCAAATGTCATGAAAGTTAGTGCATTTGAAAGATAAACCTTGTTCCCACATTCTGTTAAAATTTCAGCCTAAAATATGAAAAACTCCAATCACAAGTACCTGCCCAAAATTGCTATGTTTCTATAAAAAAAAAGGTCCGGTCCTTTAGGGGTTAACCAAGTGAATGAGCAAATGAATTGTCGATGGTAATAGGGATTAGAATAGAAGCCAGATTAAGTCTCTTTTCTACCTCAATACCTATTATCAGGCTTCAACAACGTGCATTCCCAAGTATATATTTAAGTTTCCCTATAAGCTTCTTATTCTTTTTCACAATTACTGGAGTATAAAGAAGTTTAATTTGTTCTTTGCGTATAGAACTACTCATAGCATTATTGCATTCAACAAATGGTATATTTGGCAGATTTTAATGCGTACTTACCAAAAGGTTTTACTCGAAGTAACCAGTCTTTGTCTTGGATAAACTTCTTGCCTAGTTTTGGGGGAGAATTTCTGACTATCGGCTAAAATCCGGCATTTCCCATTTTCAATTGGTTTTCCTTTGGATTTCATTGAATATTTTCTATACTTATAGAACAATATACTAAAATTTTAAAAAAAATTGGAAATTTTTTATTGGTCCTTTCATTATTAGTTTCAAATTCAACTGACTCTTTGCAATTTAAACTAGTTGACAATACACTAAATGTCAATTCTTTGTGGACATTGTTCTAGCCCTTCTTCCTCAATGAAAAATTGTGAATGTAGCATTCTAGAAATCATTGAGTTGATGCTTTTATCATGTTCAACATGTCTTTGTAAAACTTCTTGACACATTTATGTCTTCTCATTTTTGGAAGGCATGCTACAAACTGTTGAACCATTACATAAGTACACTACAAAGAATATAACAAATGGATCCTTCAACTCTAAACTTTGAATTGTTGGATAATGCGATCAACAATTGCTATGTATGTGCGTGCTTAGAGTTCATTTGACATGACAATATTTGCATAGGATTTGTCCTTTAGTGCATACATATGGTGTATTATATTTAGAGAAAACTTGATGGATGCACATGAAATTTGCAATATTTGTACAAGTGTCCTTAGTTTTTCAAAAATTACACAAATACCCTTGACATCTCAAAGGAGCATCTCAAGGTAGTTCTGCTAGTATTTTTTTCAAATCTTTTGTTCCATCTTTGTGTGTTCCTATGCTTCAAACAACTTTGTCAATGATATGTATTCATTCAAGGCATCCATTGCAAGATCTAGAAACAATGATTCTGAAAAAACAAGT
This sequence comes from Ulota crispa, assembly GCA_963920765.1. NCBI lineage: Eukaryota > Viridiplantae > Streptophyta > Bryopsida > Orthotrichales > Orthotrichaceae > Ulota > Ulota crispa. The sequence goes on from OY987242.1 coordinate 33,625,356, forward strand.
AACTATGTCAAGATTATTTGTGCAATTTTTGAAAAATTAAGGATAGTTGTCCAGATATTGCAAATTTCAAGGTTGTCCATCAAATTTTCCCTTATCTTTCCTATATGCAAGGCCTTCCTTGTTGAAGTCAAGCTCTTATTTGCAAGGAAAAATGCCAAATCTAACATTCTTTTTCCTTGAATTGGCATTCTATCTGAATATCTTTGCATGCCTAATCATGTTTTGATGGGGTTTTAAATGTTAGAAGGTGAAACATCCATAAACAATTATTATACACATAATCATCCTTATGTATACCACATTGCACTATTTGGAGTGAGTTTGTACAATGTTTAGATAGTAAAAAAATAAGTACGTCTCACATAAAAGGGATGTGCTAAATCCACTGTAGTTTTTGCTAAATCCCCACATTGCACCATGCTTAGGAGTTCCATAAAGAAAAAAAAGGTAATACTATAGTGCATGACACTTATAATCAACAACTACTAGCCAAACAAGAAATACTAAAACACAAGACATAAACCCATTTAGCTCAAAAGTAATTCCACCACCCAATGGGACAAATCCTAAGCTTCATCTTGGTGGGCTCAATATTTGATAACCTTTTTTCTGAAAAAGCCTTAGGCTAACCACTTGAATAGGGAGTTGTTGGTTATAATTATTGTGCACCATAGGATCTTTTTTTTGTTTTGGTTTAAGGTAGTGCAACTTGCACCCAAGAATGCAAACAAGTAAGGAAAATTTGGATAGAATTCATGAGGTGTGCATGTTCATCCATGAAATTTACTAATCTTAATTACTTTCATCCAACTTTAGTAAATGTGGTGTTTGCTTGGAGAGAGATTTGGCAATTTTATTCACATTTTCACACATTTTTCTTTGTGTAATGGTAACTGGTGTCAAATTGATCTATGATTTAGGCACAAATTTGCCAAGAAAAATAATCTTGCTACAGACCATTGCAAGAAGACACACAAAATAGACAAGCAAAGGGCAAGAGAACAACAACATGGCAAGGTGCTTCTTGTGGCCAATGTAGCATGGCTTGGTATAGTACACATACTTGTTTGTGGGGCCAAAGTGGAAAATCTCAATTTCTTTTTAAAAACAAGAGAAAAAATAACAACCTGCCTTCTATGTTGGACTTGATCAGTTTTACCCTCTTTTGCTACTCAAGACAAAATCAGGATCTCTAAATTCAACACTGAACTCAAAATTTCCAAATCCAATCTCCCAATGATAAGGGCCGCTTCACACTATGACCGGCCAAGTCGAGAGGCCCTCAAATTGAGTGGCCAAACTTTGTTGAGAGGCCAAGAAAATATGCTGAAATTGACAGTAATAAATGCTGAAACTGATGGCCTCTCGCCCATAGTTTGGGTCTTCATTTTTGCTGAACCCAAACTTCCCTTTGAGAGGCCGTCAACCTTGGATGATAAAATGCTGCCACGTAGGCAAATGGTGGATGATGGCCTTTGGAGTTTGGCCTCTAGTGTGAAGGCTTGAGCGGCCGGACTTGGTTTTGTGCAATTTGACGGCCTCTTGACTTTTGACCATAGTGTGAAGCCGCCCTAAATATAGAAAATTCTTACATTTTATGACCTGTGAAAAATTGAGCATTTCCACCCTGACCCCACAAACACGTATGTGCAGTAAACCGAGCTAACATAACATGGCATGATTTACCAATCAATCTGACCCCCGGATCCTGGCTGGACAAAACAGCAGAGCAAAGCCAGGATTTCCTTGAGGCATTGAGCGGTTTGAGCCAAACCCTCTACGTGCTACAAAACAAATAAGGTAAGCATACTCAATTCCGACAGCCTACTCAATGCCGTTCATATACACCTAATGGAGTAATTTTAGAACTGAAGTCCAGGGATGCCATAAATAGCTTACACAACAAATAAGTTATCTACAATTTTTTTTAGACTTTAGCTCTAAAATTATCACCCTGGATAAATTTGAACAACATTGGATAGTGGTTGGAATTGAGTATGCTTATCTTACTCATATGAGAAAATCGCTGCAAGAGGTAGTTCACAATTTCACAATATGTTCCATGTCCTGCATTCCACTAATTTTTAAGAATTTGATTGGTGTAAAGCTAAAAGTTGGGACTTGAGATATAATATGCAATGCCAAGTTCCAACTTTCGGCTTTATACCAATCAGATGCTAAGATTTCTTGGCCCCAAGGCCTCATCATGAAATGAAGACCACCTATGGAACCACCAGCATTCTTGTAAAGAAAGTGCTATATGATAATGCCAATTTTGCCGCAGCATTGGTCTGCAACATTGGTCAAATTAAGTACATCAATGTTCAACCAATAACAAATCTCGTTGTTTGAAAGACAAATAAATTTATCATAATTGATTATTCAACCTACTAATTATAAAAGTAAAGATAGTATTTGAAAGAGCTGTTGTGCAGTGAGAAATTACAATCTTTGCCATGTCAAAGATATTAATTTGGCTGGTCCATGCATTATTTGCTTTTTTTTCATCCAAAAAATTTTCCAACTTATTGTTTTTGTGTATGAGCAAAGATGTACGTATAGAGGGCTTGGTTGTTTCTTGCAATCCTTAGGTCCTCTTTCCTCTAGAGGTGAGAAGATGTGAAAAAAATCTTTCATGGGCCATGGCTTGATCTTGAAATGCCGTCTTTAGAGGTAACGGCTTTTTGTTGTAATGTAAAGTGAGAAGGGGTCATAAATTTGAATTTTCCTATTTAGCTTGTTTTCTAAAAAAATACCAAAAAAACAAAACTAGGTTGTAAGAATTTTGGCCAAATGGTTTTCAAAATTATAGTCAAGCCCACCTATTTAGGAAGGACCCAAAAATTGTGTACTACGTTGCCGCGAAGGATAAAAGTGTTGTCCACCTCATTTTTTCTTTTTCTTGTCCCTTGGAAAAGAAAATCCAATATAAAATGACATTATTTGGTCTTCTCAAATTTTGTAGTTTTCAATGGTTGAAATTTTGCTCTCCATGACTTCTCACCTCTATTGGAAAGAGGACCTTAGTCATGAAGCCTTTTCCCATCTTCCACTCAATCCAACCTTAGAAGTTGCCGATCTCTTTGAAAACAAAGGCCCACCGACCACACGCCACTTTGCCAAGTGTTCAAAAAAATTCCTTGTGTTTGGATTTGGGGTGTTTGAGTGGGATTTTTTTTGTTTTTTGTTTTTTTATCTTTAACCTATTTTGAAGTGCTAGTTGCTCGATCCACAACCTTAAGGGCAACAAATTTTAGGAACAAAAAGATAGAAGAATTGAGCGGGCTCATGCAAGAGGCTGGGGACATACCTTGACCCACATGGCCAATTTTGAGATCATGCTCAATGAAGCACCTTGCTTGGATCAAGTTAATAAAATATGGTTGGCAGATTGAAGCTCTCAAAGGGTCATTGAAGATGAGAAGACATCTCCCCATGAGATGATGTCAAGCAATGCCGTGCCCAAGAAACAATTTGAAAGTGAGTTTCCTTTTAGTAAATGCACGCCCTACTTCCATCTTTTTTCAAATCCTCCCTTTTTCTTTATATGATTTTAGGGTAGAAAAGCTCCTCTTTTTTTTTCTAAAAAGAAAAATAGTAAAAAATGTATTATATTTTGTAATTATTCGTTTTACTTGAATTAACCTTAGTATATTAAGAACATACTTTCATGCTAGCCCAAATTTGTAAAACTCATAAATATTAAACCAATTTGTAATTTAGAACTGTTTGTTGCTTTTAGGTTTTTAAATTTTGGGTTCAATAGGGAAATGTGTTCTATTAGAGGATTTTTGATCCAAATATGAATTCAGAATTTTCAGATTTGACCTACCATGGTTGACTTGTAAATTACCCGCTCGCATTTACTACAAAATTCACCTCTATAGATTGTTTCTAGTGTGCAGCCTAATCAGTGGTTGAGGAGAACCACCACCAACATATACAGAGTCAGCCACTTAGCATTAGACAAAAATAGGTTGAATTTCAACACCAGGAAAAAAAATACTGGCCAAATTTTTAAAAAGAGTATAATTATAATAGAAAAATAGTCAACATAGGCAATTTCTCATGCACGCACATGAAAAATTGGTTGTACCTTGAAAAACTGCAAGATACAAACTGACTTTCAGACAAACATCTAATCTAGTGTAAATAATAGTGTAAAATAGAGGCGATAATTGGATTAAGCATGTGAAACATTAATTGAATATGGGAAATGAAGGATTGTAGCTGGTGAAGCAGGGTTTTTTTTTTTTCATTTAACCCTAAAGGACCATTGTCCCTATGGAGGACAAATGGGATTTCGGGCAAGTACCTACCGTCTCAATTTTTGTTCTAATTTTTTGAATTTTTTTTTGAAAATAGAAAACACATTAGCTTTTGGGGGATCTAATTTTTATTCCAATTGATGTCTAGGAGCAAAAGTTATGCCTAAATACGTACAAATTTGGGGACTAGGGGCAGCAAAAAAGATTCACAAAAATTTAAAAAAATATTTTAGTTTTTCTTTCTTGTAGATTATATCTTTGTCTACATTTGAAGCTTTGATTCATTCCATTTGGACTAGTTATGAAAAAGTTATGGACAATCTTGTTTTATGGGCAACTCAAGCATCTTCTTGAAAAAATAACTTGTAAACTTCATTTTTGAATGCAAGTTTAACATTTTTTCAAGAAAATTGTTGGATAGGGTGAAGTTTGCTTTCTAGAACAATCTCACCATTGGGATTATTGCGTTTCAATTCCATTGCAGGGTTATTAGCAATTGAAGTTTTTCTTCAATCTCATACCTTCTTCTACCTAATGTTTTTCTAAAGAATGAAAATTGAGAATTTTTTAAAAAATTTCCACGATTCCCAACTCAACTTCCCACCATGCAAAAATAGAATTCCAAACTCTGTGGTGCAAAAATTTTAAGTTAAAAATGTTCAAAGTTAAAAAATCTAGTCATGCAAGGTGCAAAAAGAGTATTTTTACACTTTAAATGCATATATCTTCCAATTTGTGCGGTCAAAGTTCTTGAGTTTTGTATGACACATTCTTATAGTAGTCTAGCACAAGATCCTATGGTCAGATATGCAAAATGCTTGACTTTCAAACTTTTTTACTCTTTGCCATAGAAGTGGCAGTTTTGAGTGTCTTTTGACAAAATAAAGGCCATGGTCCTTTAGGGGTTAATTTGGATAATTAATGTAAGAAACAACCCTTGCTAGAGTAACTAAACTACTTAAGGTAGGAGCACCCATAATCGTCAAACTAAGGGTTTTGAACATGATGACTATTAATAAACAACTAATAAATTATAGGATCCTATTAGGAACAGAAAAAAATGAGTTTGCATTTTCAAATGTATTATTTGGATATTGTGAGAATAAGTTATGAATTTTTAAAGAGAAAATTGCCATTGCACCCATAACCACTTTCAAGATTTCATGTTCACATGTTGTACATTCTTGTCATTACATCTATTCACTTACACAGATTTTCGAAGATTTCAAAAGTGACGGTTATGGGGATACTGAAGCGTATGGGGGCATTGACGCTTATGGGTGCTCCTACCTTACATCCATGCACATGGATGCCATATGCAAAATATGGATGAAAATTCATGTCTTTGCCCCAAAAAAAATAGGCCACATTCATTTAAAAAGAACTATATTTTCTCAAGATTGTGGAACAATCAACCTGTAAATGCCCAAGAGGCCTAAAAGAACCTTCACATGATTTCACAAGCCTCTTTGATATACTAGATATGTATTTTTGGCCTTGCTATAAATAACAAGGCATTCAAGTGGTCCATGCATGCACAAGGAGTAATGGCAAGGCAAGCCAAGTGTACAAGTGCCTCAAGAGCCTTGATTGGGTGAAATACCATACGGAGCAAGGTGGCAAGCAGTGTCTTACATGTTGCAACTAGTCAATACCCGTTGCAAGCTTCCTTGCATGAGCTTTGGGGTAGCGGGAAATTTGTTGGCAAGGGTTCAAGTGTGTTCTAAACCCTTGTTGTGGCTGCCCTCACCAATTGTGCCAATTGTAGTTTTCTACGCAATAGAACTTTGAAGCCCCAAAACTTAACATACAAAGAAGTAAAATTTTTAGTGATTTGCAAGTGTGTGCATTCACATCTAATCTTGCTACTCACATGATTTGAAATGAATTAGAGGCTTATAATATTTTATTAAAAGCAATAGATAGCAACTACTTGCCAAGATATGAGATTTTGCCATCACATGTTGTTTGATCAAATGTTATAATCTCCCATCTCGCACAGTCAATTGTTCCTAGAATTTGCAAGTCATTTTCTAAGTAGGTGTTCCACTGTTTTCAATGGTCACTCCTTTTTGTGGATCATCTAATTAAACTAAGACACAATGCATCAAAGTTGTAGGCCTCCAAAACCCTAGTTTTGGTGAAAATGTCTTAAGCGCTTAGGGGTTGAGCAATTTCATCTACAAAAATAAAAAACACATCACCAAATATTAGTAGTCACGGCTTCTCAAAGAATGAAAAGAGAATGGAGATTGAGAAGTTGTGGAGAGAATGGAGGAGCCAATAGGAGCTTGCTCTTCATGAAGATGATGTGACACCCCCATTTGTGTGTTTTGGAGAATGGAGAATGGAAAATGGTTTACTTAGAGAAAGGTAGCACGGTCAGCAATTGGAGGAGTAGAAATAGCTAGCGTGAAAAGCAATTCACGAGCGGGGAAAACAAGTAGACCATGGTAAGAAGTTCACACGCTAACTCATTCTCCACTCCATTCTTCACCTCGGTAGGAGAAGAATGGGATGCTGAGAAGTTTCATATGCTAATCATAACTGAAGCTCCGGCAGCCACTAGCAACGCAACACCACTACGTTCTCATTATCCACATGAGTGCAAGAAAGTGCCATGACTATCCCTATTCTCTTTAACCCCTAAAGGACCAAGCACATTTTTTCTCAAAAAACGCTTAGAATTGTCATTTCTAGTGACTTGATCCCCAAAATTATATTTTTCAAAAAAGATCAAATCTAACCTTAGGATCTTGTAGTATACTTATTCAAGAACATACTATGAAAATTTTGTGAAGTTTGACCGTATCAAGAGAAATGATCATCTAAAGGTAGCACATAATGTTTTTTTACCCCTACCCAAAAATTTCAGGTTCCTTTGATCACACGTGGTGAACAAGTTTTGCACTATAGGTGCTAAAGAGATTTGTCTAACATGCTCTTAATCATGTTAGGCATATCTCTCCAAGTTCTTGTGATCAACCAAGACATGGAAGACACCCTCCATAGCCTTGCATTGCAAACACTTGCTTGAAATTCATACTATATTAAGGTTTTTTGCCAACCAAGTTTTCTCAAAATATATTAAAGAATATAAAAATCCAAGTAGCTGATTGGAAGAGTTTAGCTTCATTGACAATCTCAAGAAAGAAAATTGGAAAAAAAACTAAATCTCTAGTAGCTATTGCAGTTCAAAGGTTAATGTATTTATCAAACACAATAATGTATTTATTTAGTATGCTATTGCTTTGGATAGATTCCACTAAGGGGCACCCCTTCATTGGTTCCCCTTGGGAGAAGTTAACAAAAAATGGCATGCCCAAGCTATCCCTCCAACTAAAATTCACATGTTTACCCTTATAACTTTTGAACCCTAAATTGGAATTCAATAAAAATTATTCTCTCACATAACTCTTGCAAAACTCTACTTTTAGAGAAAAAATTATAAAATTTGATCATAAATTGTAGTAGCATGACCCTGCCCAAAATCTCATTTATCCCCATAGGGACAAGTGGTCCTTTAGGGATTAACCCTTTAGAGACCACCAAACCATATTTTGGTTTGGAAGAGTAGTTTTTGGCCTATACAGTAAAATCGTTCAATAATTTGGAAAATGATCTTGAAGAACGCTTGTGATCACAAGAATTTTGCATCCAACCCAAAAAAAACAATAGAATCGGATATGGAAGTTGTTAAATAACAATGTTTATACATCATGGCCTCAAAATACGTATCCATATTTGGTCAAAGATGGATCAAAGCAACAACACAATACATCAAACATCCAAGAAGAATGCCACATTTCAATTGTGCAATCTTTAAAAAATTCAAATTGCTTAAGAAATATGCTTGTATTGTTTTTCTATACGGTAGTAGTACAATTGCACTATTTGAGAATCCATTGAAATGATGCTATTAATTTATTTAAAAAAAAAAAACTATCCTACATTTAAGGCCAATTCTTGATTGCTTTCACCGATTGGATTTTCCATAACAATTATCAAATTTCTTGTAGAACCGTTTTAGGGTAGCAAAGAAAATGGGATTTTTGACCCTTTCTGTCCACTTAGCTACACCTTGTGATTGCTATTTTTGTTTATTTTGAGTGAAATTAGTCTTGTTGGAAAGGTGGGAAACATTGCTTTCTAGAAATGTAAGGCTCTTCTCAAGCAAAACTTGCATGAAGCATTAATATTCAAAACCACACAAGCATGAAAAACTAGAGATTTTCCACATACGGCTCACTCAATCATTATAATATTTCACCTTCAATGGTAAATCTAGTTGAAATTTTGACACATTACAATAAACAAGGTGTCCTTCACATTTGTATGGTTGAACTATTAAAATTGGGTTCATATTTGTTTCAAATGCACATCTAATTTTATTGCCCTTGTTTCTTGTGGATTTTGGGAAAATGTGTGTGGTCTTTAAAGGGTTAACTAAATTTGTATCGCTTTCTAGCAAATTTTTGCTGTAAAAATCGAAAACCTGCCCGAGCTTTGAGCAGACGAGAACATGGGTCGCCATTGCTCCTACATATCGACCATCCAAGTTTCGGGATGAACTGGACCAATGGGTGCTGTTCTAGCAACCCACCTCTTTGATACCTACAGTAGTTCCTACTATATGCCACGTGGACATGCTGGTTAGAATTCAGTTCCTTCTCTCTGCTAAAGCTGACAGAATTGATGCCAAATAGAATTTCTTTTTATGGGCGCTTGACACTACTGCAGTACTGCACGTCCGAAGTTCCAACTCTTCAACGGCCGGTCAATGCCCCATTCAAGGCCCACATTTCCAACTTCAAAGTTTTATTCAAAATGGGGCAAGAAAATCTTAGGGGATTGATTTGTCTACCACACCCTTTCAAGTATTCTACCACACTCCCAAGGTAAATTGTAGATTTCTACCATCAAATAGTTGAATTTGAGAATTTGGAATTCAGATTTAGACTTAGAGACCTTGATTTTGTTTAAAATCATACAAAAAAAGTTGTAATTGAACAACACCCAATGAATGAACTTAGTTCAAGGGAAAATATTACTTTTGCTTTTGTTTATTAAAAAAGATAAGCTTTTTCATTGAATGTTGTTCAAGTACAACCTTTTTTTTTTAATGGTTCTAGACAAAATCAAGGGACCCCTAAATCCAAATCTGAATTCCAATTTTTCAAATTCAATTATTTGATGGTAGAAATCTAAAATTTACCTTAGGGGTGTGGTAGTATAGCTGAAAGGGTGTGGTATACATATCAATCCCCAAATCTTATTACAAAAGAGCCTAATTATGTATTGCAAATTTTTTTTTTTGTTCAAAGCCTGGCCAAACCAAAACTAACCGGTGTATCAAACGGCAGTTTGGAAAAAACTAGCGGCTGATTTTACTTATTTGTGTAAAAAAGAGTTCTTTGAAAATTTACACTAAACTTTCTAAATTGTTCCTAGTCATTTGATCATGAGAACAATTTTTTTCTATTTTTCACACATTATATTGTAGGATCTGGCATTAGATTTATGCACAAAGACATGGTGAAACTTTTGTGAGGTTTGATCATACAATTTGAGTGATATTATCACTTGAAATTATAATAGAAGTTTGTTTGAGTTGTGCCCAAAATTCATAAATCTCTTTGATCACATATTGTGAACATTTTTTGCACTATGGGTGCTAAAGAGATTTATGCAACATGTTCTAAATTATATTAGGCATATGTCCACAAGTTTCATGGCCAACAAAGACATGGAATACACCCTACATGAGCCTACATTGCAAACATGTGCTTGAAATCCTTACTACATTGAGGTTTTTTGCAAACCAAATTTTCAAAATATGATTAAAAAACAAAAACTCAAGCATAAGATTGAAAGATTTTAGCTTTGTTGACAATTACCACCAAATCCCTAGTAGCTATTGCAATTTAAAGGTTAATGTGTTTATCAAATACTAAATGTATTTAGCTAGTGCGTTAATGTTTTGGACATACTTCACTAAAGGGAAATGCCTACATTGGTTGCCTTTCTAAGAAGTCAATAAAAATGACATGCCTGGCTTGCCTCTCTAACTAAAATTCTATTAAAACCCCCTATAACTTTTGAACCGTGAATTTGATTTTGATAAAATTGTAATCACTTGTAGCTTTTACAAAAGTCTATTTCAAGAATAAAACTCATAAATATTGATCAAAAATTCCAACAGTGAAAACCTGCCCAAAATCTATTTTGTCCCTTGTAAGGACAATGATCCTTTAAGGGTTAAAGTTTAGGGTCACCTTCTGTTATGGTTGACCAAATCGTAAAGCCATGAAATTGAGGGGCCAAACTTTGTAGAGGGGCCAAAGTAATGAGCTAAAAATATGCAATAAAATTGAGTTTTTGGAACCTTTGGCCAATTATAAATGTGAAGCTTTCAAAGGTCATGTCCAAAGTTCAAATCCATAACATCTATTTCACCTTCCAATATAACGGCCAAGATCTTGTTAAATTTTTATTATTCAATAACAAAAATTTGATCACCTCTTGACTATAGTTTAGATCTACATGTTTGCTCAATCTAAACTTATTTCAAGAAGTTGCCGCTTTGGCTAAAAATGTCATGCTATTTATGAGTTTGGAGGGCAGCACACTTTGGAATTTGAACTTTGACCTTTAGTGTGAAGGGTCAAGAGGCCAAAGTCAGCCCACTTTACACTATGTATGGCCAAACGTTAAAGGCAAACAATTTCCACTAATCATATTGCAAGAAACCAAGGCTTTGGCCACTCAATCCTTTACACTAGAGAGCAAAGTCCAAAGTCCATCATCCTCCAAATTACCTACGAGGCACCATTTTTTCATCCAAACCAACGACCTCTTAAAAGACTGAGTTAAGCAAATATGGAGACCCAAACTATGATTAAGAGGCAGTTAATTTTTGTCCATAAAATAATCAAAAAGTTACAAGATCTTGGCCATTAGTTTAGAAGGTTTGAATTTTGAGCTTGACCTTTGGAGGCTTCACACTATAGCCGTTCAAGTAAAAGGTTGTGGAAGTTCATTGCTAAGATTTTGGTTTTTGAACTGGGCTTGTGAAGACTTCACACGTAGGCCAACTAAAAGTTTCAAAAACGATATTTTATTACTTATTTTCAACACAATTCTTTAGCCTCTTAACAAAATTTGGTCACTCAATCCCACAAACTCTCGACATGGTTAGCCATAGTGTGAAATGGGCATTAGTTTCTTGGAATCTGATTGGTGGAAAGTGACGGCCCCTTGACCCCAAGTGGCCCTTAGTTTAGGCGAGCAAAATTGCTACTAATGTCTTAAGTATAAATGCCCGGGTCCACACGATGGTATGAACGGAATCCAGAACCGTGAGAACCGCCCCTTTCACTTGATTTCATTCGTGGAATTCATGTTTCAAATAGTAAGTAGTGAGTCCCGCCCAGCAATATCGGTAAGGATAATCCAAGCGAGATCTACTCTGCACTCCTTTAGGCAAATCGTCTGCCCCTAAGCCCCTGTTTATCCCATTGCTATTGTGAGCTAAAGTACTCCCCTGTCCATGTGTACAATTTAAACAATTTATAGAAATGTGGGGCGCCCTTCTTTAATTTCTATTACATCATACCTTTCCGGAAATAGACCTTTCCAGGTCTAGCATGCTGTGGAGGTCACATTAATTATAGGGAGCTGCCACATTTGTATAGATACCCCTAGTTTTTCAGAAATTGCACAACTACCCTCGGATCATAATTTTCATGCCTTTCTTTTGTTTTGCAAGCAACTTCCTTAATCCTTGAATGGCCCATTGGTCATCTTTGGCCGTATGTACAGTCGTATATACAGCCGTATTTGAGCTGTTCTGAGGGCTTTCCAAAAAAATTATGCACCCACCATCATACAACCCTTTAATATGTATGGTTGTAACACTTAATTTCTAGCTAATTCAAACTTCTAAATATTAATTGCGATCGTATTTGGTACTATATCTCTAGAGCCCAAGGGCCCTTCAAGGGTTAACCCTAGAACAACCATAGGGCATAGTATATACGCTTATGTATTATTGTCATTTGCTACCAATAAGAAATTTTAATTTGGGACCTCAAGTAGCTCACTAGAACCACATTGATCTATTCTCCAACTTCTTTGTTGGTCTCAAATGTAGTAGAGGTGTGGATCCATTCCAAATACAAGAAAAATACCATGTACTGTATTGGTTGCAAAGGGCCTTTCAGTTATTTAAGGGTTAATGACCAAGCAAAAAAGAAACATTGTGCACAGAAGGGAGAAAGAAGTGACATGCACAATAGAACAAGCACCTAAAAAAATATGGTCCAAGAGTATTTATGCAACTTCTGAAATACCATGGGTATTTATACAAATATGGAAATTTTCAAAAGTATCCATAATTTTCCCTTAATTATAAGCCACACTCACTATGAGGTCCATCATCTCATGGAGGTTTGGACCTCTTTTAGCTCCCAATAGCATCTTCACTTGACCTCTAACTGAGGGCTTGGGACAAAGCTTTGCCAATTGCATGTATTTTGGGTCATTTTTAAAGTCTCATATGTCTGGTATCAAACCCTATTTTTCCTTAGAGATGGTATTTTGTTTTTGTTGCTCAGTGTCTTGTTTTATTTGCCATGGCTGTCTTTGTGTTGTCATTGTTATTTGTTTTTGTGTGGTTTCTTGTTTTTAGGGTGTGTTGTGAAGAGGGGTGCCTTTTGGAGAGATGGAAGATGAATATTGCTAAGGTTGTGGCTAGAGTGTGGAGAGCAAGACATGTGCAGATGTTTGTCTACAGCTCTAGTCTACATGTTTACCAACAATTTTTCATAACTATTTTCTTGTCTTCATTATAGAGGTCAAGTGGAGATCTTTTCATAGTGTTGTTGTATTTTGAGGTCTAAAGTTGTTTTAAATTTTATTTTTCTTCCTTTCTAAGAACACCCTTGAGAGCCTCTTTCCACTAGTGATCAAGAGTTGGTTTGTGTGTATCTCTTGATCACTGCTCTTGGTGAGCCAATTTTCTCATTCATTGTCACTTCGGATAGTGTAAAGTGGACTTAGATTGGTCTCTTGAGAGTTTGATCACTAGTTCTCTTAAAAGTTTGATCATTAGTTCTGTTAAAAGTTGGATCATTAATTTTCTTGGGGGTTTGATTATTATTTTTATTATTTTCCTCATTTTTCTTCTTCTTATTTTTTCCTTTCCTCCTCTCTCTCTCTCCTTTTTTTTCATCTCAAAATTCGATGTCAAGAAAGAAAAAGAGAAACTTGTAACCAAGAAGTCTACAAAATTTACCATCAGAGCTTTAAGCAACTGTATAATGTGGAAAAGAAAAGTAACGTCCTTGTCAATTTTTTGATGTGTTTTATCAATGGAACTAGTAGTAAGTAAACATGGTATTAAATGGGAAGCCATTCATTACAACAAACACTTCGAATAAATTTTAACTATTGTGATAAAACTACAATTATTGCAACCAACATGCACTTAGGCCCCCTTTACACTAGGGGAGAGAAGCCGTGGAGAGAAAATTTTAATCAATGAGAATTTCAGAAACTGAGAAGATCAAGGAATTTCACTTTACATGGAATTTTTTTTTCCAAGGGACAAGGAAAGGAGAAAATGAGGTGGACAATACTTTTGTCCTTCGTGGCAATGAAAAAGCACAAGGTTGGGGTCCCCCAGAATTATAATCAAGCCCACCTACAGAGGTGGGCTTGACTAGAATTCCGGGGACCCTTGCCAAAAATAGCTATTTTTAGAAGAAAAAAAAACTTAAAAAAATTAAATTAAAAAAAAGTTCTAAAAAACTATATGTTTATGCATTATGACCTCTTCTCACTTTACACTACAACAAGAAGCCACAACTTCCAAAGGAAGGCCTCTCAAAGGAAGGCCATAGCCCATGGAGGATTTTCTCCACGGCTTCTCTCCCCTAGTATAAAGGGGGCCTTAGCCACACAACCTCTTGAGGTTGCCTCAGCCTTTAATTTCCTAGCAAATTTTTGCTTGTATCTTACCTCCATTTCGGACTGGCTACCATAACACTATAAAAATCATGTGAAAAAATGGATGAATTGCTAGGTCCCTCCCCAAGCAAGCGTGGTGTTTGCCAAAATTTGTATGAAAGTTGTTAACCCTTAAGCACCCCAGCGACGGGATCTTGTCGTTGGGGATCGCAACTTGATCTCACTTTTTCTCTGAATTGGTACCGTGCAAACAATTGTGGCTGGTCCCCATCAACAGAGAAGGTAGTCCTTTTTCAGGTCCTACAATCACTTTTTCTAGATGTAATTTTCCAAGCTCTGGTGGCCATTAAATCCCCATTTTCTCCTAAACCCTTAAATAACTCCGGGCTCTCAGGGGTTAAAATTAGTAAATTTTTATAGATGAACTTGCACAAGTTGACAATTATATCTATTTTTGTCAAAATTTTCTTACCTACTTGCATGGTTTGGTGCATGTCGCACAACTAGAAAAATCCAAAATTTAAGAGCATCTCCATCAGTGACTCCAACACGCTCAAAGTGGATGAAAATTGTTGCAGCTACTCTCCAAACCCTCTCAAGAAACTTGGTCCTACCGTGTCTAGCAAGGGCCCTCCAAACCACTGTTCATCATTATTGAGCCTAAGTTTAGTCCTCTACTTTCCTTGATAAGTGGTCAACTGCTTTATTTATGAGGTGTGTTGGAGTTTAAGGCCACCTTTTTGAAGAGCATGGGTGGAGATCCAAGGGCTTTGAGGGCCGGCCAAAACAGATGAAAACCTCTAAAAGAGCCCGGACCAATAGAGATGCTCTAAAGGTTGGGTTGCCTCAACGTAAAATCTAGGTAACCATGAAGCCTTATACATTATGACATGCACTTGGCCATTCTTCAATTTTGAGGCTAGCATAAAGTGAACATGGACTATCCCCTTCTCCTCCTCCAATCACAAAGGTCTAAGTGCTTTGGTCATTGGAGCCTTGGTCAATGCATTAAATAGTGCATTTATATTGCCCCACACTAATTTCTTGACATTTCACACTTTACAAATATTTATTAATACTATAATAATTTTCATCAACAATCACTATAGTAAACAATTTTTAACAACAATAAGGACTTAGCAACAACAATCAAGTAGTAGAAAAACAAACTAGCATTGTCCAAGCCATAAATCATGTGAAATCCTAATATCCATAGAGTTGCATGCGCCTCCAAGTGGCCAAGCAATGAATGATAACATAACTTTCCAAGGTAAGGGCAATTCCACCAGTGGCTCAAACACACTCAAAGTGGATGAAAAATGTTGAACCCC
This sequence comes from Ulota crispa, assembly GCA_963920765.1. NCBI lineage: Eukaryota > Viridiplantae > Streptophyta > Bryopsida > Orthotrichales > Orthotrichaceae > Ulota > Ulota crispa. The sequence continues at coordinate 33,640,924 of OY987242.1, forward strand.
CTCTCAAGACACTTTTTCATACCATGTTTAGCAAGGGCCCTTCAAGACATTATTCATCCTAACTTTAGTGAACTTTATCCTCTACTTTCCTTGATAAGTGGTCAAATGATTATTTTTGGGGCGTGTTGGAGTGCAATGCCACCTTTTTGAATAGCATGGGTGAAGGTCAAGGCTAGGGGCTTAAGGGCCGGCCAAAATAGATGAAAAACTTTAAAAATAGCCCAGATTGATGGAGATGCTCTACGGCAACCCAATTGTTAAGGCAACCTAAATGCACTATTTAGTGTACATTGAATATTGCATTTAGGTTGCCTTAACAACTAGGTTACCTTGACAATTAGGTTACCTTATCTTGGGAAGTTACATCATGACTCATTGTTTGGCCACTTGGAGGCACATGCAACTCTTTAAATTTTAGGATTTCACATGGTGTACGACATAGAAACCACTAATTTGATTTTTTTGCAACATCATTGTTGTTTCCAAAATTTAAAAAAAATGCTTATTGCAATAAGTATTGATGAAAATTATTGTAGTTGCAATAAGTATTTATATAGTGTAAAATGTCAAGAAATTAGTCTGGGGCAACCTACAGTGTAGTGTAAACTGTAAAGAGGCCCTCAATCAAAATGCAATATGAGAAAACAAAGGGGCATTTATGTTCTCTAACTTATTTGCATGCCTCTTTGACCCGACACACATATTTACTTAAAAGGAGAACCCTAATGTCGTCTTGCACCACGGTTTTTGACCATCATGGTCCTTTTCACTGTCGTGGAGCAGCCAAACGTAAGAGAGCATTGATGTTGCTACGCGCTGCAGAAATTTTTAGCTCATATCTAGCTCTCTAGCATGCTCTAACTTACAAAAAGCGTCTCAATGTTAAGAAACAAAAGAAGAAGAATGATAATAATAATGTGGTCACAAACTTCTTGATGAGTGTAGCACTTGCATGGGGTCAACGTCTGATTCATGATTAAAGGCCCTACTTGAGCAATAGCAATGTTGTAGATATGTAAGGAATTGATTGAAGATGCTAAAAAGCAACTATCAAATTCCCCCTCCCTTTTTTTGACAATTCCAATAATGGAATTTTATTTTGTGGGCGGAACGGATTTTGTGCCTCTAAAATATTGATAACCTCAGCACACAATCCTTGGAATTTCAAATCTTGGGTTCTGTTGCATGCATGTTTTCTATTCCTATTCTGTATTTCATGAGATCATTCTAAGATGGGAATTGATATGCGTACCACACCTTCTTGACTATCCCACCACACCTTGGGGTAAATTTTAGATTTCTACCATCAAAAAGCTGAATTTGAGAATTTGAAATTCAGATTTGGACTTAGAGACTTGGATTTTATCCAGGACCATAAAAAAATTGCAGTTCAACAACACCCAATGAAAAAAGCTTAGCTTAGGGGAAAAATATAACTTTTACTTTTGTTTATAAAAAAGATAAACTTTTTCATTGGATGTTGTGCAATTAGAATTTTTTTTGTGAATTTAGACAAAATCACGGTCTCTGAGTTCCAAATTTTCAAATCCAGCTTTTTGATGGTAGAAATCTGAAATTTAGCCCGGGGTGTGGTGGGATAGTGAAGAAGGTGTGGTACGCATATCAATTCCCTTCCAAGATACCCACACGATTGTGTCAAGCGCTCAAGCTCTTGAGACTCCAAACTGAATGTTTCTTCATATTTTAATTTTACACAGTACAACTTTAAAAAAAAGTCAAACTGAAAAACAAAAAAATCATTGTGAATTTTGTGTCGAATCAATTTACACTCATTTATCCTTTGAAAATCCATCAACAATACGATTGTTAATTTTAAGCAACTCAACCATGGAACGATGTGCTAAATTTAGAGATAGCCTATACGATACAACTAATATAACTAACATTTCTTATCTAATGAGTTTAAAAACTTAAGTGTTCTTATACACAGTAGAGAATATGAGTGCATAAGTATTTGCTTTTTTACAAAAAGCTAAAAGAGGTGTATTCTAACATTAAGTTCAAATTTTCTGAAAACTTGTCGAAACATAGACTATGTTGTAAATTTGTTTTTGTTTCTTTGACCCAGTGAGCTTCAAATTGCTTGATTTTCTTTAACTTTGAAAAAAATCTTTGATTGAAAAGCGGAGTGTGCCTCACATTAGTTGAGCATAGAAACAAACTTGGGTCTAAAACACCTAAATTTTGGATTGTGAGGTACATTGTACTACGGGAAATCATGGTCTTTTTGACAAAAAAATGTGACATAATCTACAGTTAATGTAGATTAAGTCACATTTTTTTGTCAAAAAGACCATGGTTTCCTTGTAGTGTTGCCAAAGGACAAGTTAGAGCATCCGCGCCCTTACGTGCAAAGGGTTTGATATTGGCATTATTTGGATGATAAGTGCTTTATGTTCTTCAAAACAAAACAAAATTCCTAACACTCAAACCTAGCATGTCAAACAATGGCACTTTAAATCACTATCCCTCCTAAGTTTAGTGAATTTGTCTTGTACTGCGCTTGATGATTGACCAATTGACTATTTATGAGACAAATTTGAAAAGCAAGGGTGGGGAACAAGAAATTTTGAGGTCAAAATAAATGTAAACTCTTAGCAAATCAAAATTTGTGTGTAAGGGTGCAGATGCTCTAATTGGGAATTGGTTTCATGTGATAAAGGTAAATGTGATCTTACGTGGAACTCCATTTATTTACAACAACCTTTAACCTCTAAAGGACTAAGCCTTTTTTCAAGTTAAAGTCACTCATAACTGCCATTTTTGGGGAAATGAGTAGAAAAGTAGGAAAATTAGTTTTTCATTAAAATGAAAAATGCAAATCCCAATAGTAATAATGTTGTAATAAACAATTTACTTCCTTATGCTTCTTTTTTTCCAAAATAATGAAAATTGAGTAAAATAAAAGACTTCAAAGTTTATTTTAGAGTAGAGAATCCCTAACTACCCGCAAACAAAAACTCCTCATAACTTTCATCACATTGATTGAAATTGAATGACTCAAAGCTTCTCATGAATAAAAAAATCTAAAGAACCAATTTCAAAACAAAAATTCAAAAAATGTAATTTTTGAAGAAATTTTTGGGTTGCTTGGACGGGTAGTCCTCCCCAAATTTTCATAAAATCATGCATAATTTCTTTGTCAAATGTTGAAATGAAGAAAAAATTAGATGCCCACATAGATCTTTGAATTCCCACATTCAATAAAAGTTTCAAAAAATTGCACAAAGTAATTTAGCCATAGGTACATGCCCAAAATCCATTTGTCCCTCAAACAGACAAACAGTCCTTTAGGGGTTAAAACCAAAATTTCTCTTCTACCTCTTTCCTTCAAACTTTCATTATCATATGGTACAAAACAACACAAAGCAAAGCAACAAAGACCTAATAACCACATGAGCTATTCACAACACTCCTCAATAAGTTTAAACTCTTTGTAACTATAAGCAAAAAGGTCTTAGCTAGATAGAAGTTACAAAAACAAATTGGACAAGAAATTGGAGCTATCATTTGCCATAATGAAGTGATTGACATTCAGAGTTAGCAACTAATTGCCATTTTTGCCCAAATTTTGTTGGTTTATGGTATCTTGCACTAAGGTGAAAGCACCCATAGCCAGCAACACCTCATACCCAACCAATAGGCTTGGAGAGGTCACACTATGTATATTTTGAGTACCCCGTGTGGCAAGAGGGGTTTTATTTTGGGGGGGGGAGCTATTTATCTCATATGCAAGAATTAAAGGATCCCTATAATTTCCCTATAATTGCCAAAATGGCTTATTTGATGGAACTCTATCATTACTTATAGTGTATATTTCAATGCAATTTATTCTAGGATATATTCTTTATAAAGAAAAACCTAGAATTGAAAAACAAGCTAAAAGGAGAAAAATTAAACAAAGAAGTACACAACCCTTTTTTCTTCCTAAAGTCTTGAAGTTACCCATTTTAATTTGAAGAAATTGGGCATTTAATTGCCCAAAAAACAAGTTTGACCCAATTGTGCACCTAATTGTAAATACATGGTATAGTAAATTTAGTCTAGAGTATCCAATATATGACAAACTAAATTATATGTACAAAATACCAATGACCCACATTTGAAGGCTACCTAAATTACTTATAAATGATTTTTGGTATTTAATGGCCTCTATCTTATTTTTAAGCATTTTATAAATTTTACCCAAATTGAATAAAAGGCTATCTATATTGTACAACACGTTCTTTCTAAAATGCCGTAAGTTACCTCTCCGAGCCAATAGGGTGCTCTATTCCCAATCTTAGCAAGGATAGGTGCTTAATTTGAAATGCATTCTTTTGTCTTTTTCAAGATTGGGACCACTTAAATCATGCCACATATCCCAAAGTGAAGTAGGAAGTAATGAGCAGAAAGCATTTTGGCTATTATTAGAATGGCATGAGTCTAGAGTTTGACAATGGGTTCAAAGCACTTTTTAACTCCCAAAATTCATAGTAATTTTAGTTTTGCAAATAACATTAACCCCTAAAGGACCATGGCCTTTATTTTGTCAAAAGACACTCAAAATTGCCACCTCTATGGCAAAGGGTAAAAAAGTTTGAAAATCGGTCTTTTTGCATATCTAAGAGTAGGATCTTGTACTAGACTACTATAAGAATGTGTCATACAAAACTCAAGAACTTTGACAGCATAGATTAGAAGTTATTTGCATTTAAAAAGTAGAAAAAAGGTTTTTTTGCACCTTGCATGACTAGATTATTTAACTTTACACTTTTTTAACTTAAAATTTTTGCACCCCAGAGTTTGGAATTCTATTTTTGCATGGTGGGAAGTTGAGTTGGTAATCTTGAGAAACAAAAAGAACAAAAAATAATTAATTTTCATTCTTTAACCCCTAAAGGCCCATTGTCCCCTCAGGGGACAAATGGGATTTTGGGCAAGTACCTATGGTTAAACTACTTTGCGTGATTTTTTGAAACTTTTATTGAAGATGGGGAATTATAAGATCTGCATGGGAATCTAATTTTTCCTTCATTCCAATAATTATTGAAGAAGTTATGCATGAATAACTGAAAATAGGGGAGAATCAGGCAGCAAAAAAAAATTGCAACTTTTTTAAATAAAATTTTGAAATTGGTTCTTTAAATTTTTATGTATTTGGGAAGCTTTGAATCATTCAATTTTGATAGATGAGATGAAAGTTATGAGAAATTTTAGTTTGCAGGTAGGTATGGGACTCCCAAACCTCCATTCTTTTTCCCCCTTGTAAAATTTGTTGCTTTACTTTTTTGAGCTCTTTGTGTATTTGTTTTTTGACTTTTTTTTTTGCAAGTTGTAGTAGACTAAGATTCCTTGGTTTTCACCATTTGGATAAAAGTAATTTGGGTTTTTGAATTTTACATAAATCCTCCAATTTTGCCTAGTATATATGCAAATTTCATGACCTTACGGCATTGCACGATTTTACAAAGTATGATCCACACCTCTGTTTCATTTGAAAATTCTCCCACAATTACTTGACTTGGTCTTCTACATGGAAAAATAAACCTCAACTTTGCGTAGAGCAATTTTTTTGATATAGGAGCCGTCAAATGCTTTTGAAATTTTTGGGCAGCAGGGAAAAAAACTTTTGTTTTCACTTCAGATGTCAATATCTCACTCCTCTACAACCTAGAATGAGCTGATTTTTTTCACACAAGCACCTCCCATAATCTAGGGCAAGATCTTCAGGTTGGATTTCCAAAAAAACAAATAAATTACATTTCTAGTCATTCCCCCAAAAGTGGCAGTTTTGAGTGATTTTCACAAAACAAAGGGTTTGGGCCTTTAAGAGCTAAAAAAAAACATTAGGCAGAAGAAGGTATGAGATTGAACAAAAACTTAAATTGCTAATAACCCTGCAATGGAATTGAAATGCAATAATCCCAATGGTGAGATTGTTCTAGAAAGCAAACTTCACCCTCTCCAACAATTTGTTTCAAAAAAATACTAAAAGTGCATTCAAAAATGAAGTTTATAAATTTTTTTCCATGAAGATGCTTGAATTGCCCAAAAAACAAGATTGTCCATAACTTTCTCATAACTAGTCCAAATGGAATGAATCAAAGCTTCAGATGTAGACAAAGATATATCTATGAGAAAAAATAAATAAATCTTTTTTTCAAGTTTTTATAAGATTTTTTTTGCTGCCCAGAGTCCTCAAATTTGTGCTTATTTGGGCATAACTTTTGCTCCCTGGCATCAATTGGAATAAAAATTAGATGCCCACGCAGATCTCTGAATTCCCCATCTTCAATAAAAGTTTCAAAAAAATCATGCAAAGTAGTTTGGAGGTACAAGCCCGAAATTCCATTTGTTTACTAAATGGACAGTTGGCCCTTTCGGGATTAATGAAACATTTGCATTCCCAATATTCCTTATCTTCCTACACATGGGAAAAATATTAGTTTCCTCAAACTCTTTGTAGTTTGTTGCAAAATTGCTTAAGTTACCGGATATGGGTGCTTCCACCTTATACCTACCAAAAACCTTTTTTTCTTTGAAGAAAATTTCACGGATATCCTTGAAGTTTGCAATAATTTCATAGGTACCGCTGCTTTTCCAAGAATTACACAAATACCCTTGAACCACAATTTTTAGGCATTTATTTAGTTGTGCTCATACTTCCTTCATGACCAATGTTGAAGAAGGGAATGTAATGAAACAAAAAAGAAACAACATGTGCACAAAAAGAAGAAGAGAAGTGGCATGCACAATGAAACAAAGGCCTAAAAACTTTGGTCAAGGGTATTTGTGTAATTTTTGAAAAAGCAGGGGTTTTTGTACAAATATGCCAAACTTTAGGAGTATCCACAAAATTTTCCCTTTTTACTAGGGGGTTCAAACATGAAATCCGACCTACGAGTTTCTCACCTCACAAGATCCTTGCTCACTGGTGAATTATTTTTGTTCACTCCTACGCCAAAAGTCTAACACACCCATGAGTTTGTGATTAGGGTTTTGCGTGCAAGTCAAGGGTTTGAGTGTCTAAGACAAGCGTGAGGATGAGACACACAAAAGTGAGTTTCTAAAGTTCACTCCTCACGTGAATCACGTTAGGAGTGAATTCTAGAGGTGAGTCACCTTGCTGTTCACTAGTGAATTCATAAATGTGAATCACAACATGAGTCACTTGAAAAAGCTGATGTTTGAAGCCCCCTATTAGGGGGGTTCAAACATAAAATTTGGCTTTCGAATTTCTCACCTCATAGGATATCCACTCTCTAGTGAATTATTTTCCTTCCCTTGAATGCGCAAAGTTTGAGATACCTGTGAATTTGCAAAAGTTTCTATGAAAAAAGTTTCGAGATTTGAGGACACGAGTGAATGAGCCTTGCAAAATCACAAAAATGAATTTATGAAGTTCACTCCCGCACATGTGAATCACGTTAGGAGTGAAGTCCAGAGGTGAGTTACATTACAATTCACAAATGAATTCATAAAGGTGAATTGTAATGTAACGTGAGTCACCTAAAAAGAAGTTGATGTTTGAAGCCCCTATTATGTTTCCAAGGTAACACGAAACACCAAGTCACCAACCCCCCTGCAGGACAACAACAAAAAAGAAACAGTAGGAAAATACAGAAATGTACATAGAAAAGTAGCCATAGAAAAATGGTTAAAAAAAGGATAAACAAAGGACCAGGCAGGCGACACGGCGACATGTGCCGAGTGTCGCCGCGACGTGACAGTCGCCAAGGCCACCACCAAAGTGACCAAACCCATTGCGAACGATCCCGCGAACGACCCCACACACCCGTTCTTCCCGCCCCTCGAGATTTGGCTCGCTCGCCCCAACCGAGGCAAACCAAACAAACTGGTAGGCTACCCTCCCACCCACAAGTCGAACTGTCACTCTCGATGCAGAAGAAGAAGAAGCTGCCGAGTAGTAATAAGCTAGTGTAGCATGATTGCTGCACCGAGTGAGGCAGCACTCACTCAGGCCCAGCACCAACGATGACGACGAAGAAGCATTTCTAGTGTCTCTTCCTTGGCAATGATCGTTAAAGCGCTGCATCGGTTTCTACGTACGTGTAGCCCTGCTCGCAGTCAACAGCCCTTATTGGGTTCTAGTGCCTTTGTGTGCCTCGAAGTAAGTTAATGTAGCTTGCTTGGGTTAACCCTTTGCACATCACTTGTTTAGGATCCTGTTTACTTGGTCTGTGTACGATCGGAATCTCTTTCGAGAGTTTCTGTGTTTTTGAAAATTTTGTTAGTTTTGTCACGAGGATGGTGTGGTGTGTCTGTTCTCGAAAAGGTTTGCGTTCATGGAACCCGAGCTACTCTTAACCCCGAATGCATTGTGCCCTTATGAATCGTTACTTCTCCTGAATTTGGGTTAGAATTGCATTTTTTGTTAACTCCTTGCTGTTTAGCTCCACTAGATTCTTGCGTACATGGGAAGCGAGCAAAGACTTAGGGTATGCCAAAGCTTGTCAACGTACGAGCTCACGGTGTTGAAAAGTTCAAATTTATCAGGTTAGCCTTCTGGATTTCGAAGTTTTACTTACCGAGCGTTTCTAGTCAAATCATACAGTGCGAGTTTTGTTGCTGGATTCTGAAAAAGCCCCTTTCGGGGATTTGTTGCTGGATTCTGAGGTGCGGGGAATCTAACCGAGGTGAGCTGGATCCCTTCTGTGGAGTTGGTTGCAGGGTTTGATGGAAGAAATTGAGTGCAGTGTTGTTGGGCGCAAGAAGCGAGAGCAGTGTCAATTCATGGAGAGTTGGAGGATAAAAGACCTGTTGATTCTCGGCGCCATTTGATGTTTTGGGCAGTTTTTTTGGTCCGAAATCAGTATGAGCTCGAGGTCGGAGCTCGAGCAATCCAGGTGGTGAGGCACTCAGTATGTGTCTGTTTCGGCGCAAGGTGCCAAAGCAGGCCGAGTATCCACGACGTCCACAATCTCACCCACCGACGCCAACCATCAAGCCGCGCTACCGAAAACCAAACGAGGAAAGCAGCTTGGATTTAAGCACGAGCTACACAATCAGCCATTCGCTATCAAAAGAGTCTCGCACCTCTCGCAACTCTCGCAACTCTCGCAACTCGCAAACCTCGACAGGAAGCGCGATTTCCTTGGCGAGCTTGAAAGGAATGCTCTCGGACGGCGCACAGATCTTCACGCACAAAGACATCACCAAAGCAACCGAGAATTTCAGCCCGGGAAGAAAGATCGGGAGCGGGACGTTCCGGGGGACGATCGCAGGACGCAGAGTCACCGTGGTTGTGGAGAAGCGGTTGAGCACGGACATCGACTTCGTATCGGAAGTGAAGAGCATCTGCAACCTGCATCACTCCAACTTAGTGAGACTGGTTGGTGGGTGCCTCAGCGGGGATCAATTGTATCTAGTGTACGAGCACATCGCGGGGGCCAATCTGCGCCAGTGCTTGCGCAGCCCCGTCGTCCCGGGGTACACCACGTTGAAATCGTGGACGACGCGCCTCCGCATCGCGCTGGATGTCGCCAAAGGGCTTGAGTATTTGCATGAGCATGCGTTCCCGCCTTTCGTGCACAAATACATCAAGAGCACCAGCATTGTGCTCGATGACGACCTCCACGCTCGGATTGCGAACGTCGGGGTTGCGAGAATGCGCGGCGAGTCCGTTGCCGTTCCCGCTGGACCCCTTCTCAGCTCTGCAAGCGGCAAAGACGCCAAATGCAACAAAGACAGCAAAGATGGCAAAGACGGCAAAGACGCCAAATCCAACAAAGACAGCAAAGATGGCAAGGATGGCAAAGACGGCAAAGATGGCAAAGATGTTAAGGAGATTAAGGATGTTAAGACTGGCAAGGATGTTAAGGATGTTAAGGACAAGGAACAGGTTCCGCGCTCGCCCGGTCAGCTTGGAATGCGCTCTTTAGGTCGCTCGTTGCGGCGATCTCGAAGCGTGAAGATCACAGGCACGCACGGATACATGGCGCCGGAGTACTCAGTCACGGGACTGGTGACGCCGAAGCTCGACGTGTACTCGTTCGGCATCGTGTTGCTGGAGATTCTGTCCGGGCAAGAGCCGGTGAAGATGCAGCAGCCAAACCCTAATTCGGTCGACATGACGAAAACCGTGCTCCCGGACGTGATCGCGGCCATCTTCGCGGACCGCGATCCCAGGGCGAGAGTGCGGCTGTGGATCGATCCGTTGCTGCGTGACGCGTTTCCGCTGGACTGCGCGTGTCGAGCCGCGATGCTTGCGAAGAAGTGCGTGGAAGCGAACCCTGATGATCGACCTCTGATGCGGAATGTGTCGCTTAGTTTGGAGCAGATTTATATGGCTAGTAAGCAGTGGGAGGATGGTATGTCGGCGTCTAAGGATTATATGACGTCGACGCTTACTGCTCGGTGATGGATCATCAAGCGGACCGAAAACTTCTCACAGTCGCACCGCGTCCGGCATCTTTCATGCTCAACCCTCGACGTGTTTTTCCCCTTCTTCGGCATCTCGTTGTTAGGGCAAGAGCTAAACCCTAATTCCTTTGACATGATCGCGGTTGTCTTCATGGCGAGATCAGTACTGGAGGATGTAACTCGATTGGCGTCGAAGGGTTTTTGTGATGTTCACGTCTATCTAGACTTGCGAGGCCATGGAATGGAACGGATGGAGCTGCTTCCGAGGTAGGGTTTGGAATTTGAATTATATCTTCAAATGGGCACACGATGCTAGAAACCCTGGGACGGTTCAGCAGAGAAGATGGTGCTCCTCGACACCCTGGCGTTCAAGGGTAACTCCATGACCGTGCTCGTTCTGACTGCTCGGTGCACGGAGCTGCCTCCGAGGTGGGCTTCGGATTTGAAATCGAATTCGAATTGCTCTCAGTAGGAGTTTGGTCCATAACGTGCATATTTTGACTGGTCGGTGCACGGAGCTGCCTCCAAGGTGGGCTTCGAATTTGAATTCGGTGGTTGTCTGGGGACGCTCCCCGTTTTTGCCCTACGGGGCTTTTTCGAATTTGAATTCGAATTCTCGCTCTCAAGTGGGGTTTAGTTCATGACGTGCACATTCTGACTGCTCGGTGCGCGGAGCTGCTTCCAAGGTGGACTTCGAATTCGAATTCGAATTGCTGTCAAGTGGGAGTTTGGTCCATGACGTGCACATTCTGACTGCTCGGTGCACGGAGCTGCCTCCAAGGTGGGCTTCGAATTTGAATACTCGCTCTCAAGTAGTGGTTGGGTCCGCGTGCATGTATGTATGTATTGAGTGCCCCCCTTTCACTCGTACTATATTCTCACCCAGTTATTTTAAGAGTTTTAATAGTTCCTTGTACTCTACGATACCCTCCTCTTTCGTCTCAATTTCATGTATTTTTTTATATTCTTTGCTATGCGCTTGGTTTCTCTCTATCGTTGAAAGTTATATATCTTACTAGTGCTCTGACTTTGATTTGGCAATTATGTGGTTTTCCAACAGGGGTGTTCCAAGGGAGGGACTTCTGCTTTCTTCCTCAACTGGGAGCAGTAGAGCACTTCACCACACCTGGATTTTTCTAAACTGTTCTTTCCTGGGTAGCAAACTTTGAAATCCTGCAATCTAAGATTGTGGGCCTTTCCTCTGTTTTTTTATATCCTATTTGTGTTGGAGCGCTTTTGTCATTCTTAAAAGTCACTTGAACAAAATCTTTTGCATTTTCTGTTGTCCTTCTCCTTGTGAACGTATCAACAGATATAGCATAGTGGTGTCATGTTGCATAATGTCACTCGTGCTAGCAATAAGGACACAGGGCAATATTTTCTTCAAGCACCGTTTATGCAAGCTAAGGGCCCCATGCACGGACAATCTCACGTTTGTACAATTGATTACTCAGGTTCCGTTCTAGTTTCTAGAGGGTTAAATGTGAGAATGCCCTTACAGTACACGTTCATTACAGCTGCACGCATTCGCACTGACTGGGTGAGACTTCTGTGGAAGTACTGTGGCCTGGTGCGTGCAAATTAATGTGAAAGATCATTGATGATCTTGAGGTAGATAAATGGCTTGGTAGTTTGCCAATCAAAGCCAACTCAAAGTAGGGGAGCTGGCTGGGCTCCAAGCAGGGTTTTTTTTTTTTTTTTGTTTTTTGACCAATGCTTGTGTGGCATTCTTTGAAAATGGTTTGTACCCTGCAGGCTCCATCCTATTTTTGGTTGGAGTTGAAGGTGACCCTTATGCATGGATTTTTGCAACATCATGGGATCTTTTTTGGAGGCAAAAAATATTCGTTGACATTTTTTTGAAAATATCCAGATAACCATTGGCATTACTTAATTATTGCATGGATTAGACAATACCTCAAATAATTTTAAAGTGATAGCATCAATTTTCAATTTGACAAGAATTTTATGGAAACTTAGATTGCAATGCAATTTTCATTATTGCAATCTAGAATTTTTTGAAAAAATTCCTCTTTTTTTTCTATAGGCTTGAAGCTCAGCTTTTTTTTGAGGCAATTGGGTTGTAAATTGCCCAGAAAAAAAACATTGGCTCCAAGAATATAGGGTTTTTGGGAAATATTTGAGATTATTTGATCGATTTCCTTCAATTTTCATATTAAATCAGTTTAGCAAGGAATTATTTTGATTATTTTCTCTATTTAATATTGTAATTTTTTTAATTTTTTTTTTTACAAATTAAAAATAGTTTTTTCTCACTTCAACCGGCCAGCTTTCAACTAGGTGTCGGTTCTTCCCGGACCTCGGTACCGCCGTGTCTTCATTGAGCAGCCCACGTTGTGGAGTGTAGCCGGCACAGAAGAACTCTCCGTAGGTCGCACATTTTCTTCATTTTGAATGAACTTAGTCAAAATAATCCAGCTCACCCCCGTGGATGGCTGAGGTTTACTGTATAAACGTGTCTGTAGGGCCTGGGCGGAAAAAAATCCTGATTCTCCACCCGTCAGAAAATCGTTGGAGTTTAGATATTTCCCATTAGTAGATTAAATTTGATTAAATTTGGGAATTTGGAATTCACATCTGGATTCAGACAACTTGACTTAAACTAATGCTACGAAGGAGGATAACACTGACCACTGAAAGATAGATTATGGGAATTGATGTAAGCACACCCTGGGTTTGTGAAATGGACACCTAAGGGTCAATTTTAGATATGTATGATCAGCAAGTTGTATTTCAAAAAATTGAATTTAGATTTGGAATTAGAAGCCTTGATTTAGTCAAGAATCACAAAGGAGATTGTAATTGAACAATGTTCAATGGAATTTATAAAAAGTATAAAAGTAATCATTTGTCACCTAGTTAAGCTTTTTCATTGGGTATTGTTCTTATGTAACTTCTATTGTGGTTCTTGATTAACCCCTAAGCGCCCAAAGTTGAAACAAAAGAAGCCTGACTTGTGTGCAATCAAAGTGCCCTTGTAGACTGGAAAATATGATCCACAAGATCCGACCATATGAATTGTTAGTTGAAAAAGTCTCCATCATGCTAGGCTTGATTGGAAGTTGTTTCACTAAACGTGCAATTAGATTATAACGGTCAAAATTGAATTGACCCAATTTTTTGAGCAACAGTATGATGTCGCTCGGGCGCTCAAGGGTTTAATCAAGGCCTCTAAATCCAAATCTAAATTCAAATTTTGAAATACAACTTTTTGATGATAAATATCTAAAATTGACCCTTCAGGTGTCCATGTAACAAACCCAAGGTGTGCCTATATCAATTCCCTACACCAAATAGAGCATCTAGGTTGCTCCATACTAATTTCTTGACATTTCACACTATTTAAATATTTACCAAGACTACAATGACTTTTGTTAATAACTATTGTGACATACAATGGAGGAAGAAAACAAAGGTTAGGCAAAGCAACAAGAGCCAAAGCCAAGGAGTAGGAAAGCTAAAACTTTACACAAAATTAAGAATTACTATAGCATGAAAGAATTGCATGCCCCTCCAAGTGACAAAGGGTGAGTTACGAGGTAACTTTTCCAAGGTAAGGTAATCTAATTGTGAAGGCAACCTAAATGCACATTTGGTGTAGATTATTACCTTTATCTTTGTTTTGTAAGAAACATTTAAGATTTTTCACCTTGGCCCCATAGACACACATGTACATTGTACAGTACAGTGAGATTTCTAGACTACAGAGACACCCAATTTCTGGAGGACTTCAGTAATAACTTTCAAACTCTTACAAGCTTGAGCACAAATTTGAATAAGGGCACATTCACAATAAATACCAGTTTACGTTATCTCAAGTTCTAGTAAAATCCAAGATCTTGATTGGATAAACGTTGAAAACTGAGACTTGGCAATTTACACTATGTTCCATGTCCTAGATCACTAAAATATACATACTTGATAGCACTTTTTGGGAAGTTTTGGCATCAAAACGGGGGGGCTTTACTCAAAAATTGGGTAAACTATTTTGCTCAATCATCTTTGTGCCCTAGTTCCATCAATTTTATATTTTGCATAAGTGTGCTCTTTTTGTATTTGTTTTGGCCCTTCTAGGTTGAACAAAATTGGGATCTTACGTTGATGTGGGACTTGCACAAATGGGAGATGAGATGCAATGTGCAACTGTCCCTAAGGGCAATATTTGCCTTGTTACACTTGTAAACAGTTGTTCCTGAGATAATCAAAGTGCCTTGTTGGAGCTTAAATTTGCATGTTCATTTGGGCACTAGCTCAGTTCCCAAATGGGTTTGGAAAACCAACCTTTGACACTATAGCTTGATTAATTGAGTAGGGTTTTGAAACTACCATCCAAATTTGATAAAAAAAAAATTGTTTATTTAAAAGATGATCGTTATATGTATTTGTAACAAGCAATTTTCAAATTTTGCCATAGTCAAGTACAATAGATTTTGTATTTAAATGTGTCTAAACAAAAGTAGTCCAAAAATAACCAATCGAGTGGAATTCATTAGATTTGTTCAAAATTCAATTATGTAGTGCAAAAATACAAAATTTTGGATTTTTATGTTTGCAAAATATACCGAAACCTTTGTATTTTTCAAATTGGAGATTTTCTTCCAAAGAACGATAAAGGCCCAAGTTTTAATTTTGTATGCAGCCAAATTATCACATTGTTTTAGCCATTTGTTTTTATCCCAGTTCTTTGTATTTCAACCTCATATTCCGTACAACACCATATTTTGGACATCTAACAACATAAGAAATCCATACAATCACATTTTTCTAAGAAAAACAAAACATGTAGTACAAAACTATTTTTGGGCATTTTGAATTTTATCTAATTGTGCTAATACACATCATAATGCACTACTATTTGAGGGTTCCTTCCTAGATAAAAGATCTCATTGTGGCCTTTTTTATTACTAAGTGCTGCTCTTGTTACTTGACATAAACATTAGGAAGATTCTCAAAATCTACATATTCCAATGCTTGAGCCACCATAGAGTTTACAATTAGAAAAAGATGCATATGATACACAAATGATGCCCCCTCTATGAATTTGCCTACTTGAAATGTGTTATCTCGCAATTTCACAACACTCATATATAACTTCATGGTGGTCATAATGGTAGTTATTTGTTCCAAGCATCAGACCTTGATCAAACAAAGCTCACTCAAACAATAACACCTTTGCTTTAGTAATATAGCTCCTTTTGATAGTGGAAAACTTTAAAACCACTAAACTCTTATCTTGATATGAGCAATATTATAAATCCCTAAGCATTTTCACCAAAATCAAGATTTTGAGAGACCTACAATTTTGATGCATTGTATATCAGTCATAGTCTCAAAATAAAATAAAACTACCTTCTCTTCCTTGGTGGGTTCATAACATATTTTAATGTTTGACTAAGTATCAAAGTCTTAAAAAAGATGATGTTAGAAAAGTAGTTCTTTTGTGAAGAATACACCGAAGTATAATGGAATTTATAAAACTATTTATCAATGGTAGAAATTTCCTTATACACCAAATACACAGAAGCAGTTCAAAAACATAGGACGTGAAAGCTGATAATAAGAGTTGCAAAGAATTTGCCTTGGTGTTCAGGATAAGGATATTATTTGTCGTCTTTTATTGCATTGAGATACATCATTGCACGACTTTCATGTAGTTGTCATCTAAATGCATATAATGGACAGACAATCAACCCCTAAAAACCCATCGTCCATATAGAGGACAAAATGGATTTGGGTAGGCTTGTGTTATTGGGATTTTGATCAATCATTTTAAGTTTTTTTTTTTTTTTTTTTTTGAAATAGGTTTTTGCAAGGTTTATATGAGGATATAATTCTTTATTGAAACTAGATTTACAATTAAAAGTGAAGAATATTTATTGGGCTTTTTTTTGTTCAAGGGGCAAAGCCGAGCATGCCATTTTTGGTTGACTTCTCCCATGGCCCACCAATGAAGGCATGACTCTTCACTAAAATATATCCAAAGCAATAGTGTTCTATATAAACACATTTTTAATTTGATAAACACATTATTGTATTTGACGAATACTTTGGCTTTTGAAATGCAATAACTACTAGAGCAATGATTTATTTATTTTTCAAATTTTTTGTGTGGTTGTCAATAAAGACAAAACATTCCAATCTGCTACTAGGATTTTATTTTTCAAAAAAATTGTTAGAAATTTGGATTGCAAAAAACCTTAGTGCAATGTGAATTTCATGCACATGTTTGTAATACAGACCCATAAAGGGGATGTTCCAAGTTTTTATTGGCCATGAAAACTTGTTAAGATATGCCTAACATTATTTAGAGAATGTAGAACAAATCCCTCTGGTGTCTATAGTGCAAAAAGTGTCTACATTATGCAATCAAAGGGACCTGAAAATTTTGAGCAAAGGTCAAAAAAAACTTTGTGTACCAACTTCAAATGATCTCTCAATTTTTACAACCAAACTTCATGAAACATTCACATTGGCTTCTTGCATAAGTCTAATGCAAGATCTTACAATCAGATATGTAGAAAAAGAAAAGCATTTTTCTTGGGATCAGTTGACTACAAATGAAAGAATCCAGTTTTTTTTTATAGAAAAAATGGGCTTTGGGTTTAGGAAGGGCCTTAGGGGTTGATATATTAAAAAGTTCATGCTCCTTATTTAGAGAATTACATGACTCAAAATTCTGTTGACTTGTCTACCAATCTCTTCTTAGGTAACTTTCCATATAAAAGCTGTTTTAATAAAGTCCACAAAAGATAACTAATGGACCAATACCCATGCATGGAAGTGAGGCTTATTCGCAAAAGAGTAAGAAAACTTGACAAGAATGTTTTAAGGTGAAAGCAGTATTTTTTGGGAATTTTGGTTGATTATGAAATGGTCAAATCAAGAATTGAATTTGACTTATTGTAGAAGGTTGTCACAATTATGCGATTTATTATAGAAGGCACGAAGAAATTTAGTCTTATCCCAAATGTAGCTTGTGAAATATTCTTGGAAAGGTGTTGTTGAGAGTTTTGTAATGGTATGTTATGCATATACTTTTGATTAAAACCTCACATATGAGACTTTGTTGAATATTTGATGCAACACATTCTAAATTTTAGCACATTCTAGATTTTGTTGCTAATAAGGCAACATCAATATTACTCGTTCACTTGTTTCCTCCGTATTCACATGGAAGTGAGTTACAAAACTTTTGTTCACCAATATGGAAACCTATATTACCAACATTGGGTAAACGCCTTGGACCTTTACCAGTTTGACTTGCACATGGAAGTTTGCTCTGAGTTGTGGTTATTTTCAAATGCTAGTTTCTTCTTCCTTTCAAATGTATTTCATGAAATTTTTAGCTCATACAGTAGTTAAATATTCTCCTTGTTCTATTTGGTTTTTGTTGATTTCAAGGATTTCTTACTAGCAATGTTGATTGTAGTGTTTTATTGAAGAGTAATTTTGAAACAAAATAATGATTCAAAATATCTATACTAAATATTGTGTTTAGGTTGCCTCAACAATCAAGTTACCTTACCTTGGAAAGTTAGCTCATGACTCATTACTTGACCACTTGGAGGCGCATGCAACTTTTTAGATACTAAAATTTCACGTGGTTTACAACCTTTTTTGCCAATATTTTGTTTTTACGCAACGCAATTGTGGTTGTCAAGCCCTAGTTGTTGTTGGAGATTGTTTACTGTATTAATTCTTGATGAAATCACAATAGAATCAGTTAGTATTTATACAATACATAATGTCTAGAAATTAGTGTGGGAGCAACCTAAATTGAACGCAATACTCAATGTAGTAGAGATCACCAATTCACAACATCAAAAGCAACCAATGACTGTTCAAGTTTTTTTCTCCTAATACAGTGGTGCCTTGTTAGGATGAACCTTTTTAAGATAAAGGATTGGCTAAAGTGATTGTCCCTCCCATTCACGGCTGGAACACGTGTTATGTACTGCATGAGTAAGAAAAAATGCCCTTATAAGGAAAAAGCATATTTTGCATTAATGCCCTGGTGGTTGCTTTCCAAACAAAACGTGTCTGGATAAGAAATTCACCTTTGCTAGCGCTGTCCAACGTACCTTTGCCGTCATTGCCATTACTCGTCTGCGCAACAACACGTGTAATTGCTACAATGAATGCTTTCCTAAGATAAAAGGAATTCTTGTCCGGATACCTTCATCCAAGGTCTGGGAAGAACCAACCGCAAGTTCAATGCTAGCCAAGTGAAATGAGAAAAAATAGTTTATAGTTCATAAACTTTGACAAAAAACCGGTCAAAAATCTTTAAAAAATTTATTTATAGTGTGAAATACAAAATATAACCAAATGAGCTCCTTGATAAACCGGTTCAATACAGGGATTGAAGGAAATCTACCAAAAAATCTCAAATATTTCCTAGACCTTGCCTTCATCTTAGCAAGGCACTACTGTACAGTCGGGTACAGTAATCTTACAAATTTTTTCGGAGTGAAATTTCAGCCAACAATTCAACAACTTTAAGAAGCCATATCTTCCTCAAAAATTGTTCAATTTTGAAACCGCAAATTGCATTGGAATCACACAAAAGAGTACTACATGATTTGGTTAAAAAAACTGAAATTTTATAAATGATAAAAAAAGTTTGGCTACTTCCTATATTGTGTCTACCATCTAGTACTTCCACCTCTTGCAAAAATCACCGCTTGAATTGATTGGGCATACTTGTAATAAGAGTTTTTAGTTGCTCCATGGATACCTCATCCCATACTCTTTGAATGATGTGTTTCATTTCTTGCTTGTTCTTTGGCTGTTGGTGGTGGCGTAGCTCAATCAAATTCAAGCAGTGATTTTGACAAGAGGTGAAGTACACTATATAGGAAGTAGCCCAATTTTTTTTTTTTATCATTTATGAAATTTCAGATTTTTTTTTTTTTAATATCAAATCATGTAGTACCCTTCAATAGTATTCGAACACAATTTTTGATTTCAAAGGCAAACAATTTTTGAGGAAGTTATGACCTTTGGAAGGTCCTGAAGCTGGCTGAAGTTTTACTGCAAAAAAAATTCAAATTTTTTTGTAAGTTTGCTGTACCCGACTGTACCAATGGTGCCACGTGGCAGGCCACGAAGCTGATGACTCACCATCCGGTTACACGCACAGGGAAGGTGTGGTAATAGGGCTGGAGTGCATAACCGTGCTTCCAGATAAGCGAGCCCCAGGCTTTGCCTCGCAACTGCAGGCCCTTTACCGCAGTCCCCCATCTCCGTGCTTAGTCTTCCTCGCTTGCGGCAAGTCACAATCACAGTCACTCAACCGCAAGAGTAGCCATCCCCTTTCTTCCCGGACAGCTTTTCAATCCTTCGCAACTTTGAAGAAAAAATCGACATTAGCTTATTCGTGGACACTGATCTCATATTTCTGAAGAACTTGAGAAATTCGTATTTTGGCGAGAATTCGTATTTTGGAGATATATAGAATTTGTAGTGACGTGGTGGTGGCATTGGCGGTGAGAACTAATTGACGCAGGAGAGAATGGCTGCTGCTGCTGTGGTGCAATGTGCGTGGATTCATGCTTTCCCTAGCTCTGTGAGCTCAAGCGCCAATGGCAGATGTGGACAGTGCTGGAAGCCTCGTGATGCGAGGTTTTGTAGGAAGGCGAGCAGTCAAGGGAGAGTTGGAGTGGTGACGATGGCGCAGGTTCATGGTGAAGATGTTGGTGAAGGTTGCAGCACGGCATGCAATAATGTTCTTCGATTTGCACAGAAGACGGTCGTTGCTGTGGCACTCGGTTTGTCGCTCTCGATTGGAGGTTTGTTTTCTTTCCTTTAGTTAAGGTAGTCTGCTCTAATTGCGACCCTCACATTTAAAGCGTTCCATATCCAGTTCAAGAATGGATATGAGATGGTCCTTGAATGGACCCTTCTTAGTCTTAAAAGAAAATGTGTATTTTATTACAAGAGTCAATCATACTCCTCTATTCACTTGATCTCTTTACAAGTTGCAAGGGAACACTTTATGGGAGACCTAGAGTCACATATAGGTGTTTACTACAAATTTTTTTGAAAATTCATCAACAATTCAATAATGCTTCAAAAATTATGAAAAAAATTGGGTTACATTCAGCATCCATTTCTCTTTGACGGGAAATTAAGCAAAAAATCTTCATGTCTTGAAAAGCCCATGAAAATCCAAAACAACCCTTAAAGTGATGGTTTTAAAGAGACTACCTTATCTAGTGGTGCCTGGCTAAGATGAAGGTATCCAAACAAAATATTCATTTCAATTTAGGAAAGCATTCATTGTAGCCAAATAGCCCTTGTAGCTCCCCCCAACCAACATGGACAATCATCTTACGCAAGCCTTTTTCTTACAAAGGTTAATCGTATCGAGGCACTACTGTAGTAGGTCGCCATTGCTTCTCCTCGGTGAGCTAAGGCTAATTAATGGGACAGGCCAAGGAGACGCCCCCAGTTGCTAGGGAGACACCCCCTATAGCCCAATCTATTGAATTTGAGATTATTGTTATGCCAAAAATAAGAAATTAAATCAAAACAATACTTTCGTGCACATCTACATCCGCAAACATTGCAAACATATAACAAATATGTCTCATTTATAACGTGGTCAAGAGTTAAAACTAGTCATTCTTTTTGTTTGTAAGTTTAACTCTTGATCATGTCACAAAATGAGACATATTTATTGTATGTTTACAACACTTGCAAATACAAAATGTGCCCTAAAATATTGTGTTGATTTTATTTCTTATTTCGACAAAATAATAATCTCAAATTTATTAGGTTGGGCTATAGGATGTCTCCCTAACAACTGGGGGGTGTCTCCCTAGTCTGTCCCTAAGTAATTATGATTCCGTATTGAATACATTGAAGCTGATGCAAGTGCTGTTGCTTCTAAGTCTTCTTTTTGTTTTTTTTGCGGTTTTCACTTCCGAACTTCGCCTAATTAGAAACAACGTTGAGTTTCTCGTGTGCGCTCTCCTTTCATTTGGCATCACCTGAGTAGGTCTTCATTGTCTCTCCTTTATCTCGGCAAGCGAGGGCTAATTGTGGATTGTGAGCTGTTTTGCTTTCTTGTAGGTTCTTTGAGGTACAAAATATGTGGCGATCTTAACCCATTAAGGACCGGTCGACCAGTTTCTAGTCGATTTTGACTCTTTTGAGTTTAGTTGGTAGGGAGAGCATGTTAAGGAATTTGAGGATGTGACAAAGGGGACGTGTGTAGGTAACCAGGAACCGTATAGCTTGGAATAGAAATCAAGTTTAGCTAAGCTGCCACATGGTCAAAGAATTGGAAAAACTTTGGAGGTACTAGTTGAGATGAGAAAATATAGGAATGAATGTAGAAAGATGGTCATAATTGCTAAAGATTGAGTACTTGTATGCATTCCCAAAATCCTAGGTTTTCCCTAAAACCCATCATCACCCTAAAGAATTGTCACGTGGTCCATTAAGCAACAAGAAAGAACAATCCATAAAGAAATAAGACCCACCACCATAGCTAGACCGTTGTATTTGTACAAAAATACATATAGGCACATTTAAACTTGCCTGCAAACAAAATCAAACGTCAAAAAATGATGCACACCCATAAACCATGCATGACATTACCTTTGGTACAGTTGGGTCTTTCTGCAAGCATTTTGTATTCTTTGTTAGTGTGATTTTCCCAAAACCCCAAAAAGGCCTTGCCCACCCCCATAATTGACCACAATCCTTAATGGGTTAAAAGTCTTGTATTCCCTTGTCGAATCAAAATCAACATTTAGTTTCTCTTATGTGTGCTCCCTTTGCTCTTTAGCTATTATTTGGAATTTAGGATTAAGGTATGTTCACACTTGATGTTAGGAGAAATATTAGCAGTATGAATGTAGTCTAAAAGTGCATCCAAATATATCTAATTTTCCTCAGCTAATACCCCTCCTAACACCAAGTGTGAATGTACCCTAAGCATATTCTGCATGTTGTAATTCTAGCTGAAATTTTAAATTATTTCGTGAAGAATCCAGCATCTCCTGGCGTCACATGAATAGGTTATCATTGCCTCTCTTTATCAGATTAAGCGAGGGATAATTGTGATTTGATGCTAAATTTACAATAAGAGAAAACGAAAGAAAGCACTTTATATAGTTCTCTGATGGTAATGATTTGAATATTTTTAAATGTTTTTTTGTCGTTGTATGTGTGCTTAGACCTTAAAAATAGATCTTTAGAATACAGAATCGAGAATATGCAGTCAAGGCAATCAGAAGCGCAAATAAAACATGGAATGAAATGGAAGATTCAGTTTTTCTGTATCATTGTGCCGAATTCTGCCCGTATTATAGTTACTTCTTTTTCTGTAGGTTAATTGAGTTAAAAAAACATGTGATAAACTCAACAGTCGCATTCCCAGGCCGAATTATAAAAAAAAACGTTTTCTCCTGTGAGTGTTCCTTGAGTACAATAGATATCAGGTGGAATATACGCACATACTTTACAGAATCTAAGCAAAATTAATTTCATATTGTAAATGTGGAACTTATAAATGTTGAGTTGTTTCATAAAGATCCATGGTTCTCTACACCTAATATATTTTGAGGAATAAAGACGGAGGTTAGGGGAAATGAAAATTCTGGTCCTCCAGCGCTATTTAGCCCCTAGAATGTTCAGTTCCTTTGAATTATATGCTTTATGATGATCTGTTTTCATACACTATTGAAATTGCAGAGAGAATTGCTGATGTGTTTCAGTCGATGATTCGTTGCAGGGGTCGATATGGCGGAGGCTAAGAGACTCGAGGGTGTCAATAAACCCGAGTTACTGCCAAAAGAATTCAGTACGGTTATCGATGTAGCTGGATTTTTGTCAGCCGGGCAGGTATCCAGCTATTCTCTTAAGTTGGTTGGAGCACATCTTGGTACCTCCGCAGGACAGCTTTGTTTTGAATTCTAGAGGTGCCATCCGCCGAGACTACTTATCCTGGGACACAAATTGGTGTAATGTTGTTTTTCCATCTTGGTTGCATCTGGTGAGGGTAAAATGTCGCTATCTCCACGTTTTTGGCATTCGTACAGAGTTGACTACAGAGAAGTCACTAGCCTCGGTTTCAACAAGCTCAAATGCTGATAGTACTACACTCGTTGGATTTTTAGGAAGACAGGATAAAGGATGCAGTCGCTACCCTTGAACAAGATACAGGATACAAATTGCGTGTGCTTGCTCAAAACTACCCCACCACACCAGGTTTGAGATCCCTTGTTCTTTCTACTTTCAAGGTTTTTGATCGTCAATAATTCTTTGCTATACTTTAGGAGGAACCATTTTATTAGTGGCTATTTTATCAAGTGTTCATGGTCGTATTTTGCAGGTCTTGCAGTGCGGGACTATTGGAGCGTAGATGACAACACCGTTGTCTTTGTGGCTGACCCTAGCCTTGGTATGAAAAAATGTTTTCGGATTACCAACAATATATATTCTGATTTGACGTTGTTTAACTATTTACCGAAGCCTTATAGCAATATCAGTGAAGTTCAGTATTACGAAGGATATTGCGTTAGCTCTGGTTCCATGATTTTCCAGTATCGACTATGCCAATAACAAGCTGCAATATCTGTACGCAGGGAACATTTTAAACTTCAATGTGGGAGCTGGTGTGGATCTCAGCATTCCTCGAAGTTTTTGGTCACGGTTAGCGGGGAAGTACGGCAACAAATTCTATTGGCAAGAGATGGTAAGCTTTTCATTCAACGATTTACTTGACCTCGAATCGCTTGAAGTCAGTGCAAAGAACTTGGCACGGTTCTTTTTTTTGTTTAGCTTTGTTGCATTTGCCTTACCTTCAAAGTTTCTGTAGTTTGTTTCCTGCTCTTGTCAATCCATTGCTAATCTGACCTTCTATTACATGAGCAGGGTGAGGATGCTTCGATTGAGGCTGCAGTTAGCGCAATTGGAGAGTGTTTGAGGGAACCTGCTGGACCTAGAGCATGCTCAGACATCAAATAGAGGAAAGATCCATGTCTCAAGTAAAATGACTTCATTCTTTGTAAATCGATTCAAGAATAACCAATTCTTATTAAATTGCAATTAATGTGCTTTTTCGAGTCTAAAACTCCCCTCAAGTGATCATTACTTTCATTCCTAATAAAATTTTGATTTTGATTTAAAACTATAATTTCGAAGACAAGAAAGTTGAGTCCGAATATATTAGTCAATGTTCTAAAACAATTGACTAGCGCCCTGAACCGTATTCCTTGCTTAATGTGAGGTGGATCTTAAGGTAAATAATTACAAAAAGCAATGAAGAATTTCTGCACACTGGCAACTACTCGAGCAAAACGCCGATAGTTGTGTAATCTTGAAGGTGACACAAATTAGTTACAAATTGTCTAAGGTGAGCGTTATACAAGGTAACAACCTAAGCATATCCAGAATTTACCTCATATCAGAAAGATGTTTATAGCATCAAAAGTTTGGCTGAGCAACAGATTAAATTACATAATAAAACATCACTAAATAATGTCCCTATACAAACTAGGCCAACAGGACTCTGGAAATACCGATTTATTTGATAACGATGATTTGCAATGCTCTTACCAACTAAGGTTGCAAAAACTATTCATTGTATTTTGGAGAGCTTTGTTAAAGCTCAGTACTTGAAAGAACTTGTCCGAGGCTTGGGCTGTCATTGAAGATTGGTGGGCTTCCGTTATCAGCACCCATCCTTCTAAATGTTTAACCCCTAAACGCCGAGGAGGGCGAAGGCTCCGAAAAAACATTCCTTACATGACAGAAAAATGCTGTTTTTCATTTGATTTTTTTTCAGTGATTGTAAACACATGGTTTATCATGGAGGGCAAAAAATTTCCTCAGTAGATGCACTCATATTTTTAGGTAACCTAGATTGTGAGAAAATTCAGAGACACAATTTTAGGTACGAAATTGCTCTTGTTGTAAATTTCATGAGGTTAGCATGTATTGTTGACTTTTGCAGTTTCCTGGATACTTGTCACACCAATGAGGACACTAAATAGTAATGTAGAACATGGTAGTTGGGATCGTGGTGATCAACCCAACGTTTAAGGGTTTAATAAATTTGTAATGTGATTCATTTTCTAAGCTATAGTGTACTTATAGTAAGACTTGTCTCCAAAAGTTCTCTAGACCAAAAACTTACATCATCCAACTAATCTCATGTTAAAAACTTTTGATGAAAAAATCATATGCTTTTTTTTTTTCGAACTAATTTTATGTTGAAAGTAGACTTATGCAACTATTTGTTTGAAAAATAATTAAAACGGATTATTCCTTGATAAATGCAATAAAATAAAATAGTTTAGAAAAAGGAAAAAATTATAGATTTTCTTATTATCTTGGGTTATTTGATGAATACATTTGATTTTTTGGAGATTGCAAAATTACCTTTGTAGGGGTTTTAATGTTGGGATAATTACTAATATCCTTGCTTGTCACAAGATCAGTTTTTGGTGTCCATGCGCACATGGCAAGGGCGTGACGTATGCATGATGTGTCCACAAGAGCTACTTGAATTTTATCATTTGCTGCATAACAAGCCATGCTTAACCCTTAAGCATTGGATGGGTGGCCATGCATGCCCTCTATAGTGGTTTCTATAGTGGTTTGGCATGTGCCACCCATTAAAATTTTGTTTTATAAAATTGCAGAAGTCAATAGTGCATGGTGCCCTCATGGAAGTTGCAATAAGGGTAGTTTGGGACTTAACATCGTGTTTTTGAATCTTATCACAATTTGGGTTACAAAAAAATATGAATGCATCTCATGAGGTAATTTTTTGCCTACCATGATGGACCATGTGTTTATGGTCACTTCTGAAAAAAAATTAGATGAAAAACAACTTTTTCCTAAATCACATAATCTTTTTCAAAGCAAGAGGACGTTTTTTGTCCTCGACATTGAGGGGTTAACCCATAACTGTCAAGGTGGACTTTTTTTTGTCCTATGGGTAGCAAATAAAAACACGATAGGATGGAAAAAAACCGTTTTCATTTTATTTCTTCATAGATGTGATCATATGATCTATCATGGAAGGCAAAAAAATTCAATGAATGCACTCTTGTTTTAGGTGACCCAAATTGTGAGAAAATTCACAAACATGGTATTAGGTACCATGTTGCCCTTTTAACAATTTTCATGAGGGTAGCATTACACTATTGACTTTTGCAACTTTTGGAAATACTATAATAATACATGGACATTTGCCACACCATTATAGGGCTACAAGAGTGGGTAGCCATAGTGACCAACCTAACATTTAGGGGTTAATGCGTGTGTGCAACAAACACAACTTTTACACTGATGCACACATGCCAACTCCATTTGATGCCAAACAAAAAGAATTCGGCATACTATGACTAAGTATGTGATTACTAAAACTTGCAAGCATATCCCCGTAATTTCCAAAGCATGAAGGGTAGCCATTAAAATATTGCTAAATACAAGGGTATCTATCAAATTTTCCCATTAAAAAAGAAAATAAAAAGGAACCCCTGATTGCACATATATTGCTATTTTTCCATTTCTTTAGATAGTTGTGAGAAAGATACAATACAATATTTGCAAAGCATGGATTCCGTTTCCCTCAAAATCAATCAAAACTTATGATTCCAAATATTTATGAAATACTCCAGCTTTTGTGAGTTCTACGTTAGTATTTTGGTAGGAAAAAAACTATACCCTAACAACAAAACACCCCCCAATTTTACCGGAAAAATGTGGCAAAGTAAAGAGAATGCTCTCATTCGTTAGATAAAAAGGACCTGACAGCAAAAAGAGGAAATGATCTCTTTTGTGTTTCAAAGCCTTAAACCCTAAACCTAAACCTTAAAGCTAAAAAGATACAGAACCTAAAGCTCTGAAATGGCTTCCTCTATTGTAATATACAAAACAAAAGGGGGAGAGAGAGCTCCCACCCCTCAAAAGGGCTATGGAAGCCCTTTTTCAAGCCCCCACGTAATTGTAAGTGGTACCCCCTCCCCAAGGCAAGCAACAAACTTGCTATAGTCATAAACAAAAGAGGACTTCGTAGTTTTGGCCTAAGAAAAAGGCATTTTGTAGTCATCATTGGCAATACGTCCACTTCAGCATGTGGAGCTGCAAAAAGAAAAGTAATAAATAAATAAAAAGTATATTCAAAGGGTATGTACTCCTAAAAGCGTCCTAAAAAGCACCCAAAGCATGCATGACTTTTACTAATATCGTTATTAAACTACCTTATTGGATTTGTTTGGCTTTTGTTGGTAATTGGAAGCGGATTTGAATGCATCAATTTGGACATTGTGTGTATAAACTATGAATTTTCAAAGTGCATATCCAAAAGTAAACTTATACACAAAAAATGTTGCAATTAGGGACGCTTCACACTAGGTTCTAAGTCATAGTTCTAAATGTCCCAATTCAACACCAAATCCAAACTTCGTTCTAATGAGAAACGGCAACAACAAAAAAAAACTATTTTCTCAAGTTCAACCCTTACAAATCAAGCATGCAAAATTTTGGACAATGCGGGGTTGTCAACCAGACCCCATACATACAAAAAAACATGTTCGTGTTTTTTTCGTTTATCCACATGTTACTAGATTCTTGTGTTAGTTAAATTTTCATTTGTTCAACATCTCATCACCAAAACTTTTTCTCTTTCACTCTAGCGATTGTTCTATAACTCAAAGAGTACAAGAAGTTTGCTCCACCTTAGAAACCAACTTTTTCTAATTCAAAAAATGACCGCCTCAAAATAACGTCTAATAGAATTTACAATGAAAACATCTTTAAATATCACAACAATTATAACTTGACATGACAAATATATAACAGAAAATAGAAAACCTTTCCAAAAGCAATTTTAAAAGAAATTTTTGAATCAACTATTTCCAAGTTCATTGAAAAAAACTAATACAGCCAATGGTAGGTCTAAACCACATGGATATGATCTATGGATAACTGTCTCAGAATCTTGTTTGAAAGTCACCATATACTTCTTCTCCTAGATTACACTTTATAACGGCTGATCTTCACCTTTTGACCACCTAGTCTTCACATTATTTACCATCGAGGGCTTAATACCAATTCAAAGAGATAGTGTAAAGCCATAGACCCCATTCTTACATCCTTCTCAACAATCAAATTTTGACATAACATAAACCCCTTCCCTTATAAGTAGTTACCTTTATTTTATTTTCATTTTCCATCACTTTAACAATCTTTTTATATACTAGTATGCACCACGCACTTAGTTGCGTATAAGTTTTTTATGTGACTTTTTACCCACCCTGTTGCTACCTTTTCCCCTCTCTCCTCCTTTCTTGAATTTCAAAGTTTAAGGAACGAGTTTAAGGAACGTAGAGACATCCAATGCTATAGAGATTTCCAAACTTATAATGCTTTAAAATATCAAATTTGAGAATTTAATGACTTTCCATATTTCCAAACGACTTTTCACCCTTGCTTTGGGTGCCTTTTCCTCTCCCTTTGTGATGTTTGAGTGCCTTTTCCTCTCTTTTCTACCATCTCTATTAGAACTTGTGGTGTTAATAGAGAACGTATGGCATGACACATCATTATACCATGAGACACTTTTATATGGAGACGAGTCTTGTAATCCCATTTACCAAGGTAAATGAATAGTTGTGAGATTTTAAGTGGGGACTCAATGCATATGTCTTTTCATGTCAATCTATACCTCTTCTAGTTTTAAATTTCAGATTTAATTTTAAAAAACATTCAAAGGAGTTCATTTCAATTGTGTTTTTGTCTCCCTCCCCACCCCTTTGTATTCAATTTAAAATACAAAGTAAGAGTTAACTAATAAGGTTCATTGAAAATGTCCTTTCACCTTCCAAATGTCAAGTAAAACACCAATCACAATATATCAAATGTTTTTTTTGTTTTGTTTATGTTGCAGGTTGACCAGTTGTAATTACCCAACGGACAGGTAAGAGGGGGCATTTTTTTATAAATATTAGATACCTTTATGATGAGACAGACACACCAGCCTCTATAATATAGATTCTAATGAAATGAAATGTTTTCCTAGTAACATGACCATTTTTGCAATGACCAAAACCCATGCTTTAAAAGAGAATGAGCATGAACATAAAATTTGGGTCCATGGCCATTTGAAAAGATGGGATTAGGGGGGGGGGGGGGGGGGGGGGTTAGAACGTGGCGTACCAATGGTCGCCGTCCGTCAGTTGCATCATGTCCACGTCCTGGTCGTCGTCGTCATCGTCGTCCATGGGAGAGGAACTGCCGCTGCCGTCAGAATCCGCGTCGTCGTCGTCGTCGGCGTCCAACTCCCGTCGACGCCGAGCAACCTCCGCCTCCAAGACCTTCAAAGTGGCTTCATTGTCGTTGTCCCTCGCTTCGTCCACCGGTGTGTACCCATGCCTACTTGCAAAACCCAAGTGTCTTTAGTCCATGCATTAAGTGGGAAAAAAAAAGCAAAAACAAAAATAAGACAAACCCCAATGTGTCATTTGGGAAAAAAGCAACAAGACAAACCCAATGTGTCATTTGGGAAAAAAACAACAAGACAAACCCAATGTATCTTGACCCTTGCCCTTAACTCTTGCGAAAGCCAACAACCAATCAACATTGGTTGTCTAATCTTCTAACAACCCAAATGGCTTCTTCTTGCATTTGAAGATTCAAGCATGTTACTTTGGATGCATAAAAGTGACTAAACATCACTCTTAACCCCTTCAGGATGTAGCTGATTTTCTATCAGCTCTACAGTGTTGTACATGGAAGGGACACTTGCGTCGCACATGAATCCCATTGGAATTGTAAATTTCAAACCAAGTCACAAACATACTATTGGTCAATTAGGAATTTTGACATTTGTTATAAACCATTTCATTAAATACTATATGGTCCTCGTATGAATACATACAGCCAACACTTTTGGTAGGCAACATCCGTAAGGGGTTAAGCACTCAATTACAAACCTTAGGGCAATTGTCAAAGACCTATACTATAGAGGGCCACTTTGTATTAGGGTCCTCGCCCAAATTTGGAGTTAGCCCAAAACCCACCGGACCAGTCATGAATGAAGCTATGCCAAAGTTTTGACGTTGGGTGTTAAATTGGATCCTCACATAAGTCCTTGAGTCCAATTGATGGCCAAATTCTTAGGGTTTAACCCACGAGGGAAACATACAAAATCAGGTTCCCAAAACAGGTTCTTTTTTTGTATATTTTTAAACTGGTAATCCTGTTTTAAGTAGGTAAGTACCATATTTTTACAAATGAAGCAAAATGAAAATGTGATAAAAACCAGTGTAGAGAGAAGAGTTGCACCTGTCCTTGATGAGCACGTCAGCACCCTTGTGCACCAGAAACTCCACATCCTGGGCGGTGCCATCGGCTGCCAAAATATGCAACGGAGTCCGCTGGGAATAATCCGACTGGTTGGGATCCACCCCCGCCTTCACCAGCCTCTCCACAAACCCCATATCCCCACTGGCTGCTGCCTTACACAGCTCATTCCCAGCATCCTGCCCCCACCAAAAAAAATCAAAAACAAAAACCAAAAAAAACCTGAGAAAAAAACTACGTTGTAAGTTATATAAACAGATCCAAAAAGAAAGTCAAAACAGTGAACTCATAAGTCCAAGTAAACCTCAACTTTGGAAGCGCTATACTTGAGACTAGCGTACGTTTCTCTACTAAAACATCATCCGAGTAAACCTCATCTTTGCAAGCACGTTTCTCCACTCAAAAAATCCAAGTAAGCCTCACATTTTTTAGTATAGAAACGTGCTTGCAAAGTTAAGTAACCCTCAATTTTGCAATAGCAGGTTTCAAAGCTCAGTAGGTATCTCAGCAAAATCTACTTTTCTCTTTGCCACTTTCTTCTCACGATGGTTTCAAGGCCATGCTTGTACTTTTCTAATGCAAAAAACTTTCATTAGAAAAACGTGGTTTTGCCAAACACTGTTCCTTTTTTCCACGAGGTTTGAAAAACCCCCTAAACACTGAAAGACAGACAAAGTGGGAAAGAAGAAGAGAAATACCTTGATATCAGGCCTGGCTCCGTAATTACGAAGAATTATGGCAGCTTTGTCGTGGCCTCCTTTCAAGGCGTGCAACAGCGGACTTGCCCCGTCATTATCTGCTCATTTCAGAAGGGGTTTTGTTTTCAAAACTTCGTACTGAGAAAGGCGGGCAAATGCAAAAGGAAACAAAAAGACAAAAGACAAAACGAGGATATGGTTCTCTTTTCCTTTTTTCCTACCCCAGCCAGCAGCTCAGACTTCTCACCTTTCCGATTGACCTCAGCACCTCTTCCCACCAGCAGGGCTATACACTCCAATTGACCCTTCCCTGCAGCAAGGTGCTGCAAACCAAAAAACACAGCAAAAAAACCCCAACCCCCCAAAAGTC
This sequence comes from Ulota crispa, assembly GCA_963920765.1. Lineage (NCBI taxonomy): Eukaryota > Viridiplantae > Streptophyta > Bryopsida > Orthotrichales > Orthotrichaceae > Ulota > Ulota crispa. The sequence continues at coordinate 33,672,727 of OY987242.1, forward strand.
AGAGAAAAACCCAAACCTTAAAACGGACAAAAAGCTCTAAAACTTAAAACTGATAGAAAGCCATAAACCCTAAAACTGACAACACGCCCCACTCCAAATCATGGTTTTTACTTTGGGTGAGTTTAGGTCAAAGGATAGGACAAGTAGGCGAGGCAGTTATGACCAGTTTGGACCAGGCAACTTGGCTGTTCATGCTAGAATCAAGGTGCAAAGTCAAGGCACAGATGCAAGGTTGCGTTTATATCCCAACTAAAAAAATAAAGATGCAAGGTTGCATTTGTACCCCCAATTATTATTTTTTAAATGCAAGGTTGCATGTGTACCTGACCTTTTTGAAAACAAAAGATGCCAAATTACGTTTGTACCCCAACTTTTTTTATAAGGAAGCAAGTTTGCGTTCGTGTCCCCACTTACAAAAAAAGCTACAAAGATGCGTTTGTGTCCCGGTTTAACAAAAAAAAAAGATGCAAGGTTGCATTTGTGCGGTAACTTAAAACTAAAAAAAACTAAAAAAAAAACGCTTGCGTCCACGCCTTGAGAATTTGCATTTGCGTTAGGGACAACCATTGATAGCTCCAAATGGTGACAAACAAAACAAAACAAAAACAGAGCGTAGTAGTAGTACCAGTGGAGTGCGGCCTTCGTAGTCAGTTTCGGAGGGGTCCAAGCCCATGTTGAGAGCGTCCTGCAACTGCTCCACCTCGCCTTGCGAGGCCATGTCCCACATGTTGGCACCAGCAGAGGTGGCAGCAGAGGTGGCGTGGTCTCCGGAGTGGTGGGACTCCTGCAGCTTCTCGCCGAGCTTGTGCATGGCCTTGACCATCTCCAGCGCCGCAATGGTGTACTGCACGGCCTGCAGCGGACTCAGCACCACGAACAGCTCCTGCAGCGTCTGCAACCTCAGCTTCTCCGCCTCGATGAAGATCTCGCACAGCCCCGCCAGCTTGGGCTCCATCGCCTCTCGCACCTCGCCCAAGTTCATGCTCTCGCTCGGCGGTGGGTCCGCCGTCGCTGCCCTCGCCATTTGCTGGTCTGCCACCAACATCTGCTCACCCCCACAACCACCACATCAACAACAACACAAACACACAACCCCAAGTCCTATTATCACTTCTCTGTTTTCAAATACCCATATCTTATCTTTTAGGGATTTGCTTCAAATTTGGGTGTTTTCAAATACCCATATCTATTTTTCAAATACCCATATCTTATCTGTTTAGGGATTTGCTTCAAATTTGGGTGTTTTCAAATACCCATATCTTAAATTTTAGGGGTCTGCTTCAAATTTGGGTTTAACCCCTCACTGCCCAAGGGGCCCAAATCGGGCTTCTATGAATTTTATTCAGTGATGCTCAACCTTTCTACAAGATTTTTTTTGTGATTATTATTATTTTTAAACTCTTACTGAAATCTAGTTTCAGCATCAAGAGTCTGATTTTGAAAATGAATTAAAGTGATTTGCCTATTCAAGATTTTGTGCAAGGGTGTCCATTGCAAATCTTCACTTTCTTGTGTTGAAGGCTCTTGGAAATGAGCTTCAAGTACACTAGAACTTGGAGAAAAAATCACATTAAAAATTCAATTTAAAAAATTGTAGAATAAATTGTGAGAAGCTGTAAATTGATTGGGGTTAAGCATGTTATACTTTACATACTCATATTTTATTGGTACCCTCAATTTTAGGTTTGAGATGCAAAAAGAGGATTGAAAGGCTTCAAATCACTTTCGCAATTTTAACACCCTCATGATCAAACATTATAATCTTTCAATCCATAAACAATATTGTTGTGATTTCTTTTCCTATGTGATCTATAACATTTCTACTTTGAATTTGTATGGTTGCGCTTCAGAGAAATTTGATAAGGTTGATCAAAATGCCCGCATTTTGTTCACTTTCAAGCAAATTCTAAGATACTCTAAACTACCATGGGCGGTGAGGGGCTAACAACAACACAAACGCACAAACAAGTCCATATTATCACTTCTCTATTTTCATATACCCATATCTTATCTTGTAGGGATTTGTTTCAAATTTGGGTTTAACAATAACACAAACACAAAAACAAACAAGTCCCTATTATCACTTCTTTGTTTTCAAATACCCATATCTTGTCTTTTAGGGATTTACTTCAAATTTGAGCTTATTGGTGTTGCAAGAAAGGTCTTAGAGTTCTTCACTTAAAAATGCTTTTTTTTTTCCTTTGACCAGCTGCTCAAGGTGGAGCATATTAGCTATGAAGCCCTCAATTAGACAATACAATGTATGGCCCCCAATGCATTAGTTGCAAAAAGCCAAAAAACAATTTAATTTTGTCAACTTAGCTAGCACTTATGGATGACCACAAAGGCCTTTCTAGGGAAGGAAGAAGAAGGATGAAGATGAAAATGACAAAAATATGATCATGTGTGTATGACAGCTTGTAGAAGCTTATAGAAACAGAAATCTCAAAGGGAGTGATAATAGAGTAGTTTCAAATTTGAGCTTGAAACTAACCCTACCTCATTGAAACCCTGATAATTGACACATACTTCACTCATTCAGGATTTTGAAACTTGATACAAAACTTTAACTCGGTTATCTTCTAAATGATACCATAACCATGACATTTTGATGTACTATAGCTTTTATAATTCATTTTTGAATTAAGGCGCAATGATAATAGGTCAAACTACCTGTAATAAAAGAAAAAACAGCAAAAATAACAAGACCCTATTTACCTGTAAAACAGCGATACGATTTGAAATGTCGTCCTCCGCGGTCGAAGTACGCTGCTGCACGACATTCAGCCTGAAAGAATAGTTTCAAAATGACCAGTTTAATTAAACCCAGAAACATAAACTCCAATTAGGAAAAGAATTGTATCATTAGAAGCAGGGAAGAAAGTTGACATGTGTGGGTCAGAAACAAACACAAAAAATTTGATAAAAAGAAAACCTCAGATATGATCTACTCCAAACTGCCTAGATAAAATACAAAGGCACTCGGTTTTGAGCTTTGTAGGCCTCAATGAGTTAAACTCAACCAAAACAAGAAGGGCTACTTACAAAAGAGCTAACTGAGACCCCTGGAGAACATAACCATGGCATTTCGAAACTGAAGACAAAAAACTGGTGTGACAAACCCTAAAAAAACGTCAAATTCGTTCATCTTGGTTATGTTGAAGACCAACGTCGTTTTGGGAGAAATTTTCTTGATCTAGATTGTTCACGACCAAAATGGTTTGCTCCAAAGTTGGACAGTAGTTATCACATGAATGTTTCTTTGTTTCTCAAGCTGGGTGCCAATCTCTTAAATACACAAATAGGAACCCGCTCACGCAAGAGGGAGAAGATCAACTTTTTGTCATAAATTCTACTTTGTGAGCATAAAACATTGAGCCATTAGCGGTGAGCCATGTGAGCAAGAACCAATGCTCAAAAGCAACGAAAAAAACTAAAAAAACAGCAAGTTTTTCAAGAGATTGAATGTTTTAAAAAATTACACAATTGTAAGGTCCCTCCGTAAACAATTAAAGGTGATAGTTAGTACTCTGACCATTAACTTATAGGTTAAATTTAGTATTCTGACAAAAAAAAAATCAATGCTCACAACTCACGGATCCCGGCTCCTTATGGTACAGCATTCCCCACTACTATAAATTCTCCAATCTCTGAGATTCTGAAACTCTAAGAAGTTGGGTTTGACAAAAAAAATCCAGGCTCACTGCTCACTGATCCCCTCTAACGGTATAGCATTTCCCTAGACGCTACTATGGAATCTCCGATGTCTGAGATTGTGAAACTCTGACAAGTTGGGTTGGACCAAAAAATCCAAGCTCAAAGCTCAAGGATCCCCGCTCACAGTATGGCATTCCCCACTACTACGGAATCTCCAATCTCTGAGATTCTGAAACTAAGGAGTTGGGTTTGACGAAAAATATCCAGGCTCACAATTCACGGATCCCTGCTCCCGGTATAGCATTTCCCCAGGCGCTACTATACAATCTCCGATCTCTGAGATTGTGAAACTCATGGAGAGTTGGGTTTCACCAGTCTAGCGCTCCCACACACGCCAATTTGACAAAAACTAAGTTGATGCCAATCCCTTGGACTTGGAAAAGAGAGAGAGAGAGGAAGAAGGGGGGGTGGTGCTGAGTACTGACCTGGCGAGCTGTTTGGGGGAGAGGGCGGCGATGGAGGGCAGGGTGACGCCGTCGAGGAGCTGCTGCAGGGCGCCCTCCATGTGGATGCCCATGAGCGAGAACGCCAGCACCACCGCCGACGTGGGGCGCCACCCGCCCGTCCACATCATGCCCGCCTCGAACGGCGTCTTCCACGCCCCCGTCGTAATGTACGACACGTCCTCGTGCGCCGCCCGGATCTTCGCATGCACCGCCTCCGAGTAGTGCTGGTAGCACTTGCGCACCAGCCTCGCCATCTCCGCCTCCGTCGACCCCATCGATGCCCTCTCCCTCTCCGTCGCCATGGCCCGCTTCAGCTCCTCCAGCAGCGCCTCCTCCTCCTCCACCCACCCCGTGTAGAACCTCGTGAACGACGGGATCGACAGCAGCGGCGCCTGGCTCTGCGCCTCGTCGTCCACGCCCCCCGCCAGCCCCTTGCCCCCCCTCAACTCCCCCGGCAACGCCACCATCTCTGCACCCACACACAACACACTCAACACCTCGGGACTCGGATTTGGGCGGATTCGGTGTCCGGCACTGGAGAGAGGGAGCAGAAAGACAAAAGGGGAAAATTTATTGCCACCTGCGCGAGCACGCTGTTCTAGCACCACTGGTCCTCGCATTTTTCCACGGCTCTCAGGGTGAGTAGCACCCCGCGCGCATTCTCATAACGCCATGCCTGCCTGCCTGCCTGCCTGGCTCACTTTCTCTTTCTCTTTCTCTTTCCCCTCCACCTGTGGTTTTCTTTGATCCTTCTCTCGAAACCCCTGCTTGCCAAATCCCTGCTGCCACCATCACCAGGGCCAATGCGGACTGCCCACCGTACCCTAATTCATACCCCTAATAGTAACAAGTCCCACGCTCTTGCACGACGGGAAAGATGAACACATATGCGAGATTCCAGAAACCTCCACTCAAAAACTGCGTACTCCAGTCCAATTCCTGCAGTCTGCGTCCCAGAAGAGGAAAACACAACCATATACACAAAATCAGACAACAGCCAACAGTTTCTATTCAGCAAAGTCCGAAGTGCAAATCTCCCAAGCAAGCGGGGAAGAGAGAAAAGTGCGCGTAGGTGAAGAATTACGCTTACAAGCTGGCTGTTGGTGCCCGATCCTTGGCCCTCCAGGCCTTGGGCTCCCGATCCTTGGCTCTCGATGCTTGGCCCTGATCCTTGATGAAAAAAACTGAGGAAGGACAACAGAGTAGGTGCGAAAGTAGCGATTTGGGGAGATGGGGTGGTGAGCAAAATGGCGATGGAAAGCAGCAGCAGCAGCAACGACCAAAGTAATTGCATTGGAGGAAGAGAGAGTTTGTACGACGCCTGATCCACGAGGAGGACGGCGGAGAGGAGAGGCCGGATTTGGTAGCAATGTCCGCCCCCTTCGTTGAATGGTGCAGCACACTTGCGGCAGCGGAAGCCCCGTTTTGCCCGTTTCCGTGCTTCCCTCAATCCACGCGATCCACGGTCTTGGGAACACGGTCTTGGGTCCACGGGCTTGGGCGCACGGTCTTGGGTCCACGGGCACTACGATCCTCGGTTTCGTACATTCGCTGTTTGATTCGGTGGCCGACGACGACGATCAAGTGAGCATAATTTGTGGGGTCCTATTCTCGGTGCTTTTTGGGTGACACTTTTTCACTTTTCTCTCTATTGGTTTCTCTGCTTTTTCTTTTTTAATTTATTTTCTTGGGCTTGTATTTTTGGTTTTTGGGTGTTTTGGTTTTTCCTCCTATTCTTGTGAACCGTAACTTTGCCAAAAAAGAAACAAACTTGTTGTTTGTATTCCTCCGGTGCATGAATCCCATGCTTAGGGCCAAAAAGTAGCTTTTCCAACTTCTTCTTTTTGGGGGGAAGGGGAATTGCTCTATTATTTAATACTATTAATATGTTTACAACAATGAGTTGAGTTTGTTAAATTTGATTGTATGGCATTTTAGCAGATTTTATAAACTGAACTCTCCCTCTAGAAATTCTTAGGTCCCTATGTAACAAAAAAGACCATTTAACTCCCACCATAGTTTGATTTGGTGCAAGGTCCAAGGAGAACAGGCATTTAGTGTATTGTGAGTTAGTTGAAATTACAAAAGGACCTATTGAAACTTGGAGTTACCAAATAAAAAGCTTGCCAATTTTGTCCTAATAAATTTTTATAGTGTATTCCATTTCAAGTATAGAAAATCTACAGAAAAAAGAACAGGACATGGCCATAAGAAAATGAGTTGAAAATGAGAAATGTTAAGTTTTAGTTAGTGAAGCTAAAAGATCTCTACCAAACTTTGGTTTGGTGTACTATGGTACTAAGCACTTGGCCAACACCTAGATTTGAATTCATGACCACATCATTGGTGTGCCTAAGCCAAAGCCATAGGCCATGGCTTCAAATGCCTTGAAAAATGGGAATATAATAGTGTTCAAACCTTTGGTATCTTGTTACTTTTGTAAACACATTTTTTAGTTAGACGCTTTATTTAAGTTAAAGTGGATGAGTTGCATGTTAGATTTTGCTTTTGTAGTATATTGAAGTTGAATGTAAGATGGTTTGTAAAGTATGTTATATCTTAGAAAAGAACACTTGCAGGTTTACAAAGTGTGCTTATAAGAAAATGTGGTGCTCATTACTGATTATTAATTTAGAGGAAATCCTAGCTCTAATTGTTTTCCTCGTACACTCTTAAGTGTTGTGGTTACCCTCAAATTATGACATTCAAATGATCAAATAATTAAGACTTTAAATATTTTGAGATATACTATGGATCTTGGTCCATGTAAAAGGCACGTAGCAAAAGCATTGAATTTTTTGTTATAAGTTTGTATTTAAACTTAGGATGCATTGCTCATCAATTACTCTTAATCAAATAAAGTTATTATAAATAACCCTCTCATAATAGTCCACAGGAGGTTGCATTAAATCTTCAAACCTAAATCCTAAACCCTTAACTCCTAAAGGACCATTGTCCCTTTGGGGGACAGGTTGGACTTTGGGCATGTACCTATGGCTGAATTACTTTATGTGATTTTATGAAACTTTTATTGAAGGTAAGGAATTCAAAGATCTATATGGGCATCTAATTTTCTTCATTCCGACATTTGATGAAAAAGTTATGCATGAGCATATGAAAATTTGGGGAGGATTGCCTGTATGGGCAGCCCCTTTTTTTTTTAATTATATATTTTTTAAATGAAAATTTGAAATTGGTTCTTTAGATTTTTTATATGTGGGAAGCTTTGAATCATTCAATTTCAATCAATGAGATGAAAGTTATGAGGAGTTTTTGTTTGCGGACAACTATGGATTCTCTACTCTAAAATAAACTTTGAAGTCCTTTATTTTACTCAAATTTTAGTATTTTGAAAAGAAAATAAAACCAAAGGAAGTAGATTATTTATCACAACATTATAACAATTGGGATTTGCATTTTTCATTTTAATAAATTAATGCTTAACAATTTAGTGTTTTGACTCATTCTCTACTTCTTTTTACTTAATAAATTTTCCCATGTGTTGTGTAGTTCCAATTGATTTGAAAATTCTCCCACACATACCTAACTTGATCTCCTACATGGAAAAAGTAAAGCGCAACTTTGGATAGAGCAGTTTTTTGTTATAGGAGTGGTCAAAGGCTTTTGAAATTTTTGGGTAGCATGGAAAAAAACTTTTTTTGCATTTTAGATGTAAATATCTTACTCCTCTCCATTTAGGATGAGCTGATTTTTTTCCCACAAGTACCTCTTCTAGTCTGGGGCAAGATCCTATGGTTAAATTTCCTAAACACAAAACATAAAATCCCTTTTTACTAAACCTCCTAAAAATGACAATTTTTAGTGATTTTTGCAGAAAAGAAGGTTTGGTCCTTTAGGGGTTAAACCCTAAATCATACCCTCAAAATGCACTTGAATAGACAAAAAATTCAAGTTCTTGAAGTGTTTAGGACTATTTGATGTACAAAATTTGACTCTTTGGTCCTTGAGGAATTCAATCACCTTTCAAGTCTAGATTTGAGTGTACATTTAAAAGTTATAAAACTACAAGTGATTCAATTTGCAGTATTTTACTTTAATTTTTATAAATCTTGGAAATTTGCTAGAACTCATTTTTAGCTTTTAATCTCAACATCTCTTTTGTTATACTTGTAATATTTGAATTGAATAAGATTTTGAGTTCAAGGAAATTCAATTGATCTAAAAGGTTAAAATGTACTCTACTAGATGACAAATGAACTCAATTATTATTAGAAGTCAGTTTGCAACAATACGGACCTCTACAAACTTGAATTATAATCTTAATTCAACACTATCTCCATGTTGACACCATTGAGAGACATCAATTGACTATTTTTTCTAGATTGCTTTTTCTAATAAACCTTCATTTAGAAATCAACACTAGTTCTTGGTATTCAAGGGCAAGGAATTTTTTTTGGTATTCTCGTTGGTGAAGTAATAAACGCCCAAATATATAAATACAGAAAATGAAAATGATCACCTACACGTGCATGTTCATCCATAAAAGTCAGTTTTTGTTAGAAATTTTTACAAAACATTAGAAAACCTAGTATTTTTTTGAGAGAGATGTGGCAATTTTGTCTTCTTATTTGCTAGTTTTTAAGCGTTAATTAAGGAAGGTGTTGTGTCAAAATGAAGTGAAGTTACATTATGGCAAAAAAAAAGTCCAAGAAAGTTCTCTATTTAAAAATATGTTTAGACTTGATGTTAAAAATGATGTTAGTGAGAGTTTTTGGAATAGATAAAATCCCTAAAAACCTACCCAACTCTAAAGACCTAGTGTTCCTAAGACTTTTCCTTGTGCAAGAGTGTCAATTGTATTGTAGTAACCTAGATAGGGTTCCTTTAACTTAGCTAAAATGTTAGTCATCTATTGCACTCACATGCAACTTCAAATTCTTCAATGCTAAATCGTTTCCACACTGCACATAAAAGGTTTCTAGGATCATTTAGTTGTTTTTTCTTATTGTGATTTATCATATAGCCATAGACAACCTCTATATTTGCTTCTCTCTAGTTGTTGTGATTCTTGGAATTTGGTCCACCCAAACCTAAAATGAAATGTTCTTTGGGACTTAGGAAGCAATTCACACTATTTTCCATGCCTCATTTCTACAATTTTCAATGTCAACAATAGCTCCCAGCTTCATTGCATTATTAAGGGCAGAAAGGAGTTCAAAAGAAAATCATTATAATTTATGCAAATAATATTGGTGGGCCTTGGGCTGAATGTTGGATTTAGCAAAAAGGTCAATCCAAATCTTGAATGAAGTTCCACCTTCTCTAATGCTAAAACTTACAAAAAAATTGGCTTGTAAGCAAACTGCAATTGAATTAGGACGTGGAATTGGAACGTAGTGTATAGCACCAAGTTCTAACTTTTGGCTTTACACCAATTACATTCTCAAATTTCAATGGGACATGAGACATTTTGTGAACCGCCTTTAAGTAAACGTTTGGCCTCAAATCTTTTTAGAAAACTACTTAGAGCATCCACACCTTACACGCAAAAGGTGTGACATGTGCAAAACTTAGATGACAAGTGCTTGAGCCTTCTCAAAATGTTCTTTTGACACTCAAATCAAGCGCATCAAGCAATGGCCCATGAAATAACTATGTGTCCTAAGTTTAGGAAGACTTTTCCTAATTTCCATTTGATGATCAAGAAGTGATTATTTATGGGGCACCTTTGAAAAATAAAGGTGCATGACAAGAATTTTGAGGGCTTTCCTAAAATAGATGTAAAGTCTCAAAAAATCAAAATTTTCATGTAAGGGTGCAGATGCTCTTAGAGTAGCCTCAATGATATGATTGCATGTGATATAGGTAAAAGGATTTAGAGCTTGGTTTAGTGGTTTCTTATAGGTATGGTGTTGCAACTGGGTGGAGGGACCTAACAACCCATATGCCTTGTGAGGAACCTGCTAGCACAAAGAGGCTGAAACAGCAAACCAGTTTGCTTCTTGTCACAAGGGTGAGGTTGTTTGAAGATAAGGTTGTGAGCTTCCAAGGAACTTCAAGAGAGACTCTTTGTTCGTCTCTTTTCTTCCTTCAATAGGCCTAGTTATCACCATGGTATCCTTAACCACACTTTTTTGCTTCACTTAGCATGTGCAATAACCAATTGCAAAATATTGCTTCAAAGGTTTTATTTGACTTGCACTCCCAACTAGATGCCATTGGTTACCGTTTCTACTAGGTCCCTTTTCTCTTGTCATCTCCATCAGGCCCTATATGGCGCAGCCATTAAGGTTGCTCTTATGAGAGGATTTGCATCTCCACACGCTCAACAGCCTTGTGAGAGCACTTAGCGCGGTTGCTTTGTGTGATGCGCTTCATTACAGACACGCCAACTCTCTATATGAGATGTGGCTTGCTCAATTATAGCTCAAAAATTGGAACGTCCAAGGTTTGATGAATTGTTAGCGTGTCCAAATCCAAAACAATCAAAACTTGCTAATTGGTCAACAAAAGGGGTTTCCAATTGAAATTGACATTTGTCTTTTGTAATACGCTCTTAGTGCTTGCTAGTACCTGCTCGAGGGCAAGGGTAGGACACTTGAGATTTGAGTCAGCACATGGTCATGGATGCACCATGAACACATGCTTTCAAGAGCTCCAAGTTGCGTGCAAGGGTGTGGATGCTCTTACAGCCAGTTTCCATGGGGGCTGGAGTGGTCCAACTTGGACGTCTAGCCTCCAATTTTGTAAAAGTCAAACTACATCCTCGGAGGCTCTAGACCCAAAATCGGAGATTGATTTTTGAGTTCTATGCATTCTGAGCATTTCAGGCTATTTTCTTTGTTTTTTTTGGATTAGCATGGATGGGCCTCCGGTTCCGGGCCCCCATGGAAATTGGCTTTTACAACACCAAATTTAAAGAGCATACCTTGGAAGGGCAAGGGAAGGGGGCAGTTTTTAGAGCATTGCCATCGCAAACACAACAACAGACGTAAACGCGACTGTTGTGGGAAGGGAGAATTTCTAAACTCCACTGCATCCACGCTAAAGCCTTTCCTGATCTTTTTGACAACGCTACAAGCTCTTGTCCACACCATTCTCCATGTTTTTTGCGTTCATGTTACAACTCACAGAAAGACTCAAATAGGTTGAGGCTCATTCCTGCTTGTTTCCTTTCCTGGTGCTGAAAAGAAGAAACAATGAAGTAGCGTGTGCACGGTGGAAGAGCTCCCAAAAGGACAGAGCCAATACGTGCAATAGCATTTGTTGAAGTCCGTAAATTCTTTGGTCTCGTTCGATGTTGCGAAAATGCAGTGAAGGTGCCCTTAGGTGCACTATTGAGGGCGGGGGAATAGAATTAGGTCCCCCTCTACTTTCGGTAAGAAATTAAAAATGGGGACCCCCTGACCCGCTTTCCAAGGGGAGCCCAAGGTACTATAAATTCCATTGGAAGTGCAGCGGGGTGGTCAGTGGCGGGAGGGCCACCACAGTTGCCAGTGGATATGGATTCCCCGGAAAAGGAGCTCCCACTTGCAAGGGGCTCCTGTACTACTGGTGCCAGCCTTTCCCTGTTTCCCCACTTGCAGGTCTTTCCGGGGCGGCAATTCACACTAAGGTGGAAGCACCCACAACTGATAACTTTGCAGAAAACTGCAAAGAG